>CM053029.1:42091469-42208793 GCA_028564925.1 Lithobates sylvaticus
TTGAAGGTGAACGGCCATTGGTGGTGGAGTTTGTCTCTTTTCTTGGATTGAGCGCTGGACTATGTGATTGCTTTTATTTCACCAGGATTGTTTGGAAGCACTATTAACCACTTGCCTACTGGGCACATAAACCCCCCTCCTGCCTCCTGGGAAGACGGTAATAGTAATGATTAGGCGTGAACTCAAAATCTCATTCACATCCCATAGTCCATAGCCCAAAGTCCATAGGCCATGATCCATAGTGCTTATCCCATAGTCCATAATCCATAGCCCATAGTCGGGGGAGAAGCTGGCTGGACATGGTTGAGTGAGGACGTGTGGGATAGGAGCTCTGTTTTCTCCACTCTAATTTGAGATGCCATACACCTGTATAGACCGGAGTGCCTGAGCAAGATAGACCTGCCTGTCTGGAGACCAACGCCGCTCTCTATCTCCAGTATACAACCAATTGACAAATGCTCCTGTTAAACAGGGTCAAACATTGACGGAGTGCGGATACCCTACGCCGCACAGGGTAACTGGATGTGGACTTGGCCCCTCTGGAAGTGCTTGTGAATTTATGAGTTGTAGTTACAGAGCCGTTTGTAAAACGACTGGACCCGCTGAGATCCGGGAGCGCTGGTGTTTCATCTAAGCTGGGACGCGCTGCACATTTGAACTTAAACAGAGACAGCCTGACACCCCCTTGGATAGACACAAAGCCGGCGGAACGGCAGCGGGACTCGGCTCCGTGAGGCTCCTGTGGAGAGAGAGGATCACTGAGCGCTGGTGCCTTATCTGAACGGGGACGTGCTGAGGACCTTGACCGAGGCAGCCTGACACCCCCTTTGATAGACGCAAAGCCAGTGGAACAGCAGCTGTTGCCGGCTCTGTGAAGCATCCGTGGAGAGAGAAGATCAGTGATCTGATGTGGTAGCAGGGGGTGAGTCATACTCCCTGTTGAGCTGGATGTGCTGTCTGCTCTATGTATGAATAACTGCTAAGAAAATGCTAGTGTAATACTCCCTGTTGAATTGGAGGTGCCGTCTGTTCTATGCATGAAATAACTGCTAAGAAAACGCTAGTGTAATACTCTCTGTTGAATTGGATGTGCCTTTTGTTCTATACATGAAATAACTGCTAAAGAAAGCGCTAGTGTAATACTAGTGTATTGAACTGAGCTATATTATTTATGTTACAATTTGTCATTTAGCACCCACCATTGCCACTACTCCAGCGTCATAAATTCCGCAGAGACTTGCAGGCTGGTGGAGACCGCCACGTTTAAACTTATAGGACACTATAGGACATTATAGGACTCTATAGGATAGCAGTAGGGAGAACTGTGAACCCACTAGGATAGCTGAAGCTATTTATCATACAAAGGCATGCAAACACAAAAGCAAAGAGATACAAAAACTTCACGAAAAGCAGCCAAGATAGCCAAAACAGGAGAAGCTCAGGTCGATATTGACCAGTACTTTAAAACGGCAAATAGACGCGGCTCTGGGGTTAAGTTGTCGGATACACGAGGCCAGGAGACTGAAACTAAGACTATACAGACAGTACTGTCAGCACAGACTCCCCAAGATACTAAAAAGGGAGTGAACATGACCTCTATAGAAATCCAACAAACACTAGCATCAGAGAGACGGCTTTCCCTTCAAGAGGAAGACTTACTGACGTTCCGTAAGAAAGAGGAAGATTTAAAAATACTAATGCAAGCACTCCCTACAAAAATGGACATAGAGGCGCTTATATGTAGAGTGGAGGAAACACATCGCAAACAAATGCAGGTCATGCAAGGTGAAATACAGATAATCGCAGAACGCCTTATAGTAGGCGAAAGGGAGGCGCAGGCATTAGAACAACGAGTAACTGTACTGGAGAAAGACAAAACCTCCCAAATAGAGACTGCTAAAAACATTTCAACTACAATTGGAAGAATTAGAAGACAGAAGTCGCAGAAACAACCTGCGAATACGTGGTATTTCAGAAAATGTGGATCAAGGAAGTCTTGATGATAAAGTGAGGAGTATCTTCCAGGTGCTACTGGGGGATACGGCTCCAGCTACAATGGAACTCGACAGAGTCCATAGAGCACTAGGCCCTAAATCCATAAACCCCAATCGGCCACGAGATGTGATCTGCCGCCTCCATTATTTCTCACAGAAGGAGACTATTCTTAGAAAGGCATGGGAGGTGGGCACAATAGACCTAGAGGAAATACGAGTTAAAATACTACCTGAATTGTCAAAAGCCACATTACAACGTAGGGCTCTGCTCCGCCCAGTTTTGGATCAGACAAGACAGTCTGGCTGTACGTATCGTTGGAGATTTCCTTTTGCGGTTACAATTCGAAAAAATACATCTTCTTTTACCCTCAGATCACAGGCAGACCTTCCAGGACTTTTTACTTTCTTAGGGGTTGAACCTTTTCCTGTGCCAGATTGGCGTCAGATACATCTACAGGCAGATGGTCGAAAAGGAACTGAAACTAACGAGAACTAGAAAAGAAAAAAAGAAAGAAAGAAAAAAAAAAGAGAGGGAAAGATAATCTATGGCTCCAATATACAAGACAGACCTGGCTGGACAGATGGATAATCTGGAATTGGATGGGAGACTGTTTTTTTTTCTTTTGTTTTGTGTTTAGAAGCAAACTCTGTATAAATGTGTTTGCTGACTTATAATACTTATTGAAGGAGAGGAGAAGAGAAGAGGCGAGAAATCATCTTCTCCTTTTCGTTTATTTATTTTTTTATTTTTGTATGTGTACCTTTTGAGATATTTTTTTTTTTTTCTTTTTTTCCCTTGGCTAGATGGTGAAGAGGTCTGATTATATCAATTATAGGAGGGAGGGAGACTATGCATGTAGGTATGTAGGTATATGCATATGTATGGGGGGGAGGAGGAGGGAAGGGTGGGTAGGGAAATTTATTCTATCTATATAGATATATATATATATATATTTAAGGGCACATGGCACTTATAGAGACACGAGATATAATTTAAATAAACACTTGGAATAGTTAACCAATTAAGGGGAGGGTGAGGGGGGAAACGTAAAAAAAAAAAATTTCCCCCCTTTTATTTTTCTATTTTTTTTTTTATTTATTTTTTTTTTTCACAGGGAAATAAGAGATAAATAGGGACACATACAGAATGAAAATTTAGAGAGAGAGGAGAGAATAATTTCTCTCGTCCCTCTCCTTCCTTTTATATAGAAGCACAATGGTGGGTAGAAATTAGTTAATTAATATTAAGGGGGAGAGAGAAATATAAAGACACTGAATAGACACTGAATAAGGGGAGTGCAACAAATATGGAGGGAATGAGAGTAGTTTTAGCCCCCCCCCCCCCCTTTTATTATATTTTTATATTTTTTTTTTTTTGGGTCCCTTACCCCCCCCCCCCCCCCCGGCTCATCCCTATACTCAAATAAAGAATAAAACCAGTAATTAAATAGATCGTGCCTTACTGACAGAACAAACTATAGATGTGAAGCATGACTATCCTACCTCCTCACTCAATTATTAACCTTGTATTTAATTAGCCTCAATCTTTATTTTATTTTTATTTTTTTTCGCTAGAGAAAAAGAAATATAGTAGAATATAATAAATAGGTAATGGTGATACTATACGATATACGATATATCTTTTTTTTTTGTTTGTTTTTTATCTCAACTATAGAATGGTTAGTGGAGAAAGCTGGAGCTCCCCTCCTCGGCCATGCTCGGCTGCTTCCCCCCCAATAGGATAGCACTCGTAGAGCTTAAAGAAGCTGAGTGCACAAAGCAAACTGCTTAGTTGCCCTGAGGGAAGTCACGGTAAGGGGCCCCCCCCCCCCCCCAGTGGCTATAGTAAAATAAACCCCAAAGGCTCTTAAACTTTGTGGGTTTTTTCCTTTTTTTTTTTTTTTTTTCTCCTTCTGTTTAATTAGTTAGTTCATTTACTTTCGTTTTTTCATTTTTTTTTTTTTTGTTTTTTTTCTTTCTTCTTTGTGCCCTATTAAAAGATGGATACTTTGAAGATACTTTCACTTAATGCCAAAGGATTAAATACCCCTGAAAAGAGACGTTTATTATTGAATGATCTGAGGCGTTTACAGGTAGATATGGCGTTTATTCAAGAGACGCACTTCAGAGAGGATAAACGTCCCATTCTTAAAAACAGGTACTATCCAGTTGTCTATCATTCTACTAATAACCTAACTAAAACCAAAGGGGTATCAATATTAGTGTCTAGTCGACTACCATGGGTGTGCCAAGACAGTCTAACAGACCCGATGGGGCGTTTTATGTTCATTAACCACTTGCCGACCGCCCCCTGTATATATACGTCGGCAGAATGGCACGTACAGGCAGAACCACGTACCTGTACGTGCCATTCTTCAGGCGGTTGGGGGGTCCGATCGGACCCCCCTCCGCCGGCGGGGACGGTCGGCATCGCTTCAGGAGCGATCCGGGACGAGGGGACGGCCAGTGGTTTCTGGCCACCCCCTCGCGATCGCTCCTGGCCAATGAAAAGCTTCCCCTTCCTGTCTATTGTATAGACAGGAAGGCGGAAGTGATGTCACGCTCGGTGCGCCGGTCTATGTGACCGGAACGCCGAGCAGAGAAGATGTAAAGGTTAGTGCACAAACAGTACACTGACACCAGTACACATAGGCACACAAAACACCCCCCTGTCACCCCCAGATCACCCCCCAGATCACCCCCTCCCCCCCCAGTCACAGTGTCACTAATTGCAGTGATCATTTATTTACTGATCACTGCATTTAGTGTCAGTGTGACTGTAATAACTGTCAGGGCAGTTAGTTTTAGGTCCTAGGTAGCCCCCTACCCCCCCCTAATAAAGGTTTAACCCCCTGATTGCCCCTAGTTAACCCCTTCACCCCCTTTTGCCAGTGTCACTAAGCGATCGTTTTTCTGATCGCTGCATTGTGTCGCTAGGTAACCATTTTTTTTTTATTTTAACCGCCATGTTTTATATAGGTTCATAAATAGTTTTATAGGTCAGGTACCCCCATATTACAACCTAAATAAAGGTTGTAACCCCCTGATTGCCCCTAGAGTTAACCCTTTCACCAGTAATCACCGTATAACTGTCACTGGTGACGCTGGTTAGCCAGTTAGTTATTTCGTTGTTTAGGTTCCCCGTCAGGTTTTTATATAGCGTCAGGTACCCCCATATATTACCTTATAAAGGTTTAACCCCCTGATTGCCCCTAGTTAACCCTTTCACCCCCTTTTGCCAGTGTCACTAAGCGATCGTTTTTCTGATCGCTGCATTAGTGTCGCTAGGTAACCAGTTTTTTTTTAGGTTAACCGCCATGTTTATATAGGTTCATAAATAGGTTTATAGGTCAGGTACCCCCATATTACAACCTAAATAAAGGTTTTTAACCCCCTGATTGCCCCTAGAGTTAACCCTTTCACCAGTGATCACCGTATAAAATGTCACTGGTGACGCTGGTTAGCCAGTTAGTTATTTCGTTATTTAGGTTCCCCGTCAGGTTTTTATATAGCGTCAGGTACCCCCATATATTACCTTATAAAGGTTTAACCCCCTGATTGCCCCTAGTTAACCCTTTCACCCCCTTTTGCCAGTGTCACTAAGCGATCGTTTTTCTGATCGCTGCATTAGTGTCGCTAGGTAACCAGTTTTTTTTTGTATTACTGTTACGGGTGACGCTGGTTAGTTAGCTTGTTTTTTATACTGTCAGGGCACCCGCCATTTATTACCCAATAACGGTTTAACCCCCTGATCGCCCGGCGGGTGATATCAATTAGGTTTTAGGGTCAAATAAGGTCTGCGTCGCCCCAGGTTAGTGCCAGTACCGCAAACACCCACGCGCAAAGCATACACCTCCCTTAGTGGTATAGTATCTGAACAGATCAATATCTGATCTGATCAGATCTATACTAGCGTCCCAGCAGTTTAGGGTTCCAAAAAAACGCATTGTTAGCGGGATCAGCCCAGATACCTGCTAGCACCTGCGTTTTCCCCCTCCGCCCAGCCCAGCCCAGCCCACCCAAGTGCAGTATCGATCGATCACTGTCACTTACAAAACACTAAGCACACATAACTGCAGTGTTCGCAGAGTCAGGCCTGATCCCTGCGATCGCTAACATTTTTTTTGTGGTAGCGTTTTGATTCAGTCGCTAACAGTCAGGAGCTTTTTTACCTGTGAATCTCAAAAAAATAAAAAAAACAAAAATAGTTGTCGTTTTATTGTTCTCTCTCTCTCTCTATTGTTGCTCTTTTTTTACTCCATTCTATTCTGCAATGTTTTATTATGTTTTATCATGTTTTATCATGCTTGCTTTTCAGGTATGTAATTTTGTTTACTGTGTTTTAGTGTTAAGCATTTTTTTGTTTTCAGGTGCGCCATTCAGTTGCAGCGCGGATTTATTTATCTTGACAGCAACAGCGTTTGCTCCCACGATACATAAAGCCGCGACTCCAACGCTGTAGGAGGTGATTTCACCACCACAGTTAAAAAAAAGAGCATATGTGCCGAAGCATGGGGGCAGCAGGGGGGGCGGAGGAGCGATTGGCTCCTAATGCCACGTACATACGGTCGAAATTCCGACCGTGTGTACACGGCATAACTTTTGCGGGAGGATGCCCCCATGCATCGGCATATATAAATGGTGCATGTATGCCCATCATTAGAAGTGGGTGGATGAAGGGAGGTATTCTAATGGTGGGCATACCCACCAATCAATCTCTTTTTTTCGTTCAGCCAAGAGGCTGCATGAAAAAAAAAAAGATTACAATATATGTCCAGTATGTTGCTGGACTTTGAATGGTTATACCAGAATGATGCCTGCAGGTTTAGGTATCATCTTGGTATCATTCTTTTCAGCCAGTGATCGGCTTTCATGTAAAAGCAATTCTAGCGGGTAATTAGCCTCTAGACTGCTTTTACAAGCAGTAGGAGGGAATGTCCCCCCTCCCGGATATAAACCGCGCCATTGGGAAATTGGGAAAGCATTTTATCACACCAATCTTGGTGTGGTCAGATGCTTTGAGGGCAGAGGAAAGATCTAGGGTCTAATAGACCCCAATTTTTTCAAAAAAAGAGTACCTGTCACTGCCTATTGCTATCATAGGGGATATTTACATTCCCTGAGATAACAATAAAAATCATAACAAAGAAAAAAAATGGAAGGAACAGTTTAAAAATAGAATAAAAAAGCTAAATAAATAAAAAAAAAAAACTAAAAAAAAAAAAAAAAAAGCACCCCTGCCCCCCCTTCTCTTGCGCAAAGGCGTACACAAGCGTTGGTGTGGCGTCATATGTAAACAGCAATTGCAGCATGCATGTGAGGTATCACCGCGAAGGTCAGATCGAGGGCAGTAATTTTAGCAGTAGACCTCCTCCGTGAATCTAATGTGGTATCATGTAAAGGCTTTTAAAGGCTTTTAAAAATGTATGTAGTTTGTCGCCACTGCGTGTTTGTGCGCAATTTTAAAGCATGTCGTGTTTGGTATCCATGTACTCGGCCTAAGATCATATTTTTTATTTCATCAAAAATTTGAGCAATATAGTGTGTTTTAGTGCATTAAAATAAAAAAAAAGTGTATTTTTTCCACAAAAAATGCGTTTGAAAAATCGCTGCGCAAATACTGTGTGGAAAAAAAAAATGCAACACCCACCATTTTAATCTGTAGGGCCTTTGCTTTAACAATATATATAGTGTTTGGGGGTTCAACGTAATTTTCTTGCAAAAAAAAAATATGTTTTCATGTAAACAAAAAGTGTCAGAAAGGGCTTTGTCTTCAAGTGGTTAGAAGAGTGGGTGACGTGTGACATAGGCTTCTAAATGTTGTGCATAAAATGCCAGGACAGTTCAAACCCCCCCCAAATGACCCCATTTTGGAAAGTAGACACCCCAAGCTATTTGCTGAGAGCAATGTTGAGCCCATTAAATATTTTTTTTTTTTGTCCCAAGAGATTGAATAATGAAAAAAAAAAAATATATATATTTTTTTTACAAAAAGTTGTCACTAAATGATATATTGCTCAAACATGTCATGGGCATATGTAGAAATACACCCCAAAATACATTCTGTTGCTTCTCCTGAGTACGGGGATACCACATGTGTGGGACTTTTTGGGAGCCTAGCTGCGTACGGAACCCCAAAAACCAATCACCGCCTTCAGGCTTTCTAAGGGTGTAATTTTTTTATTTCACTTCTCACTGCCAATCACAGTTTCGGAGGCCATGGAATGCCCAGATGGCATAAAACCCCCCAAAATGACCCCATTTTGGAAAGTAGACACCCCAAGCTATTTGCTGAGAGGTATTGTGAGTATTTTGCAGATGTCGCTTTTTGTCACAAAGTTTTGAAAATTGAAAAAAGAAAAAAAAAAAAATTTTTTTTCTTTACTTTCTTCATTTTCAAAAACAAATGAGAGCTGTAAAATACTCACCATGCCTCTCAACAAATAGCTTGGGGTGTCTACTTTCCAAAATGGGGTCATTTGGGGGGGTTTTGTGCTATTTTGGCATTTTATGGCCTTCGAAACTGTGATAGGTAGTGAGGAGTGAAATCAAAAATTTGCACCCTTAGAAATCCTGAAGGCGGTGCTTGGGTTTCGGGGCCCCGTACGCGGCTAGGCTCCCAAAAAGTCCCACACATGTGGTATCCCCATACTCAGGAGAAGCAGCAAAATGTATTTTGGGGTGCAATTCCACATATAACTATGGCATGTGTGAGCAATATATCATTTAGTGACAACTTTTTGAAGAAAAAAAAAATTATTTTTTATTTTTGTCTTTATTCAATCACTTGGGACTAAAAAAAAAAATATTCAATGGGCTCAACATGCCTCTCAGCAAATAGCTTGGGGTGTCTACTTTCCAAAATGGGGTCATTTGGGGGGGTTTTGTACTTCTCTGCCATTTTAGCACCTCAAGAAATGAAATAGGCAGTCATAAATTAAAAGCGGTGTAAATTCCAGAAAATGTACTCTAGTTTGTAGACGCTATAACTTTTGCGCAAACCAATAAATATACGCTTATTGGCATTTTTTTTACTAAAGACATGTGGCTGAATACATTTTGGCCCAAATGTTTGACTAAAATTGAGTTTATTAGATTTTTCTTATAACAAAAAGTAGAAAATCTCTTTTTTTTTTTCAAAATTTTCGCTCTTTTTCCGTTTATATCGCAAAAAAATAAAAATCACAGAAGCAATCAAATACCATCAAAAGAAAGCTCTATTTGTGGGAAGAAAAGGACGCAAATTTCGTTTCGTTACAAAATTGCATGACCGCACAATTACCAGTTAAAGTAGTGCAGTGCGAAATTGAAAAAAGACCTCTGGTCCTTAAGCTGACAATTGGTCCGGGGCTGAAGTGGTTAAAGGCCTGATAGGAGAAGTAAAATGACTTTTGCTTCTATATATGCCCCAAATGATCACCAAGACTCCTTTTTGAGTCGTACAATAGAACGCCTTTTGAAATTTTTGGAAGGCCAGTTGATCCTGGGAGGCGATTTTAATGTTCCGTTGCTTCCCAACATGGATACCTCTTCTGGCTCATCCTCCATTACTCCTGGTGTCCGTAAGAAAGTGGCACAAGTCTTCCACGAAGCTCAACTAGTTGATGTCTGGCGGCTACAACATTCAGGGGAGAAAGATTATACATTTTACTCCCATCCTCATAAACTTTATTCACGTATAGATTTTTTTTTGATCCCACACTCACAGTTGCAGGCGGCTCATAGCACAGTAATTGGTACAATTACATGGTCAGATCATGCGCCGATCATCCTAATATACCGATTCTCAGAGTTTTCAACCTCCAGGACTAGAGTCTGGAGACTGAATGAAAGTCTTCTGCAGACTCCGGAGATAGATGGTGGAAGATGTACAACGCGAGCTGAGCCAGTACTTTCAAATTAATAAACAACCTGATTGTGATATAGGGATCCTATGGGAAGCACATAAGGCAGTTATAAGAGGTGTTTTTATCATTCATGGAGCACGACTTAAGCGCCAAAGGCTTGAAAAGCTTACATCCCTTTTACAGGACATTCATAACTAGGGATGGGCCCGGTGCTCGATGCGAACCCACGTTCGCATCGAGCACCGGGCGTTCGCTCGCTCGGCGAGCCCAGAACTATTTTGGCCGCTCGCATCACGTTCGTGTGATGCGAGCGGCCCCACAATGCATTGCGGCCGGCGCGGCCGGCGCAGTGCATTGCTGGCTGATGATTGGCCAAGCATGCACTGTGACCCCGCATGCTTGGCCAATCACAGCCCCGGAAACTCGAAGAGCCATAATTGGCTACAGGCAGGACGCCTGTAGCCAATTACAGCTCAGGGGCTGTAGTACACGCCCCCCCCTATAAAAGGCCGCCACGCCGTCTGCGCCGGTCACATGCTGTTCCGGCGCAGATTGAGCAGGCTGATTCTGTGACACTCTGCTGCATTTAGATAGTTAGAGAGATTCAATTACAGAGATTGAGTTAGATAGATTCAGTTAAAAAGATTGATTGAGAAAGAGGGGCTTGTAGTGTGTTCGTGGCAGGCAGGCAGAGCTCCTATATTTTGTTACCAGAAGCACCTATAGGACTTGTAGTGTGTTCGTGGCAGGCAGGCAGAGCTCCTATATTTTGTTACCAGAAGCACCTATAGGACTTGTAGTGTGTTCGTGGCAGGCAGGCAGAGCTCCTATATTTTGTTCCCAGAAGCACCTATAGGACTTGTAGTGTGTTCGTGGCAGGCAGGCAGAGCTCCTATATTTTGTTCCCAGAAGCACCTATAGGACTTGTAGTGTGTTCGTGGCAGGCAGGCAGAGCTCCTATATTTTGTTCCCAGAAGCACCTATAGGACTTGAAGTGTGTTAGTCCCATCACACACACAGAGCTATATTTTGTTCCCAGAAGCACCTATAGGACTTGAAGTGTGTTAGTCCCATCACACACACAGAGCTATATTTTGTTCCCAGAAGCACCTATAGGACTTGAAGTGTGTTAGTCCCATCACACACACAGAGCTATATTTTGTTCCCAGAAGCACCTATAGCACTTGAAGTGTGTTAGTCCCATCACAGACACAGAGCTATATTTTGTTCCCAGAAGCACCTATAGGACTTGAAGTGTGTTAGTCCCATCACACACACAGAGCTATATTTTGTTCCCAGAAGCACCTATAGGACTTGAAGTGTGTTAGTCCCATCACACACACAGAGCTATATTTTCTTCCCAGAAGCACCTATAGGACTTGAAGTGTGTTAGTCCCATCACACACACAGAGCTATATTTTGTTCCCAGAAGCACCTATAGGACTTGAAGTGTGTTAGTCCCATCACACACACAGAGCTATATTTTGTTCCCAGAAGCACCTATAGCACTTGAAGTGTGTTAGTCCCATCACAGACACAGAGCTATATTTTGTTCTCAGAAGCACCTATAGCACTTGAAGTGTGTTAGTCCCATCACAGACACAGAGCTATATTTTCTTCCCAGAAGCACCTATAGGACTTGAAGTGTGTTAGTCCCATCACACACACAGAGCTATATTTTCTTCCCAGAAGCACCTATAGGACTTGAAGTGTGTTAGTCCCATCACACACACAGAGCTATATTTTGTTCCCAGAAGCACCTATAGCACTTGAAGTGTGTTAGTCCCATCACAGACACAGAGCTATATTTTGTTCCCAGAAGCACCTATAGGACTTGAAGTGTGTTAGTCCCATCACACACACAGAGCTATATTTTGTTCCCAGAAGCACCTATAGGACTTGAAGTGTGTTAGTCCCATCACACACACAGAGCTATATTTTCTTCCCAGAAGCACCTATAGGACTTGAAGTGTGTTAGTCCCATCACACACACAGAGCTATATTTTGTTCCCAGAAGCACCTATAGGACTTGAAGTGTGTTAGTCCCATCACACACACAGAGCTATATTTTGTTCCCAGAAGCACCTATAGGACTTGAAGTGTGTTAGTCCCATCACACACACAGAGCTATATTTTCTTCCCAGAAGCACCTATAGGACTTGAAGTGTGTTAGTCCCATCACACACACAGAGCTATATTTTGTTCCCAGAAGCACCTATAGGACTTGAAGTGTGTTAGTCCCATCACACACACAGAGCTATATTTTCTTCCCAGAAGCACCTATAGGACTTGAAGTGTGTTAGTCCCATCACACACACAGAGCTATATTTTGTTCCCAGAAGCACCTATAGCACTTGAAGTGTGTTAGTCCCATCACAGACACAGAGCTATATTTTGTTCCCAGAAGCACCTATAGGACTTGAAGTGTGTTAGTCCCACCACACACACAGAGCTATATTTTGTTCCCAGAAGCACCTATAGGACTTGAAGTGTGTTAGTCCCATCACACACACAGAGCTATATTTTGTTCCCAGAAGCACCTATAGCACTTGAAGTGTGTTAGTCCCATCACAGACACAGAGCTATATTTTGTTCCCAGAAGCACCTATAGGACTTGAAGTGTGTTAGTCCCATCACACACACAGAGCTATATTTTGTTCCCAGAAGCACCTATAGGACTTGAAGTGTGTTAGTCCCATCACACACACAGAGCTATATTTTGTTCCCAGAAGCACCTATAGGACTTGAAGTGTGTTAGTCCCATCACACACACAGAGCTATATTTTGTTCCCAGAAGCACCTATAGGACTTGAAGTGTGTTAGTCCCATCACACACACAGAGCTATATTTTCTTCCCAGAAGCACCTATAGGACTTGAAGTGTGTTAGTCCCATCACACACACAGAGCTATATTTTGTTCCCAGAAGCACCTATAGCACTTGAAGTGTGTTAGTCCCATCACAGACACAGAGCTATATTTTGTTCCCAGAAGCACCTATAGGACTTGAAGTGTGTTAGTCCCATCACACACACAGAGCTATATTTTGTTCCCAGAAGCACCTATAGGACTTGAAGTGTGTTAGTCCCATCACACACACAGAGCTATATTTTGTTCCCAGAAGCACCTATAGGACTTGAAGTGTGTTAGTCCCATCACACACACAGAGCTATATTTTGTTCCCAGAAGCACCTATAGGACTTGAAGTGTGTTAGTCCCATCACACACACAGAGCTATATTTTCTTCCCAGAAGCACCTATAGGACTTGAAGTGTGTTAGTCCCATCACACACACAGAGCTATATTTTCTTCCCAGAAGCACCTATAGGACTTGAAGTGTGTTAGTCCCATCACACACACAGAGCTATATTTTGTTCCCAGAAGCACCTATAGGACTTGAAGTGTGTTAGTCCCATCACACACACAGAGCTATATTTTGTTCCCAGAAGCACCTATAGCACTTGAAGTGTGTTAGTCCCATCACACAGACCTTTTTTTTCTTCACAGAAGCACCTATAGGACTTGAAGTGTGTTAGTCCCATCACACAGAGCTCCTCTATTTTCTTTGCAGAAGCACCCATAGGACTTCTAGTGTGTTAGTGGCATCACACAGAGCTCCTATATATTCTTCTCAGCAGCACCCACAGGACTTCTAGTGTGTTAGTGGCATCACACAGAGCTCCTCTATTTTCTTTGCAGAAGCACCCACAGGACTTCTAGTGTGTTAGTGGCATCACACAGAGCTCCTCTATTTTCTTTGCAGAAGCACCCACAGGACTTCTAGTGTGTTAGTGGCATCACACAGAGCTCCTCTATTTTCTTTGCAGAAGCACCCATAGGACTTCTAGTGTGTTAGTGGCATCACACAGAGCTCCTATATTTTCTTTCTCAGCAGCACCCACAGGACTTCTAGTGTGTTAGTGGCATCACACAGAGCTCCTCTATTTTCTTTGCAGAAGCACCCATAGGACTTCTAGTGTGTTAGTGGCATCACACAGAGCTCCTATATTTTCTTCTCAGCAGCACCCACAGGACTTCTAGTGTGTTAGTGGCATCACACAGAGCTCCTCTATTTTCTTTGCAGAAGCACCCATAGGACTTCTAGTGTGTTAGTGGCATCACACAGAGCTCCTATATTTTCTTCTCAGCAGCACCCACAGGACTTCTAGTGTGTTAGTGGCATCACACAGAGCTCCTCTATTTTCTTTGCAGAAGCACCCATAGGACTTCTAGTGTGTTAGTGGCATCACACAGAGCTCCTATATTTTCTTCTCAGCAGCACCCACAGGACTTCTAGTGTGTTAGTGGCATCACACAGAGCTCCTCTATTTTCTTTGCAGAAGCACCCACAGGACTTCTAGTGTGTTAGTGGCATCACACAGAGCTCCTCTATTTTCTTTGCAGAAGCACCCATAGGACTTCTAGTGTGTTAGTGGCATCACACAGAGCTCCTATATTTTCTTCTCAGCAGCACCCACAGGACTTCTAGTGTGTTAGTGGCATCACACAGAGCTCCTCTATTTTCTTTGCAGAAGCACCCATAGGACTTCTAGTGTGTTAGTGGCATCACACAGAGCTCCTATATATTCTTCTCAGCAGCACCCACAGGACTACCGACTACAATGGCTGGAAGACCGCCAAGGGGAGGCAGAGCGTGCAGAGCCAAGAACACAGGGCAGGCAGGCTCTGTTTCTAGTGGACGTGGCCGTGGACGTGGACGTGGTCGTGCATCGTCATCAGCACGTGGCCATGGGACACGCGCGTCTTTGTTTTCGGCAGCTGGACATGTGGAGCCGCATCATGCTGAAGGCTTGGTAGAATGGATGACCAAGCCCTCCTCATCCTCCTCATCCTCTCTCACCCAGGCTCAGGGTACTGACAGAGCATCATCAGCCACCCCTTCCCTAGACCCACCATGTCCTCCTGAGGAGTCCCCCGAACTCTTTGAGCACAGTGTTGGGTACATGCTCCAGGAGGATGCCCAACGATTCGAAGGCTCGGATGACGATACCCAGCTTGAGGAATCTGGCAGTACTGTTCCACCAGCTGCAGCTTACTGCCAGGTTTGCTCTAGTGGTGAAGAGGGAGGGGATGATGAGGTCACTGACTCCACGTGGGTGCCTCAAGGGAGAGAGGATGAGGAGGAGGACGAGGAGGAGGAGGATGCGGCGTCACATGTCCAACGAGGCAGGATGCCCCATGGAGGCCAGGTAGAGGCCAGCACAGCAACTGTACAACACCGCAGAGCTCCGCCTGTGCAGGGCGCTGCCTCTGCACGTTATCAGAAAAGTTCTTTGGTGTGGGCCTTTTTTGAGACGAGTGCAGCAGATCGCACCACTGCTATTTGCAATATTTGTCTCAAGCGTATCTCGCGTGGCCAAAACATCAGCCGCTTGGGCACGACAAGCATGACCAGACATATGGCGACCTGCCATGCAGCTCGTTGGCAGGCACACATAAAAGACCCACACCAAAGAACTAAGCGGACCTCTCCTTGCTCCTCCTCAGCTGGGATCTCCATCCCCACTACACCTTCAGTCCTCTCTGAAAGCTGCTCTGAGAGGACTGAAGGTGTAGAATTAGGTGTGTCACAACCAAGTACTTGCAGTACACCGACGTCCGATTGCAGCAGGCAAATTTCCCTGCCCCAGCTGCTGGACCGTCGAAAGAAGTACACTCCCAGCCATCCACATGCCCAGCGGTTGAATGCTAGCCTTGCTAAATTGCTAGCACTTCAACTGCTGCCTTTTCAGTTGGTAGACTCGGCCCCCTTCCGTGAGTTTGTTCAATGTGCGGTTCCTCAGTGGCAGGTTCCCAAACGCCACTTTTTCTCGCGGAAGGCGATTCCGTCTCTCTACCGGCATGTGGAGGGCAATGTCCATGCCTCGCTGGACAGGGCGGTCAGCGGTAAGGTGCATATTACCGCTGACTCATGGTCCAGCAGGCATGGACAGGGACGGTACCTTTCTTTCACGGCCCATTGGGTCACTCTATTGGCAGCTGGGAGGGATGCAGGACAAGGTGCAGTAGTGTTGGAGGTTGTTCCGCCACCACGCCTCCAAAACGCGACTACTGCTACTGGTTGTGACACACCTCTCTCCTCCACCCCCTCCTCTTCTTCTTCCTCCAGTGCTCTGTCCTTGGAACCAGCGGTGCTCCGTAGGCGTACAAGGGGCTACGCAAGTACGCAGGCAAAAAGATGCCATGCCGTGCTTGCGCTGGTGTGTTTGGGGGACAGGAGCCACACTGGGCCAGAGGTTCTGGCAGCTCTGCAGGGGCAGGCCGAGAGGTGGTTGACGCCACGTCAGCTTAAGCCAGGAATGGTCGTTTCTGACAATGGCACCAACCTCCTCTCCGCCCTGCGACAGGGGCAGCTCACCCATGTGCCCTGCATGGCTCACGTCCTCAACCTGGTGGTGCAGCGGTTCTTGGGCAGGTTCCCAGGCTTACAGGATGTCCTGAGGCAGGCCAGGAAAGTCTGTGTGCATTTCCGCCGATCTTATAATGCCAGTGCTCGGCTGACTGAGCTGCAAAAGGAGCTGAACCTGCCCAAGAACCGCCTAATATGTGACATGCCCACCAGGTGGAACTCAACGTTGGCCATGCTGCAGCGACTGCACACGCAGCAGAGGGCCATCAATGAGTACCTTTGCGACTACGGCACCAGGACAGGGTCAGGGGAGCTTGGTTTTTTTTCCCCACGTCAGTGGAGCATGATCAGGGATGCATGCACTGTCCTCTCACCATTTGAGGAGGCCACGAGGATGGTGAGCAGTGACAGTGCATGCATCAGTGACACTGTCCCTCTTGTCCACCTGTTGGAGCATACGCTGCGTGGGATAATGGACAGGGCACTTGAGGCAGAACAGAGGCAGGAAGAGGAGGACTTCCTTGCCTCTCAAGGCCCCCTTTATCCGGACAGTGTTCCTTCTGTCCCACCCATCACACAGGAAGAGGATGAGGAGAGGAGGAGGAGGAGGAGGAGGAGGATTGTGTGAGCATGGAGGTGGAGCCTGGCACTCAGCATCAGCAGCAGCAGTCTTTTAGGGATGATGTACAGTCCCAACAAACCAGTGGACTTGTACGTGGCTGGGAGGAGGTGGCTGGCGATCATGTCATCCTCAGTGACCCAGAAGACTCCGGACCGAATGCCTCAGCTAACCTACGCTGCATGGCCTCCCTGATCCTGCAAAGCCTGCGGAAGGATCCTCGTGTTCTTCGGATCAAGGAGAGGGACCATTACTGGCTGGCCACTCTCCTTGATCCGCGGTACAAGGGTAAGGTTGCGGACCTTATCTTGCCGTCGCAGAGGGAGCAGAGGATGAGACATCTCAGGGAGGCCTTGCAGAAAGGTCTGTGCAACGCGTTCCCAGAAACTGGGAGGCTACAAACTCCTGGTCCTGGGCGACGAGTTGCTGAGGCTTCGGTCAGTGGCAGAAGGAGCGGTGGGGAAGGTGGACGTCTGACCGATGCGTTCAGACAATTTTTTAGTCCGCAGCCCCAAGGTATGATCGGTTCCAGCAACCATCGCCAGCGTCTGATATACATGGTGCAGGAATACCTTGGGGCAAGGTCAGACTTGGACACCTTTCCCACCGAAAATCCTCTGGCTTACTGGGTCCTGAGGATGGATCACTGGCCAGAGCTTGCACAGTATGCAATTGAGCTACTGGCCTGTCCTGCCTCCAGCGTTCTTTCCGAACGCACATTCAGTGCTGCTGGAGGATTTGTGACTGATCATAGGGTGCGCCTGTCCACTGCCTCGGTTGATCGACTGACATTCATCAAAATGAATCAGTCTTGGATCACCACCAGCTACCAGGCACCTGAGGCGGATATAACCGAATAATTTTTAATGTCACATCCCTTCAAGACTGCCTATGCTGATGCTGAGTGACTGTCCTCTTATGTTCACTGACTATCCTCTTCCTCCTCCTCAATGATCCATGCCACCACACCAGTGCCTAAGGCACAATTTTTCAGCCCCTGTTTAACAGGGGCGTGTACTTCCAATTTTTTAAAAAAAATGCTTCGCAACACGTGTGACTGCTGTGCTCCAAGTACAGTCTCTGTGAGGGGTTGCAGTGTTGTGGCACCAGCACCAGTGCCTAAGGCACAATTTTTCAGCCCCTGTTTAACAGGGGCGTGTACTTCCATTTTTTAAAAAAATGCTTCGCAACACGTGTGACTGCTGTGCTCCAAGTACAGTCTCTGTGAGGGGTTGCAGTGTTGTGGCACCAGCACCAGTGCCTAAGGCACAATTTTTCAGCCCCTGTTTAACAGGGGCGGGTACTTACAATTTTTTAAAAAAATGCTTCGCAACACGTGTGACTGCTGTGCTCCAAGTACAGTCTCTGTGAGGGCCGGGTTGCAGTGTTGTGGCACCAGCACCAGTGCCTAAGGCACAATTTTTCAGCCCCTGTTTAACAGGGGCGGGTACTTACAATTTTTTAAAAAAATGCTTCGCAACACGTGTGAATGCTGTGCTCCAAGTACAGTCTCTGTGAGGGCCGGGTTGCAGTGTTGTGGCACCAGCACCAGTGCCTAAGGCACAATTTTTCAGCCCCTGTTTAACAGGGGCGGGTACTTACAAATATTTAAAAAAATGCTTCGCAACACGTGTGACTGCTGTGCTCCAAGTACAGTCTCTATGAGGGCTTGCAGTGTTGTGGCACCAGCACCAGTGCCTAAAAGGCACAATTTTTCAGCCCCTGTTTAACAGGTGCTTGTAATTACAAATCTTGATCTAATAACTCACAACAGGGCCCATTCCTGCGCCCACCAAGAGTAACTGTGAGGGCCTACAGTCTTGTGGCAACACCGTCCACCACCACCGCCAAAGGCCCAATTTTTCTGCCCTGTTCATCAGGTGCTTGCAATTACAAATCTTGATCTAATAACTCACAGCAGGGCCCATTCCTGCGCCCACCAAGAGTAACTGTGAGAGCTTACAGTCTTGTGGCAACACCGTCCACCACCACCACCACCCCCAATTTTTCTGCCCTGTTCAAAAGGTGCATGCAATTACAAATCTTGATCTATTAACTCATAGCAGGGCCCATTCCTGTGCCCACCAGTCTTGTGGCTACACCAACATCTAATAGGGCAAATTTCTGCAGAGTATATACGCCAGGCCCCTACTTTCAAACATCCAACTTACAAACGACTCCTACTTGCAAATGGAAAGAGAAAACAGGAAGTGAGAGGAAATCTACCCCTAGGAAGGGAAATTCTATCCTGTTAGATTTAATTTGGGAAAAAGGTATCTCCTCTCTACTGATACTTTATCACCAATCCTTGTTTCAATTAAAACCCCACTTTTCCAAAAACATTTGTCATTGGGACGGAAAGTGAGGTGACATGTTCTGAACAGATGTGCAAAGACAGCAAATGTTACAGGGGTGATAACCCCTCCCTATGTTCTCCAAAAAGCTTAAAAATAGATTTTTTTGGGATGGAGCTACACTTCATAATGTACCTGTTCAGATTCTACTTAAGAACAAACCTAAAGCCGCAAGTGGTTTTAAATGGCTTCTTTTTTTACTTTACAAATGTCATTTTGTGCAAGGACAGTTCTAAACACGGGAAACACATGCTACTTCACAGGCATACTTTAGACACCCCCCAGGTACCATATTTAAAGGAAAATTTCACTTTTTTTTTTTCACTTTATGCATCATTAAAATGACTGCTCCCGAAAAAACGTTCTTTTTGCATTGATATATGTCCCCTGGGGCAGGACCCGGGTCCCCAAACCTGTTTTATGACATTTTTTCACTTTATGCATCCCGAAAAAACGTTAGTTTTTAAAAGTTCTTTTTGCATTGATATATGTCCCCTGGGGCAGGACCCGGGTCCCCAAACCTGTTTTATGACATTAACATGCATATTGGCCGTTGTAATTAGCACTTTTGATTTCGAACGTTCGCGTCCATTATAACGTATAGGGTTCGAAAATTCGCGCGAACTTTCGGTCGGTTCGAAGGTTCTGGTGCGAACCGAACCCGGGGGTGTTCGGCTCATCCCTACAGGTAACGGATTTGCTAAGATATAAAGCTAAGGCAGATATACAGCGAGGTCGGAGAATAGGTTATGAATCGGGAGATAAATGTGGGAGAACATTAGCGCGTACGATTAGAGAACAAAAATTAGCTTCATATATTCCTCAAATAATTACACCTCAAGGCCAAAAAGTGGGACTTCCTAGCAAATTACACAGGGGTTCAGAGATTACTATTCTTCCTTATATAATATTCCAGAACAGTCTTCAGCTCAGATACAAATGGACGACTATATAGCTTCCTCTCAACTCCCTCAGCTGACCCCGGAGGTGCAGGAAGAATTGGAGATACCAATAACTTTGGAGGAACTACAGAAGGCATTGGGTGTCTCCAAGTTAGGTAAAACACCAGGTCCTGATGGGCTCTCATTACAGTATTATAAAACATTTTTCCCACTATTAGGTCCTCATATGGTGGAATTATTTAATAAAGTAAGCTCTGAGACAGCTTTTCCCAGAGACACCTTAAAAGCACATATTACAGTAATTCCTAAAGAAGGAAAAGACCCTACCTCCTGCGGTAGTTATAGACTTATTTCACTCTTGAACAGTGATCTTAAATTATTTACAAAGATCATAGCTACTCGAATCGCAGAACATATACAGCCGTTGATACATCTTGATCAAGTGGGATTTATTCCAACTAGAGAAGCCCGAGACAACACAATTAAAGTGTTAAATCTTATTCATATAGCACAGGAGACACATACTCCGAGCATTATATTAGGTACAGATGCCGAAAAGGCATTCAATCGTGTCAACTGGAACTTTATGTTAGCCGTTCTGCGCTATATAGGATTGAGGGAACATATGCTGCAATGGATTGGCAGGATTTACCTGCATCCATCAGCTCAAGTTAAAGTAAATGGAATCCTATCAGATCCCTTTTCTATTTCAAATGGGACTAGACAGGGGTGTCCACTATCCCCGTTGCTTTATGCTATATCCCTGGAACCCTTTCTTTGTACGATTCGGTTGAATCCAGATATCACTGGAGTCAGAATAGGAGAGCGGCAGTATAAAGTTTCAGCTTACGCGGATGATCTGCTTTTTTCTCTTACTAACCCTATGGTCTCACTGCCGAACATTAACATGCATATTGGCCGTTGTAATTAGCACTTTTGATTTCGAACGTTCGCGTCCATTATAACGTATAGGGTTCGAAAATTCGCGCGAACTTTCGGTCGGTTCGAAGGTTCTGGTGCGAACCGAACCCGGGGGTGTTCGGCTCATCCCTACAGGTAACGGATTTGCTAAGATATAAAGCTAAGGCAGATATACAGCGAGGTCGGAGAATAGGTTATGAATCGGGAGATAAATGTGGGAGAACATTAGCGCGTACGATTAGAGAACAAAAATTAGCTTCATATATTCCTCAAATAATTACACCTCAAGGCCAAAAAGTGGGACTTCCTAGCAAATTACACAGGGGTTCAGAGATTACTATTCTTCCTTATATAATATTCCAGAACAGTCTTCAGCTCAGATACAAATGGACGACTATATAGCTTCCTCTCAACTCCCTCAGCTGACCCCGGAGGTGCAGGAAGAATTGGAGATACCAATAACTTTGGAGGAACTACAGAAGGCATTGGGTGTCTCCAAGTTAGGTAAAACACCAGGTCCTGATGGGCTCTCATTACAGTATTATAAAACATTTTTCCCACTATTAGGTCCTCATATGGTGGAATTATTTAATAAAGTAAGCTCTGAGACAGCTTTTCCCAGAGACACCTTAAAAGCACATATTACAGTAATTCCTAAAGAAGGAAAAGACCCTACCTCCTGCGGTAGTTATAGACTTATTTCACTCTTGAACAGTGATCTTAAATTATTTACAAAGATCATAGCTACTCGAATCGCAGAACATATACAGCCGTTGATACATCTTGATCAAGTGGGATTTATTCCAACTAGAGAAGCCCGAGACAACACAATTAAAGTGTTAAATCTTATTCATATAGCACAGGAGACACATACTCCGAGCATTATATTAGGTACAGATGCCGAAAAGGCATTCAATCGTGTCAACTGGAACTTTATGTTAGCCGTTCTGCGCTATATAGGATTGAGGGAACATATGCTGCAATGGATTGGCAGGATTTACCTGCATCCATCAGCTCAAGTTAAAGTAAATGGAATCCTATCAGATCCCTTTTCTATTTCAAATGGGACTAGACAGGGGTGTCCACTATCCCCGTTGCTTTATGCTATATCCCTGGAACCCTTTCTTTGTACGATTCGGTTGAATCCAGATATCACTGGAGTCAGAATAGGAGAGCGGCAGTATAAAGTTTCAGCTTACGCGGATGATCTGCTTTTTTCTCTTACTAACCCTATGGTCTCACTGCCGAACTTGGTGTGTGAATTTGAGATATACGGTGGGATCTCGAATCTACGGATTAACTTTAGTAAATCGGAGGCTATGGGGATAGGTATCCTTTCTGAGCCGCTTAAAAATCTGCAGTTAAATTTTAAGTTTAAATGGACAGATACAGCCTTGAAATATTTGGGAACATATATTCCGTCTGATCTATCCCGGGTTTTTGAACTTAACTTCCCTCCTCTTTTGACTAGAACACGTAAGTTGTTGGAAACCTGGAATAGGGGACTATTTTCGTGGTTCGGTAGATGTAATCTTTTAAAGATGAGTATCTTACCAAAATACCTATATTTATTCCATACTTTACCGATTAAGATACCATCTCAATATTTTAAACAGGTTCACTCCCTGTTTATTCAATTTATATGGGCACATAAGAAACCACACATTTCTAGAAGCCAATTAGTCTTACCTAAACATAGCGGAGGTATTGCACTACCAGATGTATTTAAATACTATCAGGCAGTACATCTAGGGCGACTCATAGACTGGAATCGTCACTCAATAGGCAAATTATGGACCCAGATTGAACAGGCACAAACTGATGTCCTATTGAAGGGAGCACCATGGTGCTATGATAAATTGCCGGCATATCTAAAGATGCACCCTTTGATAGGCCCTACGGTAAGAACCTGTTCACAGGTGATCGTTAAAACTTCGCTTTCATCAGTGGACTCGCCTTTGATGCCCATCCTGGGGAATCCGAGATTCCCTCCAGGCCTTAGAGAATATAATTTCTCTTCTTTGCGACAGACTAACCGTTTACGAGCATTCAATTTTTTACTGTCAGATGGCTGGCCCTCGATAGCGACATTAATAGAACCCTCTGGCTTTTTCGGCCTACCGTTTTGGGATGCCTTGCAGCTTCACCATTTTCTTCATTCACTGAAGCCCTTAGAGAGGTTCAGTCGACAATTATCTACCTTTGAAAAATACTGTTCAGAGGAGGGGATTGTAACGCAAACTCTTTCGAAGATGTATGATCTATTGATAACCCCCTCGGAACAACTACATCCATCTTGGATGGAGAAATGGGAAGGAGAGATAAATTGTAAGTTCACAACCAGTCAAAGGCAGAATATAGTTGAGCTTTCGCTGAAGACATCGATATGTACTAGGATCCAGGAGATTAACTACAAAATACTGACACACTGGTATTATACCCCACAGAAGATGCATAAATTCTACCCGGAAATACCAGATCGTTGTTGGAGATGCCATGAGGAGGGAGGTACGATGTTACATATTTTTTGGTCTTGTCCAAAGATAATACCTTATTGGAGGGAAGTACGGAACATTACACAAAAATTTTCTGATTATACGATACCTGAAGACCCATCTTTTTTTCTATTACATGTTACGACTATCCCAGTCAAAAAATATAAGAAATCTATCGTAAGGCATTTAGTGAATGCAGCAAAAGCATGCATCCCTCTTAGGTGGAAAAAAACTTTGCCCCCTACCATTGGATGCTGGCTCCACAGGGTGGAAGAGATTAATAAAATGGAAGACCTAACACTCTCAGCACAAAACAAACAAGAAAAGTATTCTGAGGTATGGAAAGGGTGGAATACGTTTATCCTCTCTGAAGAAGGCTTGACGATGCTTAATTCTGATCATTTGGCATAGGCATCATAATAGACAGTTCACAATTAAGTATCCAGTACTTATTGGGGCTTTTTTTTTTTTTTCTTTTTTTTTTTCTTTTCTTTTTCTCAGCACTTTTGTTTTTCTTTCTTTTCTTTTTTTTTTTTCTTCCTTTTTATTTTGGATCTAGAAAATTGGGAAATTGGGTGATATCAGGTATAGCGGCTGAGGGTTATTTTTCCTCTCCCAGATTGTTACAAAACTGACGTTATATAATTTTTTTTTTTTCTCTTCCTTTGAGAAGAACATAGAAGATGTTCGATATGAGATGTTAAGACCACTATATGGAATATTGTATCATTTATCTAGTATTTTGTTACGTTACTGTACATATATGGCGGACATGAAAACCTGTACTCACCCTTTGTGGTTTAAATGAAATATTTGAAAAAAACAATGGGGCTTATTTACTAAAGGAAAATACACTTGGCACTACAAGTGCACTAAGAGAACCTAAGAGACAGCCAAAAAGAAAAGCAAGCAATAAATAAATTTCTAGATTTTATCAGATCATTTTTTATTATTAATAAAAATTAGACATTGTCTGGCATTGCAATGGCCCCCCTACCCGTTTTTTTAATATTTATCCCTAACTTCACGGGAGCTTTGGGGGGCCAAGCCAGTACAGCCAGTATCCAGGCCCATAAGAGGATTCTCAGGAAGAAGTCCGGCCTCAGGCCCAACTGAAGCAATATCATTTCTAGAATTTTTTCTTAAAAAATTGGGCAGGATGCAGCATGCTAGGACGATATGATTTAGTTTGTATTCTGCCTTATGGATTGCTATCAGAAACAGGTGGAACCGGCTGGCCATTATACCAAAGGCATTCTCCACAACTCTTCTCGCTCTGGCCAGCCGGTAGTTAAAAACCCTCCTCTCCGGGGTGAGGGTCCTTTGGGGGAATGGCCTCATCAGGTGCTCGCCCAGACCAAGGAGTCCTTCCATGTTTTCCGCATCAGGTTACAATCCCAGGCCACCACTCTGGAGACGCTGGTAGAACTCTGTCTGGGTGAAGACTCCTCCATCCGGCCATTCTTCCCCACATCCACATACAGAAATTCATATTGTGCCGACACCACCGACATTAACATGATACTATGTAACCCCTTATAGTTAAAAAATAGGTGGCACGATGTGGACATGCTTCCCATCTATAGCCCATCCACAGTTGGGAAAGTCCCAACGGGTGCAAAATGGGATGCTACAGTCTGCCATTCCTGTGGCGTTGAAGGAAACTGTGGAGTCAAACAAAAAAAAAATATAAGTACTCCTTATATATCTCCTTATACCTTTACTGTTATGCTATGTCGCTGCCATGTTATGCTATGTCGCTGTCTGGTAACCTTCGTGACCGGATGATTTTTCTAATTATTTCTTATGCCTTTATTGACATTATGCCATTTGACATTTTTTACCTTTTGTATGTATAGAAGTATTTTGGATTATGTTTTTAATGTTGGTTTCAGTCAAGGGAATGTTTGCGCTTTGTGATTATATGCGGGTTCCTATAGTTACTGTATGCTATTTATTCTAGCGTCAGTCACCCAGCATCCAACCCTTGAGAAAGTCACGTGTCATTGATGCAATGCATCAGGAGGAGCCAGGCAACGTCATTTCCGGTCACGGACGAGACCGGAGTTTCGAATTCTACAGCGTTCAGCTTGTGTGTGACCCCACGGACCGACCTGTACGCATATCAGTTATTATAACTGTAAGTATAACTTTGTTTTTTTTATAAATTTGCTGATAATACTACACCATGAGGATTCTTATTCTTTTTACATGTGTGACATGATTGACTGCTACCAACTACTGAATGACATACACTATACGGAGATCGAGTTTGCAGTTGATGTATGTTACCTTTTAATTGAAGGTGAACGGCCATTGGTGGTGGAGTTTGTCTCTTTTCTTGGATTGAGCGCTGGACTATGTGATTGCTTTTATTTCACCAGGATTGTTTGGAAGCACTATTAACCACTTGCCTACTGGGCACATAAACCCCCCTCATTCACATCCCATAGTCCATAGCCCAAAGTCCATAGGCCATGATCCATAGTGCTTATCCCATAGTCCATAATCCATAGCCCATAGTCGGGGGAGAAGCTGGCTGGACATGGTTGAGTGAGGACGTGTGGGATAGGAGCTCCGTTTTCTCCACTCTAATTTGTGATGCCATACACCTGTATAGACCGGAGTGCCTGAGCAAGATAGACCTGCCTGTCTGGAGACCAACGCTGCTCTCTATCTCCAGTATACAACCAATTGACAAATGCTCCTGTTAAACAGGGTCAAACATTGACGCACGGGGTAACTGGATGTAGACTTGGCCCCTCTGGAAGTGCTTGTGAATTTATGAGTTGTAGTTACAGAGCCGTCTGTAAAACGACTGGACCCGCTGAGATCCGGGAGCGCTGGTGTTTCATCTAAACTGGGACGCGCTGCACATTTGAACTTAAACAGAGACAGCCTGACACCCCCTTGGATAGACACAAAGCCGGCGGAACGGCAGTGGGACTCGGCTCCGTGAGGCTCCTGTGGAGAGAGAGGATCACTGAGCGCTGGTACCTTATCTGAACGGGGACGTGCTGAGGACCTTGACCGAGGCAGCCTGACACCCCCTTTGATAGAGGCAAAGCCAGTGGAACAGCAGCTGTTGCCGGCTCTGTGAAGCATCCGTGGAGAGAGAAGATCAGTGATCTGATGTTGTAGCAGGGGGTGAGTCATACTCCCTGTTGAGCTGGATGTGCTGTCTGCTCTATGTATGAAATAACTGCTAAGAAAATGCTAGTGTAATACTCCCTGTTGAATTGGAGGTGCCGTCTGTTCTATGTATGAAATAACTGCTAAGAAAGCGCTAGTGTAATACTCCCTGTTGAATTGGATGTGCTGTTTGCTCTATGCATGAAATAACTGCTAAGAAAACGCTAGTGTAATACTCTCTGTTGAATTGGATGTGTCTTTTGTTCAATACATGAAATAACTGCTAAAGAAAGCGCTAGTGTAAAACTAGTGTATTGAACTGAGCTATATTATTTATGTTACAATTTGTCATTTAGCACCCACCATTGCCATTACTCCAGCATCATAAATTCCGCAGAGACTTGCAGGCTGGTGGAGACCGCCACGTTTAACCTTATAGGACACTATAGGACATTATAGGACTCTATAGGATAGCAGTGGGGAGAACTGTGAACCCACTGGGATAGCTGAAGCTATTTATCATACAAAGGCATGCAAACACATAAGCAAAGAGATACAAAAACTTCACGAAAAGCAGCCAAGATAGCCAAAACAGGAGAAGCTCAGGTCGATATTGACCAGTACTTTAAAACGGCAAATAGACGCGGCTCTGGGGTTAAGTTGTCGGATACACGAGGCCAGGAGACTGAAACTAAGACTATACAGACAGTACTGTCAGCACAGACTCCCCAAGATACTAAAAAGGGAGTGAACATGACCTCTATAGAAATCCAACAAACACTAGCATCAGAGAGACGACTTTCCCTTCAAGAGGAAGACTTACTGACGTTCCGTAAGAAAGAGGAAGATTTAAAAATACTAATGCAAGCACTCCCTACAAAAATGGACATAGAGGCGCTTATATGTAGAGTGGAGGAAACACATCGCAAACAAATGCAGGCCATGCAAGGTGAAATACAGATAATCGCAGAACGCCTTATAGTAGGCGAAAGGGAGGCGCAGGCATTAGAACAACGAGTAACTGTACTGGAGAAAGACAAAACCTCCCAAATAGAGACTGCTAAAACATTTCAACTACAATTGGAAGAATTAGAAGACAGAAGTCGCAGAAACAACCTGCGACTTCGTGGTATTTCAGAAAATGTGGATCAAGGAAGTCTTGATGATAAAGTGAGGAGTATCTTCCAGGTGCTACTGGGGGATATGGCTCCAGCTACAATGGAACTCGACAGAGTCCATAGAGCACTAGGCCCTAAATCCATAAACCCCAATCGGCCACGAGATGTGATCTGCCGCCTCCATTATTTCTCACAGAAGGAGACTATTCTTAGAAAGGCATGGGAGGTGGGCACAATAGAATTAGAGGAAATGCGAGTTAAAATACTACCTGACTTGTCAAAAGCCACATTACAACGTAGGGCTCTGCTCCGCCCAGTTTTGGATCAGACAAGACAGTCTGGCTGTACGTATCGTTGGAGATTTCCTTTTGCGGTTACAATTCGAAAAAATACATCTTCTTTTACCCTCAGATCACAGGCAGACCTTCCAGGACTTTTTACTTTCTTAGGGGTTGAACCTTTTCCTGTGCCAGATTGGCGTCAGATACATCTACAGGCAGATGGTCGAAAAGGAACTGAAACTAACGAGAACTAGAAAAGAAAAAAAGAAAAAAAAAAAAAAATAATCTATGGCTCCAATATACAAGACAGACCAGGCTGGACAGATGGATAATCTGGAATTGGATGGGAAACTTTTTTTTTTTCTTTTGTTTTGTGTTTAGAAGCAAACTCTGTATAAATGTGTTTGCTGACTTATAATACTTATTGAAGGAGAGGAGAAGAGAAGAGGCGAGAAATCATCTTCTCCTTTTCGTTTATTTATTTTTTTATTTTTGTATGTGTACCTTTTGAGATATTTTTTTTTTTTTCTTTTTTTCCCTTGGCTAGATGGTGAAGAGGTCTGATTATATCAATTAAGTGGTTTAGACGGTATATGAAGTAATGTGACACATCCCGTTTCTTTTTTGTGGAGATGTATTTAAAGAGGAGGAAGGATCTTATAGAAACAGATTGACCGAGAGTAAAGAGAAAGATGACTAAAGCAACTGAGAAATATAAACCCATATGGTGACAAAACACGGAGATAATTATGATTGGGTGGGTGGGCGGGGGTGGGGGGCGGGAGGAGGGAGGGAGACTATGTATGTAGGTATGTAGGTATATGCATATGTATGGGGGGGAGGAGGAGGGAAGGGTGGGTAGGGAAATTTATTCTATCTATATATATATATATATATATATTTAAGGGCACATGGCACTTATAGAGACACGAGATATAATTTAAATAAACACTTGGAATAGTTAACCAATTAAGGGGAGGGTGAGGGGGGAAACGTAAAAAAAAAAAATTCCCCTTTTTTTTTATTTTTTTTTTTTTTTTTTTTAATAAGACACACAAGATAAAATATTTTATTTTTTCTATTTTTTTTTTTTTTTTTTTTTTTTTTACCACTGGGAAATAAGAGATAAATAGGGACACATACAGAATGAAAATTTAGAGAGAGAGGAGAGAATAATTTCTATCGTCCCTCTCCTTCCTTTTATACAGAAGCACAATGGTGGGTAGAAATTAGTTTATTAATATTAAGGGGGAGAGAGAAATACAAAGACACTGAATAGACACTGAATAAGGGGAGTGCAACAAATATGGAGGGAATGAGACTAGTTTTAGGCCCCCCCCCCCCTTTTTTTTTTTTATTTTTTATATTTTATTTTTTTTTTTTTTTTTTTTTTTTTTTTTGGGTCCCTTACCCCCCCCCCCCCCCGGCCCATCCCTATACTCAAAGAATAAAGCCAGTAATTAAATAGATCGTGCTTTACTGACAGAACAAACTATAGATGTGAAGCATGACTATCCTACCTCCTCACTCAATTATTAACCTTGTATTTAATTAGCCTCAATCTTTATTTTTTTTTTTTTTTTCCTTCGCTAGAGAAAAAGAAATATAGTAGAATATAATAAATAGGTAATGGTGATACTAGAGATATATCTTTTTTTTTTTTTGTTTTTTTTTATTTTTTTTTTTATCTCAACTATAGAATGGTTAGTGGAGAAAGCTGGGGCTCCCCTCCTCGGCCATGCTCGGCTGCTTCCCCCCCAATAGGATAGCACTCGTAGAGCTTAAAGAAGCTGAGTGCACAAAGCAAACTGCTTAGTTGCCCTGAGGGAAGTCACGGTAAGGTGCCCCCCCCCCCCCCAGTGGCTATAGTAAAATAAACCCCAAAGGCTCTTAAACTTTGTGAGTTTTTTCCTTTTTTTTTTTTTCTCCTTCTGTTTAATTAGTTAGTTCATTTACTTGGTCGTTTTTTCATTTTTTTTTTTTTGTTTTTTGTCTTTCTTCTTTGTGCCCTATTAAAAGATGGATACTTTGAAGATACTTTCACTTAATGCCAAAGGATTAAATACCCCTGAAAAGAGACGTTTATTATTGAATGATCTGAAGCGTTTACAGGTAGATATGGCGTTTATTCAAGAGACGCACTTCAGAGAGGATAAACGTCCCATTCTTAAAAATAGGTACTATCCAGTTGTCTATCATTCTACTAATAACCTAACTAAAACCAAAGGGGTATCAATATTAGTGTCTAGTCGACTACCATGGGTGTGCCAAGACAGTCTAGCAGACCCGATGGGGCGTTTTATGTTCATTAAAGGCCTGATAGGAGAAGTAAAAATGACTTTTGCTTCTATATATGCCCCAAATGATCACCAAGATTCCTTTTTGAGTCGTACAATAGAACGCCTTTTGAAATTTTCGGAAGGCCAGTTGATCCTGGGAGGCGATTTTAATGTTCCGTTGCTTCCCAACATGGATACCTCTTCTGGCTTATCCTCCATTACTCCTGGTGTCCGTAAGAAAGTGGCACAAGTCTTCCACGAAGCTCAACTAGTTGATGTCTGGCGGCTACAACATTCAGGGGAGAAAGATTACACATTTTACTCCCATCCTCATAAACTTTATTCACGTATAGATTTTTTTTTGATCCCACACTCACAGTTGCAGGCGGCTCATAGCACAGTAATTGGTACAATTACATGGTCAGATCACGCGCCGATCATCCTAATATACCGATTCTCAGAGTTTTCAACCTCCAGGACTAGAGTCTGGAGACTGAATGAAAGTCTTCTGCAGACTCCGGAGATAGTGGAAGATGTACAACGCGAGCTGAGCCAGTACTTTTAAATTAATAAACAACCTGATTGTGATATAGGGATCCTATGGGAAGCACATAAGGCAGTTATAAGAGGTGTTCTTATCAAGCATGGAGCACGACTTAAGCGCCAAAGGCTTGAAAAGCTTACATCCCTTTTACAGGACATTCATAAAGTTGAGGCTCAACATAAACATGCACCAAACCCTATACTCGAACAAAACCTTTTTTCACTTCGTAAGCAGGTAACGGATTTGCTAAGATATAAAGCTAAGGCAGATATACAGCGAGGTCGTAGAATAGGCTATGAATCGGGAGATAAATGTGGAAGAACATTAGCGCGTACGATTAGAGAACAAAAATTAGCTTCATATATTCCTCAAATAATTACACCTCAAGGCCAAAAAGTGGGACTTCCTAAGCAAATTACACAGGGGTTCAGAGATTACTATTCTTCCTTATATAATATTCCAGAACAGTCTTCAGCTCAGATACAAATGGAAGACTATATAGCTTCCTCTCAACTCCCTCAGCTGACCCCGGAGGTTCAGGAAGAGTTGGAGATACCAATAACTCTGGAGGAACTACAGAAGGCATTGGGTGTCTCCAAGTTAGGTAAAACACCAGGTCCTGATGGGTTCTCATTACAGTATTATAAAACATTTTTCCCACTATTAGGTCCTCATATGGTGGAATTATTTAATAAAGTAAGCTCTGAGACAGCTTTTCCCAGAGACACCTTAAAAGCACATATTACAGTAATTCCTAAAGAAGGAAAAGACCCTACCTCCTGCGGTAGTTATAGACCTATTTCACTCTTGAACAGTGATCTTAAATTATTTACAAAGATCATAGCTACTCGAATCGCAGAACATATACAGCTGCTGATACATCTTGATCAAGTGGGATTTATTCCAACTAGAGAAGCCCGAGACAACACAATTAAAGTGTTAAATCTTATTCATATAGCACAGGAGACACATACTCCGAGCGTTATATTAGGTACAGATGCTGAAAAGGCATTCGATCGTGTCAACTGGAACTTTATGTTTGCCGTTCTGCGCTATATAGGATTGAGGGAACATATGCTGCAATGGATTGGCAGGATTTACCTGCATCCATCAGCTCAAGTTAAAGTAAATGGAATTCTATCAGATCCCTTTTTTATTTCAAATGGGACTAGACAGGGGTGTCCACTATCCCCGCTGCTTTATGCTATATCCCTGGAACCCTTTCTTTGTATGATCCGGTTGAATCCAGATATCACTGGAGTCAGAATAGGAGAGCGGCAGCATAAAGTTTCAGCTTACGCGGATGATCTGCTTTTTTCTCTTACTAACCCTATGGTCTCACTGCCGAACTTGGTGCGTGAATTTGAGATATACGGTGGGATCTCGAATCTACGGATTAACTTTAGTAAATCGGAGGCTATGGGGATAGGTATCCTTTCTGAGCCGCTTAAAAATCTGCAGTTAAATTTTAAGTTTAAATGGACAGATACAGCCTTGAAATATTTGGGAACATATATTCCGTCTGATCTATCCCGGGTTTTTGAACTTAACTTCCCTCCTCTTTTGACTAGAACACGTAAGTTGTTGGAAACCTGGAATAGGGGACTATTTTCGTGGTTCGGTAGATGTAATCTTTTAAAGATGAGTATCTTACCAAAATACTTATATTTATTCCAAACTTTACCGATTAAGATACCATCTCAATATTTTAAACAGGTTCACTCCCTGTTTATTCAATTTATATGGGCACATAAGAAACCACGCATTTCTAGAAGCCAATTAGTCTTACCTAAACATAGCGGAGTTATTGCACTACCAGATGTATTTAAATACTATCAGGCAGTACATCTAGGGCGACTCATAGACTGGAATCGTCACTCAATAGGCAAATTATGGACCCAGATTGAACAGGCACAAACTGATGTCCTATTGAAGGGAGCACCATGGTGCTATGATAAATTGCCGGCATATCTAAAGATGCACCCTTTGATAGGCCCTACGGTAAGAACCTGTTCACAGGTGATCGTTAAAACTTCGCTTTCATCAGTGGACTCGCCTTTGATGCCCATCCTGGGGAATCCAAGATTCCCTCCAGGCCTTAGAGAACATAATTTCTCTACTTTGCGACAGACTAACCGTTTCCGAGCATTCAATTTTTTACTGTCAGATGGCTGGCCCTCGATAGCGACATTAATAGAACCCTCTGGCTTTTTCGGCCTACCGTTTTGGGATGCCTTGCAGCTTCACCACTTTCTTCATTCACTGAAGCCCTTAGAGAGGTTCAGTCGACAATTATCTACCTTTGAAAAATACTGTTCAGAGGAGGGGATTGTAACGCAAACTCTTTCGAAGATGTATGATCTATTGATTACCCCCTCGGAACAACTACATCCATCTTGGATGGAGAGATGGGAAGGAGAGATAAATTGTAAGTTCACAACCAGTCAAAGGCAGAATATAGTTGAGCTTTCGCTGAAGACATCGATATGCACTAGGATCCAGGAGATTAACTACAAAATACTGACACACTGGTATTATACCCCACAGAAGATGCATAAATTCTACCCGGAAATACCAGATCGTTGTTGGAGATGCCATGAGGAGGGAGGTACGATGTTACATATTTTTTGGTCTTGTCCAAAGATAATACCATATTGGAGGGAAGTACGGAACATTACACAAAAATATTCTGATTATACGATACCTGAAGACCCATCTTTTTTTCTATTACATGTTACGACTATTCCAGTTAAAAAATATAAGAAATCTATCGTAAGGCATTTAGTGAACGCAGCAAAAGCATGCATCCCTCTTAGGTGGAAAAAAACTTTGCTCCCTACCATTGGATGCTGGCTCCACAGGGTGGAAGAGATTAATAAAATGGAAGACCTAACACTCTCAGCACAAAACAAACAAGAAGAGTATTCTGAGGTATGGAAAGGGTGGAATACGTTTATCCTCTCTGAAGAAGGCTTGACGATGCTTAATTCTGATCATTTGGCATAGGCATCATAATAGACAGTTGACAATTAAGTATCCAGTACTTATTGGGGCTTTTAACTCCTTTTTTTTTTTTTTTTTTTTCCAGCACTTTTGTTTTTCTTTCTTTTCTTTTTTTTTTTTTTTCCTTTTTATTTTGGTTATCTAGAAAATTGGGAAATTGGGTGATACCAGGTATAGTGGCTGAGGGTTATTTTTCCTCTCCCAGATTGTTACAAAACTGACGTTATATAATTTTTTTTTTTCTCTTCCTTTGAGAGGAACATAGAAGATGTTCGATATGAAATGACCACTATATGGAATATTGTATCATTTATCTAGTATTTTGTTAAGTTACGTTTTACTGTATTGAAAATATATGGCGGACATGAAAACCTGGACTCACCCTTTGTGGGTTTAAATAAAATATTTGAAAAAAAACTCTTCTCGCTCTGGCCAGCCGGTAGTTAAAAACCCTCCTCTCCGGGGTGAGGGTCCTTTGGGGAATGGCCTCATCAGGTGCTCGCCCAGACCAAGGAGTCCTTCCACGTTTTCCGCATCAGGTTACAATCCCAGGCCACCACTCTGGAGACGCTGGTAGAACTCTGTCTGGGTGAAGACTCCTCCATCCGACATCCGGCCATTCTTCCCCACATCCACATACAGAAATTCATATTGTGCCGACACCACCGACATTAACATGATACTATGAAACCCCTTATAGTTAAAAAATAGGTGGCACGATGTGGACATGCTTCCCATCTATAGCCCATCCACAGTTGGGAAAGTCCCAACGGGTGCAAAATGGGATGCTACAGTCTGCCATTCCTGTGGCGTTGAAGGAAACTGTGGAGTCAAACAAAAAAAAAATATAAGTACTCCTTATATATCTCCTTATACCTTTACTGTTATGCTATGTCGCTGCCATGTTATGCTATGTCGCTGTCTGGTAACCTTCGTGACCGGATGATTTTTCTAATTATTTCTTATGCCTTTATTGACATTATGCCATTTGACATTTTTTACCTTTTGTATGTATAGAAGTATTTTGGATTATGTTTTTAATGTTGGAGGGAGGGAGACTATGCATGTAGGTATGTAGGTATATGCATATGTATGGGGGGGAGGAGGAGGGAAGGGTGGGTAGGGAAATTTATTCTATCTATATAGATATATATATATATATTTAAGGGCACATGGCACTTATAGAGACACGAGATATAATTTAAATAAACACTTGGAATAGTTAACCAATTAAGGGGAGGGTGAGGGGGGAAACGTAAAAAAAAAATTTCCCCTTTTTTTTTTATTTTTTTTTTTTTATAAGACACACAAGATAAAATATTTTATTTTTCTATTTTTTTTTTATTTATTTTTTTTTTCACAGGGAAATAAGAGATAAATAGGGACACATACAGAATGAAAATTTAGAGAGAGAGGAGAGAATAATTTCTCTCGTCCCTCTCCTTCCTTTTATATAGAAGCACAATGGTGGGTAGAAATTCGTTTATTAATATTAAGGGGGAGAGAGAAATATAAAGACACTGAATAGACACTGAATAAGGGGAGTGCAACAAATATGGAGGGAATGAGAGTAGTTTTAGGCCCCCCCCCCCTTTTATTATATTTTTATATATTTTTTTTTTTTGGGTCCCTTACCCCCCCCCCCCCCCCGGCCCATCCCTATACTCAAATAAAGAATAAAACCAGTAATTAAATAGATCGTGCCTTACTGACAGAACAAACTATAGATGTGAAGCATGACTATCCTACCTCCTCACTCAATTATTAACCTTGTATTTAATTAGCCTCAATCTTTATTTTTATTTTTTATTTTTTCGCTAGAGAAAAAGAAATATAGTAGAATATAATAAATAGGTAATGGTGATACTAGAGATATATCTTTTTTTTTTGTTTGTTTTTTATCTCAACTATAGAATGGTTAGTGGAGAAAGCTGGAGCTCCCCTCCTTGGCCATGCTCGGCTGCTTCCCCCCCAATAGGATAGCACTCGTAGAGCTTAAAGAAGCTGAGTGCACAAAGCAAACTGCTTAGTTGCCCTGAGGGAAGTCACGGTAAGGTGCCCCCCCCCCAGTGGCTATAGTAAAATAAACCCCAAAGGCTCTTAAACTTTGTGGGTTTTTTCCTTTTTTTTTTTTTTTTCTCCTTCTGTTTAATTAGTTAGTTCATTTACTTGGTCGTTTTTTCATTTTTTTTTTTGTTTTTTTTTTGTTTTTTGTTTTTTCTTTCTTCTTTGTGCCCTATTAAAAGATGGATACTTTGAAGATACTTTCACTTAATGCCAAAGGATTAAATACCCCTGAAAAGAGACGTTTATTATTGAATGATCTGAGGCGTTTACAGGTAGATATGGCGTTTATTCAAGAGACGCACTTCAGAGAGGATAAACGTCCCATTCTTAAAAACAGGTACTATCCAGTTGTCTATCATTCTACTAATAACCTAACTAAAACCAAAGGGGTATCAATATTAGTGTCTAGTCGACTACCATGGGTGTGCCAAGACAGTCTAACAGACCCGATGGGGCGTTTTATGTTCATTAAAGGCCTGATAGGAGAAGTAAAAATGACTTTTGCTTCTATATATGCCCCAAATGATCACCAAGACTCCTTTTTGAGTCGTACAATAGAACGCCTTTTGAAATTTTTGGAAGGCCAGTTGATCCTGGGAGGCGATTTTAATGTTCCGTTGCTTCCCAACATGGATACCTCTTCTGGCTCATCCTCCATTACTCCTGGTGTCCGTAAGAAAGTGGCACAAGTCTTCCACGAAGCTCAACTAGTTGATGTCTGGCGGCTACAACATTCAGGGGAGAAAGATTATACATTTTACTCCCATCCTCATAAACTTTATTCACGTATAGATTTTTTTTTGATCCCACACTCACAGTTGCAGGCGGCTCATAGCACAGTAATTGGTACAATTACATGGTCAGATCATGCGCCGATCATCCTAATTAGGGATGAGCCGAACACCCCCGGGTTCGGTTCGCACCAGAACCTTCGAACCGACCGAAAGTTCGCGCGAATTTTCGAACCCTATACGTTATAATGGACGCGAACGTTCGAAATCAAAAGTGCTAATTACAACGGCCAATATGCATGTTAATGTCATAAAACAGGTTTGGGGACCCGGGTCCTGCCCCAGGGGACATATATCAATGCAAAAAGAACTTTTAAAAACTAACGTTTTTTCGGGAGCAGTCATTTTAATGATGCATAAAGTGAAAAAAAAAAAGTGAAATTTTCCTTTAAATATGGTACCTGGGGGGGTGTCTAAAGTATGCCTGTGAAGTGGCATGTGTTTCCCGTGTTTAGAACTGTCCTTGCACAAAATGACATTTGTAAAGGAAAAAAAGAAGCCATTTAAAACCACTTGCGGCTTTAGGTTTGTTCTTAAGTAGAATCTGAACAGGTACATTATGAAGTGTAGCTCCATCCCAAAAAAATATATTTTTACGCTTTTTGGAGAACATAGGGAGGGGTTATCACCCCTGTAACATTTGCTGTCTTTGCACATCTGTTCAGAACATGTCACCTAACTTTCCGTCCCAATGACAAATGTTTTTGGAAAAAGTGGGGTTTTAATTGAAACAAGGATTGGTGATAAAGTATCAGTAGAGAGGAGATACCTTTTTCCCAAATTAAATCTAACAGGATAGAATTTCCCTTCCTAGGGGTAGATTTCCTCTCACTTCCTGTTTTCTTTTTCCATTTGCAAGTAGGAGTTGTTTGTAAGTTCGATGTTTGAAAGTAGGGGCCTGGCGTATATACTCTGCAGAAATTTGCCCTATTAGATGTTGGTGTAGCCACAAGACTGGTGGGCACAGGAATGGGCCCTGCTGTGAGTTAATAGATCAAGATTTGTAATTGCATGCACCTGTTGAACAGGGCAGAAAAATGGGGGGTGGTGGTGGTGGTGGTGGACGGTTTTGCCACAAGACTGTAAGCTCTCACAGTTACTCTTGGTGGGCGCAGGAATGGGCCCTGCTGTGAGTTATTAGATCAAGATTTGTAATTGCAAGCACCTGATGAACAGGGCAGAAAAATTGGGCCTTTGGCGGTGGTGGTGGACGGTGTTGCCACAAGACTGTAGGCCCTCATAGTTACTCTTGGTGGGCGCAGGAATGGGCCCTGCTGTGAGTTATTAGATCAAGATTTGTAATTGCAAGCACCTGATGAACAGGGCAGAAAAATTGGGCCTTTGGCGGTGGTGGTGGACGGTGTTGCCACAAGACTGCAGGCCCTCATAGTTACTCTTGGTGGGCGCAGGAATGGGCCCTGCTGTGAACTATTAGATCAAGATTTGTAATTACCCGCCCCTGTTAAACAGGGGCTGAAAAATTGTGCCTTAGGCACTGGTGCTGGTGCCACAACACTGCAACCCCTCACAGAGACTGTACTTGGAGCACAGCAGTCACACGTGTTGCGAAGCATTTTTTTAAAAAATTGTAAGTACCCGCCCCTGTTAAACAGGGGCTGAAAAATTGTGCCTTAGGCACTGGTGCTGGTGCCACAACACTGCAACCCGGCCCTCACAGATACTGTACTTGGAGCACAGCAGTCACACGTGTTGCGAAGCATTTTTTTTAAAAATTGTAAGTACATGCCCCTGTTAAACAGGGGCTGAAAAATTGTGCCTTAGGCACTGGTGCTGGTGCCACAACACTGCAACCCGGCCCTCACAGATACTGTACTTGGAGCACAGCAGTCACACGTGTTGCGAAGCATTTTTTTAAAAAATTGTAAGTACCCGCCCCTGTTAAACAGGGGCTGAAAAATTGTGCCTTAGGCACTGGTGCTGGTGCCACAACACTGCAACACGGCCCTCACAGAGACTGTACTTGGAGCACAGCAGTCACACGTGTTGCGAAGCATTTTTTTAAAAAATTGTAAGTACACGCCCCTGTTAAACAGGGGCTGAAAAATTGTGCCTTAGGCACTGGTGCTGGTGCCACAACACTGCAACCCGGCCCTCACAGATACTGTACTTGGAGCACAGCAGTCACACGTGTTGCGAAGCATTTTTTTAAAAAATTGTAAGTACCCGCCCCTGTTAAACAGGGGCTGAAAAATTGTGCCTTAGGCACTGGTGCTGGTGCCACAACACTGCAACACGGCCCTCACAGAGACTGTACTTGGAGCACAGCAGTCACACGTGTTGCGAAGCATTTTTTTAAAAAATTGTAAGTACCCGCCCCTGTTAAACAGGGGCTGAAAAATTGTGCCTTAGGCACTGGTGCTGGTACCACAACACTGCAACACGGCCCTCACAGAGACTGTACTTGGAGCACAGCAGTCACACGTGTTGCGAAGCATTTTTTTAAAAAATTGTAAGTACCCGCCCCTGTTAAACAGGGGCTGAAAAATTGTGCCTTAGGCACTGGTGTGGTGGCATGGATCATTGAGGAGGAGGAAGAGGATAGTCAGTGAACATAAGAGGACAGTCACTCAGCATCAGCATAGGCAGTCTTGAAGGGATGTGACATTAAAAATTATTCGGTTATATCCGCCTCAGGTGCCTGGTAGCTGGTGGTGATCCAAGACTGATTCATTTTGATGAATGTCAGTCGATCAACCGAGGCGGTGGACAGGCGCACCCTATGATCAGTCACAAATCCTCCAGCAGCACTGAATGTGCGTTCGGAAAGAACGCTGGAGGCAGGACAGGCCAGTAGCTCAATTGCATACTGTGCAAGCTCTGGCCAGTGATCCATCCTCAGGACCCAGTAAGCCAGAGGATTTTCGGTGGGAAAGGTGTCCAAGTCTGACCTTGCCCCAAGGTATTCCTGCACCATGTATATCAGACGCTGGCGATGGTTGCTGGAACCGATCATACCTTGGGGCTGCGGACTAAAAAATTGTCTGAACGCATCGGTCAGACGTCCACCTTCCCCACCGCTCCTTCTGCCACTGACCGAAGCTTCAGCAACTCGTCGCCCAGGACCAGGAGTTTGTAGCCTCCCAGTTTCTGGGAACGCGTTGCACAGACCTTTCTGCAAGGCCTCCCTGAGATGTCTCATCCTCTGCTCCCTCTGCGACGGCAAGATAAGGTCCGCAACCTTACCCTTGTACCGCGGATCAAGGAGAGTGGCCAGCCAGTAATGGTCCCTCTCCTTGATCCGAAGAACACGAGGATCCTTCCGCAGGCTTTGCAGGATCAGGGAGGCCATGCAGCGTAGGTTAGCTGAGGCATTCGGTCCGGAGTCTTCTGGGTCACTGAGGATGACATGATCGCCAGCCACCTCCTCCCAGCCACGTACAAGTCCACTGGTTTGTTGGGACTGTACTTCATCCCTAAAAGACTGCTGCTGCTGATGCTGAGTGCCAGGCTCCACCTCCATGCTCACACAATCCTCTCCTCCTCCTCCTCCTCCTCCTCCTCATCCTCTTCCTGTGTGATGGGTGGGACAGAAGGAACACTGTCCGGATAAAGGGGGCCTTGAGAGGCAAGGAAGTCCTCCTCTTCCTGCCTCTGTTCTGCCTCAAGTGCCCTGTCCATTATCCCACGCAGCGTATGCTCCAACAGGTGGACAAGAGGGACAGTGTCACTGATGCATGCACTGTCACTGCTCACCATCCTCGTGGCCTCCTCAAATGGTGAGAGGACAGTGCATGCATCCCTGATCATGCTCCACTGACGTGGGGAAAAAAAAACAAGCTCCCCTGACCCTGTCCTGGTGCCGTAGTCGCAAAGGTACTCATTGATGGCCCTCTGCTGCGTGTGCAGTCGCTGCAGCATGGCCAACGTTGAGTTCCACCTGGTGGGCATGTCACATATTAGGCGGTTCTTGGGCAGGTTCAGCTCCTTTTGCAGCTCAGTCAGCCGAGCACTGGCATTATAAGATCGGCGGAAATGCACACAGACTTTCCTGGCCTGCCTCAGGACATCCTGTAAGCCTGGGAACCTGCCCAAGAACCGCTGCACCACCAGGTTGAGGACGTGAGCCATGCAGGGCACATGGGTGAGCTGCCCCTGTCGCAGGGCGGAGAGGAGGTTGGTGCCATTGTCAGAAACGACCATTCCTGGCTTAAGCTGACGTGGCGTCAACCACCTCTCGGCCTGCCCCTGCAGAGCTGCCAGAACCTCTGGCCCAGTGTGGCTCCTGTCCCCCAAACACACCAGCGCAAGCACGGCATGGCATCTTTTTGCCTGCGTACTTGCGTAGCCCCTTGTACGCCTACGGAGCACCGCTGGTTCCAAGGACAGAGCACTGGAGGAAGAAGAAGAGGAGGGGGTGGAGGAGAGAGGTGTGTCACAACCAGTAGCAGTAGTCGCGTTTTGGAGGCGTGGTGGCGGAACAACCTCCAACACTACTGCACCTTGTCCTGCATCCCTCCCAGCTGCCAATAGAGTGACCCAATGGGCCGTGAAAGAAAGGTACCGTCCCTGTCCATGCCTGCTGGACCATGAGTCAGCGGTAATATGCACCTTACCGCTGACCGCCCTGTCCAGCGAGGCATGGACATTGCCCTCCACATGCCGGTAGAGAGACGGAATCGCCTTCCGCGAGAAAAAGTGGCGTTTGGGAACCTGCCACTGAGGAACCGCACATTGAACAAACTCACGGAAGGGGGCCGAGTCTACCAACTGAAAAGGCAGCAGTTGAAGTGCTAGCAATTTAGCCAGGCTAGCATTCAACCGCTGGGCATGTGGATGGCTGGGAGTGTACTTCTTTCTACGGTCCAGCAGCTGGGGCAGGGAAATTTGCCTGCTGCAATCGGACGTCGGTGTACTGCAAGTACTTGGTTGTGACACACCTAATTCTACACCTTCAGTCCTCTCAGAGCAGCTTTCAGAGAGGACTGAAGGTGTAGTGGGGATGGAGATCCCAGCTGAGGAGGAGCAAGGAGAGGTCCGCTTAGTTCTTTGGTGTGGGTCTTTTATGTGTGCCTGCCAACGAGCTGCATGGCAGGTCGCCATATGTCTGGTCATGCTTGTGGTGCCCAAGCGGCTGATGTTTTGGCCACGCGAGATACGCTTGAGACAAATATTGCAAATAGCAGTGGTGCGATCTGCTGCACTCGTCTCAAAAAAGGCCCACACCAAAGAACTTTTCTGATAACGTGCAGAGGCAGCGCCCTGCACAGGCGGAGCTCTGCGGTGTTGTACAGTTGCTGTGCTGGCCTCTACCTGGCCTCCAGGGGGCATCCTGCCTCGTTGGACATGTGACGCCGCATCCTCCTCCTCCTCGTCCTCCTCCTCATCCTCTCTCCCTTCAGGCACCCACGTGGAGTCAGTGACCTCATCATCCCCTCCCTCTTCACCACTAGAGCAAACCTGGCAGTAAGCTGCAGCTGGTGGAACAGTACTGCCAGATTCCTCAAGCTGGGTATCATCATCCGAGCCTTCGAATCGTTGGGCATCCTCCTGGAGCATGTACCCAACACTGTGCTCAAAGAGTTCGGGGGACTCCTCAGGAGGACATGGTGGGTCTAGGGAAGGGGTGGCTGATGATGCTCTGTCAGTACCCTGAGCCTGGGTGAGAGAGGATGAGGAGGATGAGGAGGGCTTGGTCATCCATTCTACCAAGCCTTCAGCATGATGCGGCTCCACATGTCCAGCTGCCGAAAACAAAGACGCGCGTGTCCCATGGCCACGTGCTGATGACGATGCACGACCACGTCCACGTCCACGGCCACGTCCACTAGAAACAGAGCCTGCCTGCCCTGTGTTCTTGGCTCTGCACGCTCTGCCTCCCCTTGGTGGTCTTCCAGCCATTGTAGTCGGTAGTCCTGTGGGTGCTGCTGAGAAGAATATATAGGAGCTCTGTGTGATGCCACTAACACACTAGAAGTCCTGTGGGTGCTGCTGAGAAGAAAATATAGGAGCTCTGTGTGATGCCACTAACACACTAGAAGTCCTATGGGTGCTTCTGCAAAGAAAATAGAGGAGCTCTGTGTGATGCCACTAACACACTAGAAGTCCTGTGGGTGCTTATGCAAAGAAAATAGAGGAGCTCTGTGTGATGCCACTAACACACTAGAAGTCCTGTGGGTGCTTATGCAAAGAAAATAGAGGAGCTCTGTGTGATGCCACTAACACACTAGAAGTCCTATGGGTGCTTCTGCAAAGAAAATAGAGGAGCTCTGTGTGATGCCACTAACACACTAGAAGTCCTGTGGGTGCTTATGCAAAGAAAATAGAGGAGCTCTGTGTGATGCCACTAACACACTAGAAGTCCTGTGGGTGCTTCTGCAAAGAAAATAGAGGAGCTCTGTGTGATGCCACTAACACACTAGAAGTCCTGTGGGTGCTTATGCAAAGAAAATAGAGGAGCTCTGTGTGATGCCACTAACACACTAGAAGTCCTGTGGGTGCTTCTGCAAAGAAAATAGAGGAGCTCTGTGTGATGCCACTAACACACTAGAAGTCCTGTGGGTGCTGCTGAGAAGAAAATATAGGAGCTCTGTGTGATGCCACTAACACACTAGAAGTCCTATGGGTGCTTCTGCAAAGAAAATAGAGGAGCTCTGTGTGATGCCACTAACACACTAGAAGTCCTGTGGGTGCTTCTGCAAAGAAAATAGAGGAGCTCTGTGTGATGCCACTAACACACTAGAAGTCCTGTGGGTGCTTATGCAAAGAAAATAGAGGAGCTCTGTGTGATGCCACTAACACACTAGAAGTCCTGTGGGTGCTTATGCAAAGAAAATAGAGGAGCTCTGTGTGATGCCACTAACACACTAGAAGTCCTGTGGGTGCTTATGCAAAGAAAATAGAGGAGCTCTGTGTGATGCCACTAACACACTAGAAGTCCTGTGGGTGCTGCTGAGAAGACAATATAGGAGCTCTGTGTGATGCCACTAACACACTAGAAGTCCTATGGGTGCTTCTGCAAAGAAAATAGAGGAGCTCTGTGTGATGCCACTAACACACTAGAAGTCCTGTGGGTGCTTATGCAAAGAAAAATAGAGGAGCTCTGTGTGATGCCACTAACACACTAGAAGTCCTGTGGGTGCTTATGCAAAGAAAATAGAGGAGCTCTGTGTGATGCCACTAACACACTAGAAGTCCTGTGGGTGCTTCTGCAAAGAAAATAGAGGAGCTCTGTGTGATGCCACTAACACACTAGAAGTCCTGTGGGTGCTGCTGAGAAGAAAATATAGGAGCTCTGTGTGATGCCACTAACACACTAGAAGTCCTATGGGTGCTTCTGCAAAGAAAATAGAGGAGCTCTGTGTGATGCCACTAACACACTAGAAGTCCTGTGGGTGCTTCTGCAAAGAAAATAGAGGAGCTCTGTGTGATGCCACTAACACACTAGAAGTCCTGTGGGTGCTGCTGAGAAGACAATATAGGAGCTCTGTGTGATGCCACTAACACACTAGAAGTCCTATGGGTGCTTCTGCAAAGAAAATAGAGGAGCTCTGTGTGATGCCACTAACACACTAGAAGTCCTGTGGGTGCTTATGCAAAGAAAATAGAGGAGCTCTGTGTGATGCCACTAACACACTAGAAGTCCTGTGGGTGCTGCTGAGAAGACAATATAGGAGCTCTGTGTGATGCCACTAACATACTAGAAGTCCTATGGGTGCTTCTGCAAAGAAAATAGAGGAGCTCTGTGTGATGCCACTAACACACTAGAAGTCCTGTGGGTGCTTATGCAAAGAAAATAGAGGAGCTCTGTGTGATGCCACTAACACACTAGAAGTCCTGTGGGTGCTTATGCAAAGAAAATAGAGGAGCTCTGTGTGATGCCACTAACACACTAGAAGTCCTGTGGGTGCTTCTGCAAAGAAAATAGAGGAGCTCTGTGTGATGCCACTAACACACTAGAAGTCCTGTGGGTGCTTATGCAAAGAAAATAGAGGAACTCTGTGTGATGCCACTAACACACTAGAAGTCCTGTGGGTGCTTATGCAAAGAAAATAGAGGAGCTCTGTGTGATGCCACTAACACACTAGAAGTCCTGTGGGTGCTTATGCAAAGAAAATAGAGGAACTCTGTGTGATGCCACTAACACACTAGAAGTCCTGTGGGTGCTTATGCAAAGAAAATAGAGGAGCTCTGTGTGATGCCACTAACACACTAGAAGTCCTGTGGGTGCTTCTGCAAAGAAAATAGAGGAGCTCTGTGTGATGCCACTAACACACTAGAAGTCCTATAGGTGCTTCTGGGAACAAAATATATGATCTCTGTGTGATGGGACTAACACACTTCAAGTCCTATAGGTGCTTCTGAGAAGAAAATGTAGGTCTGTGTGTAATGGGACTAACACACTTCAAGTCCTATAGGTGCTTCTGGGAACAAAATATATGATCTCTGTGTGATGGGACTAACACACTTCAAGTCCTATAGGTGCTTCTGGGAAGAAAATGTAGGTCTGTGTGTAATGGGACTAACACACTTCAAGTCCTATAGGTGCTTCTGGGAACAAAATATATGATCTCTGTGTGATGGGACTAACACACTTCAAGTCCTATAGGTGCTTCTGGGAAGAAAATGTAGGTCTGTGTGTAATGGGACTAACACACTTCAAGTCCTATAGGTGCTTCTGGGAACAAAATATATGATCTCTGTGTGATGGGACTAACACACTTCAAGTCCTATAGGTGCTTCTGGGAAGAAAATGTAGGTCTGTGTGTAATGGGACTAACACACTTCAAGTCCTATAGGTGCTTCTGGGAACAAAATATATGATCTCTGTGTGATGGGACTAACACTTCAAGTCCTATAGGTGCTTCTGGGAACAAAATATAGGAGCCCTGCCTGCCTGCCACGAACACACTACAAGTCCTATAGGTGCTTCTGGGAACAAAATATAGGAGCTCTGCCTGCCTGCCACGAACACACTACAAGTCCTATAGGTGCTTCTGGTAACAAAATATAGGAGCTCTGCCTGCCTGCCAGGAACACACTACAAGTCCTATAGGTGCTTCTGGTAACAAAATATAGGAGCTCTGCCTGCCTGCCACGAACACACTACAAGTCCTATAGGTGCTTCTGGTAACAAAATATAGGAGCTCTGCCTGCCTGCCACGAACACACTACAAGTCCTATAGGTGCTTCTGGTAACAAAATATAGGAGCTCTGCCTGCCTGCCACTAACACACTACAAGTCCTATAGGTGCTTCTGGGAACAAAATATAGGAGCTCTGCCTGCCTGCCACGAACACACTACAAGCCCCTCTTTCTTAATCAATCTTTGTAACTGAATCTATCTAACTCAATCTCTGTAAGTAAATCTCTCTAACTAACTAAATGCAGCAGAGTGTCACAGATCTAGCCTGCTCAATCTGCGCCGGAACAGCATGTGACCGGCGCAGACGGCGTGGCGGCCTTTTATAGGGGGGGGCGTGTACTACAGCCCCTGAGCTGTAATTGGCTACAGGCGTCCTGCCTGTAGCCAATTATGGCTCTTCGAAATTCCGTGGCTGTGATTGGCCAAGCATGCGGGGTCACAGTGCATGCTTGGCCAATCATCAGCCAGCAATGCACTGCGCCGGCCGCGCCGGCCGCAATGCATTGCGGGGCAGCTCGCATCACACGAACGTGATGCGAGCGGCCAAAATAGTTCTGGGCTCGCCGAGCGAGCGAACGCCCGGTGCTCGATGCGAACGTGGGTTCGCATCGAGCACCGGGCCCATCCCTAATCCTAATATACCGATTCTCAGAGTTTTCAACCTCCAGGACTAGAGTCTGGAGACTGAATGAAAGTCTTCTGCAGACTCCGGAGATAGTGGAAGATGTACAACGCGAGCTGAGCCAGTACTTTTAAATTAATAAACAACCTGATTGTGATATAGGGATCCTATGGGAAGCACATAAGGCAGTTATAAGAGGTGTTTTTATCAAGCATGGAGCACGACTTAAGCGCCAAAGGCTTGAAAAGCTTACATCCCTTTTACAGGACATTCATAAAGTTGAGGCTCAACATAAACATGCACCAAACCCTATACTCGAACAAAACCTTTTTTCGCTTTGTAAGCAGGTAACGGATTTGCTAAGATATAAAGCTAAGGCAGATATACAGCGAGGTCGGAGAATAGGTTATGAATCGAGAGATAAATGTGGGAGAACATTAGCGCGTACGATTAGAGAACAAAAATTAGCTTCATATATTCCTCAAATAATTACACCTCAAGGCCAAAAAGTGGGACTTCCTAAGCAAATTACACAGGGGTTCAGAGATTACTATTCTTCCTTATATAATATTCCAGAACAGTCTTCAGCTCAGATACAAATGGACGACTATATAGCTTCCTCTCAACTCCCTCAGCTGACCCCGGAGGTGCAGGAAGAATTGGAGATACCAATAACTTTGGAGGAACTACAGAAGGCATTGGGTGTCTCCAAGTTAGGTAAAACACCAGGTCCTGATGGGCTCTCATTACAGTATTATAAAACATTTTTCCCACTATTAGGTCCTCATATGGTGGAATTATTTAATAAAGTAAGCTCTGAGACAGCTTTTCCCAGAGACACCTTAAAAGCACATATTACAGTAATTCCTAAAGAAGGAAAAGACCCTACCTCCTGCGGTAGTTATAGACCTATTTCACTCTTGAACAGTGATCTTAAATTATTTACAAAGATCATAGCTACTCGAATCGCAGAACATATACAGCCGTTGATACATCTTGATCAAGTGGGATTTATTCCAACTAGAGAAGCCCGAGACAACACAATTAAAGTGTTAAATCTTATTCATATAGCACAGGAGACACATACTCTGAGCATTATATTAGGTACAGATGCCGAAAAGGCATTCGATCGTGTCAACTGGAACTATGTTAGCCGTTCTGCGCTATATAGGATTGAGGGAACATATGCTGCAATGGATTGGCAGGATTTACCTGCATCCATCAGCTCAAGTTAAAGTAAATGGAATCCTATCAGATCCCTTTTCTATTTCAAATGGGACTAGACAGGGGTGTCCACTATCCCCGTTGCTTTATGCTATATCCCTGGAACCCTTTCTTTGTACGATCCGGTTGAATCCAGATATCACTGAAGTCAGAATAGGAGAGCGGCAGTATAAAGTTTCAGCTTACGCGGATGATCTGCTTTTTTCTCTTACTAACCCTATGGTCTCACTGCCGAACTTGGTGCGTGAATTTGAGATATACGGTGGGATCTCGAATCTACGGATTAACTTTAGTAAATCGGAGGCTATGGGGATAGGTATCCTTTCTGAGCCGCTTAAAAATCTGCAGTTAAATTTTAAGTTTAAATGGACAGATACAGCCTTGAAATATTTGGGAACATATATTCCGTCTGATCTATCCCGGGTTTTTGAACTTAACTTCCCTCCTCTTTTGACTAGAACACGTAAGTTGTTGGAAACCTGGAATAGGGGACTATTTTCGTGGTTCGGTAGATGTAATCTTTTAAAGATGAGTATCTTACCAAAATACCTATATTTATTCCAAACTTTACCGATTAAGATACCATCTCAATATTTTAAACAGGTTCACTCCCTGTTTATTCAATTTATATGGGCACATAAGAAACCACGCATTTCTAGAAGCCAATTAGTCTTACCTAAACATAGCAGAGTTATTGCACTACCAGATGTATTTAAATACTATCAGGCAGTACATCTAGGGCGACTCATAGACTGGAATCGTCACTCAATAGGCAAATTATGGACCCAGATTGAACAGGCACAAACTGATGTCCTATTGAAGGGAGCACCATGGTGCTATGATAAATTGCCGGCATATCTAAAGATGCACCCTTTGATAGGCCCTACGGTAAGAACCTGTTCACAGGTGATCGTTAAAACTTTGCTTTCATCAGTGGACTCGCCTTTGATGCCCATCCTGGGGAATCCGAGATTCCCTCCAGGCCTTAGAGAATATAATTTCTCTACTTTGCGACAGACTAACCGTTTCCGAGCATTCAATTTTTTACTGTCAGATGGCTGGCCCTCGATAGCGACATTAATAGAACCCTCTGGCTTTTTCGGCCTACCGTTTTGGGATGCCTTGCAGCTTCACCATTTTCTTCATTCACTGAAGCCCTTAGAGAGGTTCAGTCGACAATTATCTACCTTTGAAAAATACTGTTCAGAGGAGGGGATTGTAACGCAAACTCTTTCGAAGATGTATGATCTATTGATAACCCCCTCGGAACAACTACACCCATCTTGGATGGAGAAATGGGAAGGAGAGATAAATTGTAAGTTCACAACCAGTCAAAGGCAGAATATAGTTGAGCTTTCGCTGAAGACATCGATATGTACTAGGATCCAGGAGATTAACTACAAAATACTGACACACTGGTATTATACCCCACAGAAGATGCATAAATTCTACCCGGAAATACCAGATCGTTGTTGGAGATGCCATGAGGAGGGAGGTACGATGTTACATATTTTTTGGTCTTGTCCAAAGATAATACCATATTGGAGGGAAGTACGGAACATTACACAAAAATTTTCTGATTATACGATACCTGAAGACCCATCTTTTTTTCTACTTCCAGGTCGGGATAATAGGTTTGTCATGTGTCTCGGCTAATTGGGCAGTAGATAACAATCGCTCGCGAGCATAAAAGTGATGCGCTAGGCCATCTTTTTTTTCTATTACATGTTACGACTATCCCAGTCAAAAAATATAAGAAATCTATCGTAAGGCATTTAGTGAATGCAGCAAAAGCATGCATCCCTCTTAGGTGGAAAAAAACTTTGCTCCCTACCATTGGATGCTGGCTCCACAGGGTGGAAGAGATTAATAAAATGGAAGACCTAACACTCTCAGCACAAAACAAACAAGAAAAGTATTCTGAGGTATGGAAAGGGTGGAATACGTTTATCCTCTCTGAAGAAGGCTTGACGATGCTTAATTCTGATCATTTGGCATAGGCATCATAATAGACAGTTCACAATTAAGTATCCAGTACTTATTGGGGCTTTTAACTCCTTTTTTTTTTTCTTTTCTTTTTCTCAGCACTTTTGTTTTTCTTTCTTTTCTTTTTTTTTTTTCTTCCTTTTTATTTTGGTTATCTAGAAAATTGGGAAATTGGGTGATATCAGGTATAGCGGCTGAGGGTTATTTTTCCTCTCCCAGATTGTTACAAAACTGACGTTATATAATTTTTTTTTTTCTCTTCCTTTGAGAGGAACATAGAAGATGTTTGATATGAGATGTTAAGACCACTATATGGAATATTGTATCATTTATCTAGTATTTTGTTACGTTACTGTACATATATGGTGGACATGAAAACCTGTACTCACCCTTTGTGGTTTAAATGAAATATTTGAAAAAAACAATGGGGCTTATTTACTAAAGGAAAATACACTTGGCACTACAAGTGCACTAAGAGAACCTAAGAGACAGCCAAAAAGAAAAGCAAGCAATAAATACATTTCTAGATTTTATCAGATCATTTTTTATTATTAATAAAAATTAGACATTGTCTGGCATTGCAATGGCCCCCCTACCCGTTTTTTTAATATTTATCCCTAACTTCACGGGAGCTTTGGGGGGCCAAGCCAGTACAGCCAGTATCCAGGCCCGTAAGAGGATTCTCAGGAAGAAGTCCGGCCTCAGGCCCAACTGAAGCAATATCATTTCTAGAATTTTTTCTTAAAAAATTGGGCAGGATGCAGCATGCTAGGACGATATGATTTAGTTTGTATTCTGCCATATGGATTGCTATCAGAAACAGGTGGAACCGGCTGGCCATTATACCAAAGGCATTCTCCACAACTCTTCTCGCTCTGGCCAGCCGGTAGTTAAAAACCCTCCTCTCCGGGGTGAGGGTCCTTTGGGGGAATGGCCTCATCAGGTGCTCGCCCAGACCAAGGAGTCCTTCCACGTTTTCCGCATCAGGTTACAATCCCAGGCCACCACTCTGGCGACACTGGTAGAACTCTGTCTGGGTGAAGACTCCTCCATCCGACATCCGGCCATTCTTCCCCACATCCACATACAGAAATTCATATTGTGCCGACACCACCGACATTAACATGATACTATGAAACCCCTTATAGTTAAAAAATAGGTGGCACGATGTGGACATGCTTCCCATCTATAGCCCATCCACAGTTGGGAAAGTCCCAACGGGTGCAAAATGGGATGCTACAGTCTGCCATTCCTGTGGCGTTGAAGGAAACTGTGGAGTCAAACAAAAAAATATATAAGTACTCCTTATATATCTCCTTATACCTTTACTGTTATGCTATGTCGCTGCCATGTTATGCTATGTCGCTGTCTGGTAACCTTCGTGACCGGATGATTTTTCTAATTATTTCTTATGCCTTTATTGACATTATGCCATTTGACATTTTTTACCTTTTGTATGTATAGAAGTATTTTGGATTATGTTTTTAATGTTGGTTTCAGTCAAGGGAATGTTTGCGCTTTGTGATTATATGCGGGTTCCTATAGTTACTGTATGCTATTTATTCTAGCGTCAGTCACCCAGCATCCAATCCTTGAGAAAGTCACGTGTCATTGATGCAATGCATCAGGAGGAGCCAGGCAACGTCATTTCCGGTCACGGACGAGACCGGAGTTTCGAATTCTACAGCGTTCAGCTTGTGTGTGACCCCACGGACCGACCTGTACGCATATCAGTTATTATAACTGTAAGTATAACTTTGTTTTTTTTTATAAATTTGCTGATAATACTACACCATGAGGATTCTTATTCTTTTTACATGTGTGTGACATGATTGACTGCTACCAACTACTGAATGACATACACTATACGGAGATCGAGTTTGCAGTTGATGTATGTTACCTTTTAATTGAAGGTGAGCGGCCATTGGTGGTGGAGTTTGTCTCTTTTCTTGGATTGAGCGCTGGACTATGTGATTGCTTTTATTTCACCAGGATTGTTTGGAAGCACTATTAACCACTTGCCTACTGGGCACATAAACCCCCCTCCTGCCCAGACCAATTTTCAGCTTTCGGTGCTCTCACACTTTGAATGACAATTACTCAGTCATGCAACATTGTACCCAAATTATTTATATTACCACAAATAGAGCTTTATTTTGGTGGTATTTGATCCCCTGTTTTTTTTTATTTTTTGCGGTACACACGGTCGGACTTTTTCATCAATTTGGTCCGATCGGACAAGGTTGTTGAAAAATCAGACCGTGTGTATGCACCATCGGACAGTGTTCGTCGGTTTGTCCGTCGGACAAAGTCTTATCTCCTGCTGGAAAGATTTCCCGTCAACCCGGTCCGATCACACCAAATCCGAGCGTGTGTACGCTTGTCCGACGGACAAAGTGCTACGCATGCTCAGAAGAAATTCTGTGACGGAAGCGCTCGGTCAGGTAAAACTACCTTTCCTAATCGACACAGCACATTCGTCACGCTGCAATGTTAAAATGTCTTTAATGCAGCGCATTCTCTTTTTCTTTACAATGCAACAAGAATGACATCTTTTAGCTGCTCCTATTCACCCGCACTTCTCAAAAACTTACTTCTTTATTACTTTGCAGCATTTATACACTACATGTTTATTTTTACTCAGATCGTAATACAATCTTTCTTATTTTTTTACCCAGATTTTTTTTTTTTTTTGGGGGAATACATATTTGAAGGAGGTTTTTTTTTTTTTTTTTGGAGGGGGTTTGTATGTCTCAACTTAGCAAAACCACATTATTAACATTTGTATTTCTTGCTTACATTTACTAGGAGTTTGTTGGTTGTTGGTGCCCCTTGTTAATTCTACTTTAGGATTAGTGAAATGTACCTGCCTACTCAAAGAAAAACTGTCATTGTAGAAAAGTAAAACACAATAGTCAATGATTATTTCAAAGCAAAAAAACCTTTATTTAGGTCTCAGCAACAGACCAAAGAGGAACGCAGCCATGGTGAAACTTGGGGAATTTGCAAAGCCTTGGACACCCATGGCAACCATCATTTTACAGACTTAAACAATTGGGGGCATGAAGACTACCTATCTAAATAATAAGGGAGCGCAATCTGGTCCTGAAGTCCAAAACATCCGGAACTGCAGCAGATGCCATCTAGGTCCCCAGGCTCTGGTACTACGAGAGGCTCCATCTTCTCTCAGACCAGACTGAGTCCAGGTTGTCACTCTCTTGTCTTCCTTGTACGCTTCCTTCCACGCCGTGGTGCTGGTGCTGGTGGGGTGGCAGAAGGAGGAGGAGGAGGCGGAGCAAGGTCACTCTCGCAAACATGTGTGAGGGGAGTCATCTCCCCAGCCATCCCCTCATTTAGTATTTTGAGGATGACCTCCTCACACATGCTGCGTTGCCCCGCCTCCATACCCGTAAATTTACTTGTAACCAAGGAGGCAAAGGCCTCCTCGTAGGTGGGTGTGGCATAGAGGGAGGCTGAGGCATCTTTTATCAGCTGGAGCGCTGACTCTCCCACCTCCCCCATGTTTTTCGCCCTTCTGTAGGGAAGGCGGAGGGGAGAGACTTGGGAGACAGTCAGGCTCCTACGCCTACCCCCCTCTTGGCTGCCACTACCCCCTGCCTCCTCCTGACTGCCACCTTCCACAGCCACCTCCTGGCTGAGGTCTTCCTGTGTATGAAAAAGGGACATAGTTTCAGTTATTTGTTCATCAAACACACACAATTCTCATCTAGTGACTGTTGCAAAATGTTTTCAAATACAAAACCATACAATTCTCAGCCCTGCAGTTTAGATTCTTCCCAAAAATGTCTCCCACACCACTGTCTGTTGATATGTCAATCACGTTAGGAAATAAGCAATTGGGGATCCTGAATTAACTGAACATCATTCATTATTCAACAAACTGGTTCCAAAACTACTATACCTGGAACAAGCTGGGCACCTGCACATATTCCTGACTGGAAGGCCCAGGTTGGTCCTCGGAAGCCTCATCAGGGGTGGCGTGCGTGGAAGGACGCGTGCAAGGAAGAGTCGAGAGTGACTTCCTGACAGTAGCCTGGTCTTTGAGAAAGTGGAGCCTGTCATAGTACCAGAGCGTGGGGACATGGACATCAGCTGCTGCAGCTCCAGATGCTTGTGACTTCAGGACCTTATTGCGCTCCCGGAAATAGGTAGTCTTCATGTTGTTTATCTTCACTTTTAAGTTTGCGACGGTTGCCATGGGCAGGGTAGGCTTTACAAATGCCACCAGTTTCAGCAGGGCTGCGTACCTCTTTGGTCTGTTGCTATAATCCCTGTGTTTTGCCTGCCATAAGAGGGGGAATTGCCGGTATTTATCAATGAAGTGTGGGAGAAAGCTCACGTTGTAGAACGCCTCCATCACCTCTGCAAGACACAACGCCACACAAAACAATATAAATAATGTCAGCCTAAACTCTCCTAATCTTCTCCATAAAGAAGCCTCAAGTTCTAATCAGTCTAGGCTAGTTATGTACCAACGTCAAATTGTACCTTCGTTTGTAGCGATCGTCTCGTGCGTGAGCTTTCTCTCCCCTCGTCTCCCAGATCGTGGCTACGACACAGGCGTGTGACGTTTTTATATACAGTGCGCATGCGTCAAACTCCGCCCGCCCCTGACGATCTTTCTCGTCTATTCCCCACCCCTTCTCTTTACGGCGCAGTGGGGAGAGCACATGGCGGGGACACAGCAGGTGCGCCCCAAATATCCCCCCAACGAGGAGGAGGACGAGGAAAGGCCGGAGGCAGAAACGTCCCGATCCCGGAGCCTGAAATTCAAGGCCTCCAATATGTCATTTGGAGAAATGTTGGAGATGGTGGACATATTAAAGAGGAGCGACTATGATGGGAAGTATGGGCCTTACCTCAACCCCAATGTCCGCAAGGCCAAGATCATGTCTAAAGTTGTGAGAAGGCTGTACAATCATTTTGGGGTACAACGATCCAAGGAGCAACTGAGGAAACGCTGGTCAGACCTGAAACTGAGGGAGGCCGATCAGTACAGAAAGATCAAGAGAATTCTTCAAAAAAGTAAGTAGTTGTGTTTTGTGTTTGATTTCTTGCTTGCATACTGCTCCATGTGGTTTGATTTTTACAAAGTTGTACATTCCAAAATGGCCACTTTCATGTTCGTCTGTGCATTCGATCGTACTCAGCCTCGATCTTTCTGCCACTGTCATGGTCGTGTGTGTGTCCATTCGATCGTACGCAACCTCGATCGTGCGGCCACTTATAATACGATGTTTGGTGTTTTTTTGGGGGAAAGGAAGTTTGTTCTCCCTCGAAATGTCATCCAGAATGTAAAGCCAATTTATTCAATGTAAAGGAGAGGTCACCCAGTAGCTGTTTACCCATCTGGACTCGAGAGCACTAGTGCTGGGACACCCAAACCCCCTTTTTATTAGCCTTTTCCACACATGTGCTCCAGTGGATACTAGAGGGGGGTCTCCATCACACAAACTTCTACCAAAAAGCTAGTCAGTTTAGCACCTTTACAAAGTGACTACATTCATGTAGTTGACATTTGTAACTGGCCAAACTAAAATAGTGTCCGTCACTTTCAAGCAATGTTTGTCATTTCCTATTTCTGCCCTCAATAGTTTGTGTTGCTAAATCTTCCTTTTGGACATTCTCATAGGGGAGCGAAAACTTGGGCCGTCTGAGGAAACCCCCAAACCAACACCTCCCAAAAAAGGGGAAAGAGCAGAAGCAGAGGAGGAGGAGGAGGAAGGAGAGATCATCGAACTTGGAGAAATTGTCACCACAACAGGTGAGTGTGGGAGAACACAGCTACTGGTAAGCTAATCCATGTATGGCTGCCTCATTTCCAACACCCCATTTTTGTTTGTTTGTGGTTTTTAGGTGACGTGGATGTTGTGGAAGAAAAATCGCACTTTACCACAGAGAGTGCCCACGTACTCATCGGAGAGATAATGGTCTGCAATCGAGATCTAGATTACATAAAGCAAAACATCAATGATGTTCAACAAAAATTGAAGAACATCATTGATGTTTTAGGAAAAATATGAAAACGCACCAAGTAATTAACACACATTTGTGCCTGCTTATGAACACATTTGCAACTTAAAAACTGTCTGAAATTTGGAACATGCACACATTGTGTCCACATGTGCTAGCTCCCACCATGGTGGATGAATGGCAACGTTTTTTTGGGGGTGCAAACACTTTACGAACTACGAAAGTGGTTGTGGTGAAGGGGTTGCACCCCCAAAAAACGTCCATTCATCCCCATGATGGAAAATGGCACTTTTGAAGCTTCTAGGCATGTGTTTTCCCATCTAATGACCATTTTCAGACCCAAATTGTGTGCATGTTCCAAATTTCCACTTTTCGGGGGTGACCCCCCCATGTGATGAAGGCAAGATCAAACACACTTTGAACATATAGTCATGTCTGATCTTGTCTTCACTTTACAAAGTTGAACTTTCCTACTTCATAGGTTCTGCTTAGCTCCATGCCTGGTTTTACCAATTGCGTAATCTTTGTAAATAATGTTGTAAATAACCAAGATGTTGTCAGTTTTGGCGTGAAGATTGTAAACGCACTTGTGAATGTTTTCCAAGTAAACTTTTTTATTTTTCAAAATGTGTGGCTTCCTTATTTAAATAAAACAATGCATTATGTATGTAAAATGTAAAGGATATGGGGGGCAATGGGTGTTATTTACTAAAGGCAAATCCACTTTGCACTGCAATTTCCTTTCCCAGGGAACTTTTTCAATGCACTTGTAGAGCATAGCGGATTTGACTTATGTAAATGACACCCACAGTGCTTTGTACGAAAACACGGAGCACAGCATTTTGGAGAATACACACATGTCAGACCTGGTGCTGAAAAGGAGTATTTTGGGTGTCAGTTATGCAGGACAAACCTTCTCTAGACCAAAGATTAGGTAGCAAACACACATGAGAATAATCTTTTGGGGAAGAAGAGACTGTTACCTCCTTTTGCCCAGAAAGTGCATTACCACTGTCGAAGGCAAAGGGAAAAAATGACAAAGTAAAATAAGCTAAAAAGAAGACTGAAATGACAAGAAATCAGAGGTTGGTTAAAATATCAGATTTATTAAAAAATGCCTCTCACACATCGTCAGGCAGAGCAATGGCCCCCCTACCCACAAAGTATTCCATATATTGGTCCCGGACCACGCGGGCATTGAGAGGGGGCAAGCCTGGACGTGCCACTCGAAGGGCTGTGAGGTCCGCATTTGGAGGGCCCTCCACATCTGGGCCAACGGGCACCACATAGTTCCTGTTATGTCTTTTGAGGAAGTTGTGCAATATGCAACAGGCAAGAACTATGTGGTTCAGTTTGTATTCCGCCAAGTTAAATGCCGTCAGGAACAGGCGGAAGCGGCTGGCCAGGATGCCAAAAGCGTTCTCCACCACTCTTCTGGCTCTGGACAGCCTGTAGTTGAAGACCCTCTGGTCCGGGGTGAGGGTCCTCATCGGGAACGGCCTCATCACATGGGGAGTCAGCGCAAACGCTTCATCTGCGACAAAGACGAAGGGGAGTCCTTCGGCATTCTCCTCTGGAGGTGGCAAGCACAGACTGCCACTTTGGAGACGCCAGTAGAACTCCGTGTGCGTAATGGCCCCACCATCCGATATCCGGCCGTTCATCCCCACGTCCACATACATAAACTCGTATGTTGCCGACACCACCGCCAACATCACTACACTATTAAACCCTTTATAATTATAATAGTAGGACCCCGAGTTGGGCGGTGGGACGATGCGGACGTGTTTCCCATCAATTGCCCCTCCGCAGTTAGGAAAGTCCCAACGGCTGGCAAAGTGGGAGGCCACAGTCTGCCATTCCTGTGGCGTGGAAGGGAACTGTGGAGTGAAACAAGAAAAAAAAAATGAGTCACTTTGCACCTAAACATTGCAAGCAGATTAGACAATCAACATCTTGGAACAAGAGCATTGTATAAAAATGGAGGCTGGAAAGTATTTACACAGAAAAGTAGAGGCTCCCCTTCACAGATTACTCACCCCCCCATCAATCCCCCCACTTCTGATGGGACATTGGCAATAACTATGGTTTTGGGGGGGGGGGGGTGGTGGACAGGTAACCCTCTGCACTTCATTGATTGGCAAATGGCTCAATAATGTGGCCTAGTTTGGCCAGACCCTCTGTACTTAACACTATTGGCAGGCCACAGGAAAGATCAAATAACATTCCCCCCCCCCCCCCCCCCCCAAAAAAGGCAGGCACAGTGTGACATTATTAAATTACCAAGCAAGCTAATAGGAGGGAAAGAAGACAAAAAAATAGGAAATGGAATGTATGGAGGCAGTCCCTTGCACTACATGCTTTGCTGAATTCATCCCTAAAGATGCGCACTATAAAGAGGTAGGTATATAGTGTGTATGGACCTTGGGAAAGCCAGCAGATAAAGGATTGGTACCATCTGACAGAGCAGTTGGGGGAGGGGGTTCCTAATGAGTTTGCCCCCCCCCCCCACCAAAAGAACAAAAAAAGGGGGCTCTACATGAAGTAAACCACACAGCAAACATTTGTGCATATTTTAGGGGGTGTTTTGGGGCAAACAATACTATGCAGCAGACAAAAGACATTGCTTAAGTGACTAGGCCATAGGTGTCTATTGGGGCAGAAGAGCATGCTGGGGAGGTAAGTGAAGGGAAAAATGCATGAAGGAGAAAAGGGGCACAGCATATTAGAACATATTGCAATCATGGTAATTAGGGAAGGAGGTCAAAAATACAAGTCATTAGCAAACAGAGCATACATAGAAGGGAATAGTAAAGTAGAAATGTTACCTTAATATAGTCCTCCTGCAGGACCTGAATGATGGCAGAACAGGTCTCTGGAATAATGATTCCCAGGGCCTGGGGAGAGATACCTGAAGAGAACTTCAAATCCTGAAGACTTCTCCCTGTCGCCAAGTACCTCAACGTGGCAACAAGCCTCTGCTCCGGAGTAATGGCTTGTCTCATGCAGGTATCCTGCCGGCTGATAAAGGGGGTCAGCAAAGCCAAAAGACGGTGAAAATCGGGGTCCGTCATCCTGAGAAAGTTCCTGAAATCATCAGGATTATTCTCCCGGATCTCACGAAGCAAAGGCATGTGCGAGAACTGGTCACGCTGAAGCAACCAATTCTTGGTCCACATACTCCTCGTCACTCTGTTCATGGACGGGTCTTGGGTCAAAGCTAAAAGCCCGACACCAATTCCGCGTACAGCACGAACTCGGCGACGAGTACGCACGGGAAACATCACTCAGAAGGTCACAAAAGGTCGGCTGGTCAGAACGGACAAACAGAAAGCACCGATAAACAGCAAGGCCTGAAAGAACGAAGTGAATACCAGCAACGAGCAGACAATAAGCAGTGCAAATCAAAGCGTCCTATATCAAGATATAGGCCGCAATGACCAACAAATGCGAACTGACTACACGCACTAATAAACAGATACGCACGACAAGCACAAACTGAAGAGCAGTAACGATCTGAGTCAGAAAACTGAGAAGCGCGAATCTTAAGTCACCAAACTTCCACTAACTCTCGATAAACACGGGATCAGCAGAAGGAGCCCAACGGGTGCCTGACGTGGTGCTGAACTTCCCTTTTGTAATCTCGTGGACGACGACTTACGTCACGACGTTCTTCCGGACCGGATATTCCGACAACTTTGTCCGACCGTGTGTACGCAACGCCAACATCGGACAAAGTACGTCGGACAAAGTCCGACCGACCTGGTCCGCGGATTGTCCGAGCGTGTGTATGGGGCTTAACAGGATGCACTGGGGACAGATGGCAGTGGGGACAGATGGCACGGACATATACTTCAGGCACTTTATTTTCTGTTTTTTTTGATTTTTTTTTACTTACGGCCGCTGCAGCCGTTCATCTCTCCCTCCTCACACTCTGTCTCTGTGTGAGGAGGGAGAGCCGGTGATGAGAGATGATCTCATATGTTTATATATGAGATCATCTCTCATTGGACACACCGATCGCGCTGTAAACGGCCACTGTGATTGGCCATTTACAGCGATCTGTGACTGGCTGTGTCCAAGGGACACGGCCAGCACAGAACTTCCCAGATGCGCGCTCTCAGGAGCACACATTGCGGAAGTAAACAGGAGGACATCCAGCGATGCCCTCCCGGCAATTGGCATCCGCGCTGCAGCCGTCTTTCGGCTATAGCGTGGGCGCAAAGTGGTTAAGCATTTCACCAAGAACTCTAATTATCGTGTTTATTCAAGTTTTTGCACTGGACTTTTGCAACACCATCTATTGTGGCTAATTTGTTTGACACTCACTATTTATGTTTGCATTATGTTCTATTTCACTTTAGTACATCTAATAATATATACAGTATCTCACAAAAGTGAGTATATCCCTCACATTTTTGTAAACATTTGATTATACCTTGTCATGTGACAACACTGAATAAATTACACTTTGCTACAATGTTAAGTAGTGAGTGTACAGCTTATATAACAGTGTAAATGTGCTGTCCCCTCAATAACTCAACACACAGCCATTAATGTGTAAACCACTGGCAACACCCCTAAGTGAAAATATCCAAATTGGGCCCAAAATGTCAATATTTTGTGTGGTCACCATTATTTTCCTGCACTGCCTTAACCCTCTTGGGCATGGAGTTCACCAGAGTTTCACAGGTTGCCACTGGAGTCCTCTTCCACTCCTCCATGACAACATCACAGAGCTGGTGGATGTTGGAGACCTTGCGCTCCTCCACCTTCTGTTTTAGATATGCCCCACAGATGCTCATTAGGGTTTAGGTCTGGAGAAATGCTTGGCCAGTCCATCACCATTACCTGCAGGTTCTTTAGCAAGGCAGTGGTCATCTTGGAGATGTGTTTGGGGTTGTTAATACTGCCCTGCGTCCCAGTTTCTGAAGGGAGGGGATCATGCTCTACTTCAGTATGTCACAGCACATGTTGGCATTCATGGTTCCTTCAATGAATGGTAGCTCCCCAGTGCTGGCAGCACTCATGCAGCCCCAGACCATGACACTCCCACCACCATGCTTTACTGTAGGCAAGACACACTTGTATTTGTACTCCTCAGCCTCCTCACCTGGTCACACACGCTTGACACCATCTGAACCAAATACATTTATCTTGGTCTTATCAGACCACAGGACATGGTTCCAGTAATCCATGTCCTTAGTCTTAGTCTTAGTGCTTGTCTTCAGCAAACTGTTGCAGGCTTTCTTGTGCATCATCTTTAGAAGAGGCTTATTTCTGGTGCGACAGCCAAGTATGCCAATTTGATGGAGTGTGCAGCGTATGGTCTGGGCACTGACAGGCTGACCCCTTCAACCTCTGCAGCAATGCTGGCAGCATTCAAATGTCTATTTCCCAAAGACAACCTCTGGATATGACGCTGAGCATGTGCACTCAACTTCTTTGGTCGACCATGGTGAGGCCTGTTCTGAGTGGAACCTGTCCTGTTTTACGGCTGTGTGGTCTTGGCCATGTGCTACAGCTCAGTTTCCGGGTCTTGGCAATCTTCTTATAGCCTAAGTCATCTTTATGTAGAGCAACAATTTTTTTTTTCAGATCCTCAGAAAGTTCTTTGCCATGAGGTGCCATGGTGAACTTCCAGTGACCAGTAGGAGAGATTGAGAGCAATAACACCAAATTTAACACACCTGCTCCCCATTCACAGCTGAGACCTTGTAACACTAACAAGTCCCATGACACCGGAGAGGAAAAATGGCTAATTGAGCCCAATTTGGACATTTTCACTTAGGTGTGTACTCACTTTTGTTACCAGCGGTTTAGACATTAATGGCTGTGTGTTGAGTTATTTTGAGGGGACAGCAAATTTACACTGTTATACAAGATGTACACTCACTACTTTACATTGTAGCAAAGTGTCATTTCTTCAGTGTTGTCACATGAAAATATAAAAAATATTTACAAAAATGTGAGGGGTGTACTCACTTTTATGAGATACTGTATAATATAATTCCCTTTGCTGTTTATTTAGGAATCATTGTTAGATTTAGCTCCACTCCATTAATATAATATTACCTTTACATAGACTATCTCTCTTCAGCCCATCATGAATTCTGCTGCCGGACTTATCCACCTTACCAACCATTCATTGTCTGCTACCCCTTTCTGTTAATCCCTTCATTGACTTACACTCACCTATTGAATACAATTCAAAATGCTAACAATTTACAAATCCATCCACAACTCTGCCCCCAGCTACATCTCTAACCTAGACTCAAAATACCAACCAAATTGGTCTCTTCATTCCTCCCAAGATCTTCTGCTCTGTAGTTCCCTCGTCCCCTCCTCCCATGCTTGCCTCCAGGACTTACGTACAGATATGCTGTATATAGGATTGCACAGATATGTATTTGCCCAGGATGGCTCATTGCCAGCTTATGCACATAATTATATCCTTCCGGCCAGAAGTATACATATCTGTTATACATTGAATCACGTGGTCGAACGTGTGGGTTGTTATAAAATCACTGGGGTAAAGAGGCTAAAACCTCATTTTTGAATTATAGGGTGCAATCATGAGACTAAAACAGGGCGGTTCCATCATTTTTACAACTCCAACCCTGTTCCCTAAATATTAGCACCTGCCTTGACACATTCCATGGTGATTGGATTAAGGAATCTCTGCTACCTATATGAATATAAATGATGTGGTGTATTTTCATATCACTCATCAGAACTGAAGAAGTGGCTTGGCAACATTAAAAAAAAACATCTTCAGAACAAGTCTAATGAAATGTCACTAACTACTACTAGCTTTACTATGACCTGGATCAATGAGAACCTTCACAGACAATGTTGATGGTACGAACAAACTGATAACCCATAGCAAAAAATCCTACATTCCATATCTATATAAGAAATTTAAATATTAAAACATGATACAGTAAACAACCAATATTGTCCTTGTAGTTTATGCATGCAGTAACGTGCAGAAGCAATGGTAGAAAATAGGCGAGTGGATAAAAGCTGTAACAATAAACATGAATTTCCCTACTGCTTTCAAATTAAGATTAATAAAGGGTGTGTGTCAGGAGAAATACAGTCTAAAAAAAAATAATTCCTAAAAGCCTATTAGCAATCAGATTAATTCGCCATGCAAAAAACAACCAACCAAGGGGGAGTAAAATGTATAAAAGTGTTTCATATCAACTCAATAAATAACAGAAACTAATTATTCCCTGTAAGTGGAATATTATTTCCAATAAAACGTCTAATGGCTGATCTTACATTGTTTGCCAGGGATTTTCAAAGTAAACTGTTACATCCAGATGTCATCTCTAACAATGTGCATGGAATTGAGGTGCAGTATGTTTGCAGATAAATTAAATTATGGACACATCATAGATTTCCTGGTTTGTGTTTCAATACAGATGAAGAAATGTAGACGTACAGTATAAGATTATGTAAAATGCAAGAGGGTGTACCGGCGCCAACTACTATGGTGACTATATATGTGAAGGCTGCAATCTGGAAAGTAAAGATACTAATAGTACAGTTACTGATTAAGATGTGGTATAGATTGGAGATTGCGCCAATCACACTATAACCTTAGTGTCACCTGAATTATATTAGATTGGTACTGTTACTGCTGCTGTCAATTGCCGGTTCCTTAGGGGGTACGGCTGGCACTAAATTATATCAGATGGACAAGGGAAATAGATTAAATTCTTATAAAAATTGTATACACTCCTGAATTTCCCAATCCTGAATAAAAAATGAAGTGAAATATAGATGAGATAAGTGATCTAACAAATGCTCAATCCTATATGTCAAACACCATGTGCTTTTGTGTTAGTAAAGAATTTTTTCCGCGAAGGGAAAACTTGAAGTCCCCTTTTCACCCCCGAATTGCTTTAGGAGGAAAAAAGGGAAGAAAAAAAAGGGGAAAGAGAAGAAAAAATGAAAAAATGTGTACACCCCTAGTCCCACACTATTACAATCCTGTGAAAAAAATGCATGGGTACGCATGTATCATCAATCTGTGAAAAAAATATACATATATATATATGCACGTGTGTCAGAATTCTGTGAAGGAGACTGAGAAAAAAAAAAAAAAAAAAACTAAAACAGTATCCCCAAACTCAATGTGATTCAATCCAGTTCCTGCAAAGAAAATTTCAAACAATTTGGGTTTGGTGCCCAAAAAATATGTCCATATAAATTTTGTGAAAAAATCCTATGTTGCCACCACCAGTGTTCCAGCCGCTCCAAAACAAGTAAGTTCCGATAGATACAGTGACTAGTGATTAGTTCTTTCAGGATATAACTCTTTATCACCCTGTGAATCCACCACCATATAAAATGGCCACTCACCAGATATAGGTGAGTAATAAGCCTTTGGTTTGTTTAACTGGATAACCACTCCTTCTCCTTTGTGGCAAGGTCCAGATCGGTTAGATACAAGGAGTGTCCTTCTTTCTCAGGGTAAAAGAATAAAAAGATGCTCCCATAGCGTAATACGTTTCAAACATTTATTAAAATATACGATTAAAAACAAGAGGACTATTGCACTCACATGGGATAGTGCCCTCAAAGCCGGCACTGAGCCTCTCCAGCCGTGTGTATGGGGACCTCAAGTCCCAGGCAGGGCCGCTTGTGCTGTAAATCGGTATGGCTTATTCAAATATTACCCAGCAGCCTCTACGCGTTTTGCATGTCTGTCTGCGTCATCAGGAAGCTCCTGATGACGCAGACAGACATGCGAAACGCGTAGAGGCTGCTGGGTAATATTTGAATAAGCCATACGAATTTACAGCACAAGCGGCCCTGCCTGGGACTTGAGGTCCCCATACACACAGCTGGAGAGGGTGATAAAGAGTTATATCCTGAAAGAACTAATCACTAGTCACTGTATCTATCGGAACTTACTTGTTTTGGAGCGGCTGGAACACTGGTGGTGGCAACATAGGATTTTTTCACAAAATTTATATGGACATATTTTTTGGGCACCAAACCCAAATTGTTTGAAATTTTCTTTGCAGGAACTGGATTGAATCACATTGAGTTTGGGGATACTGTTTTAGTTTTTTTTTTTTTTTTTTTCTCAGTCTCCTTCACAGAATTCTGACACACGTGCATATATATATATATGTATATTTTTTTCACAGATTGATGATACATGCGTACCCATGCATTTTTTTCACAGGATTGTAATAGTGTGGGACTAGGGGTGTACACATTTTTTCATTTTTTCTTCTCTTTCCCCTTTTTTTTCTTCCCTTTTTTCCTCCTAAAGCAATTCGGGGGTGAAAAGGGGACTTCAAGTTTTCCCTTCGCGGAAAAAATTCTTTACTAACACAAAAGCACATGGTGTTTGACATATAGGATTGAGCATTTGTTAGATCACTTATCTCATCTATATTTCACTTCATTTTTTATTCAGGATTGGGAAATTCAGGAGTGTATACAATTTTTATAAGAATTTAATCTATTTACCTTGTCCATCTGATATAATTTAGTGCCAGCCGTACCCCCTAAGGTACAGTATAAGATGTTTAACATTTTTATCTGCTTCAGAGCCTCTCTCCATTACCTAATTTAACCGGGTATTTTCCAATATTATACTGCAATTTTAACTCAACTCAACTAATGCAAAAAAAAAAAGATTGTATTATACATTTGGAATTTGTGCTTTTCTGGTTCAGTGTAATATTCCTTACATTTTACACCTGCAATACTGTTCATTTACAATGCCTAATTATCTAACTTCCTTACTATCCGCTGTCTTTTCTTCCTTCCTATAAGGGAAATATCATGTCTTCTTGTATTTATTGTTGTCAATTATGCCCAGGAATAAAAATGAACAATTTAAAACGTATGCTCAAGTTTTAGTGAAGTAAATTAGAAATATTGCATACTACTATTTTTTATTAATTAATGCCCAGTTCAAGTTTCTTTTTTTAAATTAGGTAAATGCTGATTGGTCTCCTTTGGTAAGAAGCTGAAGACTATATAGAAAAGCCAGTAATCTGCAGAGGAGAAGACTGGCTCTCAGGGTGGAAACAGTTGTCTCTCTGCAGAGATCCAACTGGAAATATAGCTTCACATTCAAAAAAGCTCATTCTCTTTGCTGGCTAAGAAGTACTAGCTCTCAGTCTGGGGGTGTACCAGACCTCTGCAGAGAGACAATAGATTCCAAATATAAGGCAAGGATCCTTGTCTACAGCATTCTGTCAGAGGACCGACATTTCTACTCAGGCTTTCTAAAGAAAATTAATTGTAAGATTTGGGATGCTTTGATGCAATGGATTTAGCTGATTTAGCTGATTTACACTAATCTCAATTTGGTGGGCAGCTAGGCTGGGGCTAGCCTAAGTTCTGTTTGCCATTGTTTTCTGCAGTCTTTGTGTTTCCCCTAAGCCTAAGGCATTGTGTGCTTTTTGCCTACTGTTGGGAAGTGTTCTCCACTGGAGCAAAATATACGATGTTAGGGTTTCTGAGTATTTACTTCACCCAGCAGGGTGTACTAGGGGGGTTGTTGACAATCATGTGGGCTGGGGAAGGAGATACATTTATACAGAGACCACTTCTAGAAGAGTCTTTGCCTCTCAGGCTTGGCCTGGAGAGGATGCCAGTATACAAGCTCTTTCCATAGCCTCCCAGGTCTGCTGCCTGGAGAGGGTGAGGGGAGTTCAAAGACCCTTTACTTCCCAAACCTGTTGCCCTGTGGAGGAAACTGTTCCAGTGCCATATCTCTCTGCAGGTATCTAAAATGTCCACTGCTGGGACAGACATATAGCTCCACATTCATCAAAACTCATGCTCCTTTCTGGCTAAAAAGCACCAGCCCTAGCATAAACATATTATTAACAGGTCTATGCTAAGGCCTGAAAAACAAGAATGTAGGAGCACTTTCAGGAATCAAAGATTGCTCAGTCCATTGCCAGTTTTGTTTAAAAATCATACAACCTCTGACAGTAGACAGAACTGTCAAACCCAAAGGCTCATTAGGGGGTCTTGAGTATAGTACAAAGGCTCATTCAACCAGCCAAAACTCATCTGGATAGTAACATATTGAAGAAGGATCCTAACAAAATTGAATGGATAAATGTCAGACTAAATGTTGTTTTTGTTTTGCCATACATAGTAGTTTTTCCTATGCTTGACATCTAAACTATTATGCATTTTTTATATTCTCTTAGCAGGTCGGCTATCACAATAACATCACCTATATTGTACTAACAGGTTTCCCAAATATAAAAAGCATACACATTCTATTTTTCTTGGTTCTGTTTTTCATATATTGCGTTACTATTTCTGGAAATCTCTTCATTGTGATTTTATATCATCTGAGTAAAACACTTCAGACTCCCATGTACCTCTTCATCACACAGCTATCATTGCTTGATATAATTTTGTCTTCAGATATTCTTCCTAACTTTCTTTATATCATCTTACATGATGGATGTGCCATGTCTCTTACTGGTTGTATCATTCAGTTCTCCTTCTTTGTACATGCTGAGACCTCAGAGTGTTTTCTACTGACTGTGATGTCCTATGACCGGTATTTGGCCATCTGTAAGCCCCTGCATTACCACTCTATAATGAACCAATCACTTTGCATTAAATCAGTGATTATTATATGGATACTGAGCTTCATAATGACATTGATTGATTCCATATCTTTGTGCAGTTTATATTACTGTAACCCAAACATCATTCATCACTTCTTCTGTGACTATGAACCTATACTTGAGCTTTCCTGCTCCGATACTTCATGGATCCATAATCAGACCTATGTAGTAGGTTTCATCTGTGTCGTAGCACCTTTTATGTTAATTTTTATATCATATATCTATATTGTTTTAACCATCCTCAAAATTAAATCAGTTACAGGAAGACAAAAAGCCTTTACCACCTGCAGCTCTCACTTGACCGTGGTGTGCATTTTTTATGGGACTATAGTCGCTGTGTATTTGTTTCCAACAAACGGACAACTAGATATTCTGAACAAGGTCCTCTCTCTCTTTTACACTGTAATGACTCCATTGCTTAATCCAATCATATACACATTCAGGAACAAGGATTTTAAAAAAGCTACTGAAAAAATTAAATCATTTTTTTAAATAAAAAATGCAAATGTGATAGAAAAGTTAATATTTAAAAAAATCAGCGCATAAGCATTTCCTTGGTGTCAGAAGAATACATACCATAGGTGGTATACACTAAATCATATGGCTAAAGGTCTAAAATGTGAAATCACAGGGGGGCATGTCCGGTCGGCGGAGAAGATGGCCGCATAGCTGAGAGCTCCTGCTGCCTCACGCTCAAGCAACAGCATTGTGACATCCAGAAGAGGTTCCCCGAGCCCTGACACCACTCACTGAGTCTAAGAGGAGGAAGGCTAACAAACATCCACAGCCTCTCATGGACTTCAATCCCGCTGTAGCACCGCAAGATAGACAAGATGGCGCCAGCACCTGCTCCAGCGCAGCGACCCATTTTCATCCCCGCAGGCATAATGTGGTGAGTCATGCCTTTGCCTCTCAGGTGGAGACGGGAGAGCTCTCACCCCCCTCTACCCCCACTATGCGCAGCCCAGCTAAAACCAGGCAGCGCAGGGAGGGAGAGGAGTTCTCCCCTGGGCTGCAGCATGTCACCTCACAGATCTCCACACAGGGCACACACTCAGACCCCTTGATTGATGGATTCCCAGCCACAGACCAATCCATATCAGAGAATACTAGGAAGAATATGCTTTTATCCCTCAGAAACACCCTGTTTCATGACTTCTCAGATATGTTTGCATCTTTAAACGATACGGTTCACACTCACACTAATCAAATTTCAGCATCTAGAATCTAAAATGGCCGATCTCTATACTGCTCACAATGATCTCGTTGACGCATATGCTGAATCAGAGATGCAACGCCTTCAAAATAAAATAGCGGATTTAGAAGACCGCTCGAGGCGGAACACTATTAAGTTCAGAGGAATCCCTGAATCTATTCCACCAAATGAACTTACCAAATGTGTTCAATGCTTCATGAAAGCCCTCATACCGTCTCTGAATGATATTGAACTATGCGTTGACAGGGGCCACCATATACCAAAATTTTTACCTGACACAGCGCCCAGAAATACCCTGGCACGCATTCACTAATATCATGTGAAAGAGTGAGTCATGGCTAAACAAACCAAGCAGTCCCAGACGACTTTACTGGTATCTCTTTATCCATGAATATATCACAACAGACCACATTGAACAGAAAGAAGCTTACCCCACTCACAAAGATTCTGTGCAACAATAACATTGTATACCGTTGGGGATTCCCCACGAAGCTACTCATCACATGGAATGGCAAACTATTCCCTATATACAGTGTGGAAAAAGAAATTCTACTCTTCAAATAATGGCAATTGCTCCCTCCAGATGCACAACCTCCTGCTTAACCCACCCCGGAATGTCTGGACATGGAGTGAACCTAAACCTCCATAATCAGTAATGAACCTCTCCCTATCACAACTACTCCTTAGTAGCGTGAGGCAAGGAGACCAAAAGTTTGGTTTGTCCTCCTCTACCAGTACCTAGTTCATTGTACTATTGGTGTGCCTACCCCTCGAGTTACCACAGCAGCCTAGGCTGCCCATTATACCTGTGTTTAACAGGTGTTTTTTACACATGTTGTTACTGTTTCTTTCTTCCCTAATCTTTCTTTTTCTAGCACCCTCTGCCCACCTAGTCACCGCCTATGATGCTTTTCCAGCTACAAATGGACATGGATTATTGACTGCACTACCTACATAGATTTCTGACATCAAAAACTTCCCATTGAGATGAATATGATTTACGCCTCTACTGTTCCCATAAACGGAACTACTCTCTGGATTTCTAAGTTTCCATCGCACAGGTACTCTGTTCCTTACCTTCAGTATTAAAATATATCCTTGCATTGCATCGTCCTAGCATATAACCAACCTCTACCATGCCTCTGAAGTTTATGTCCATGCCTCAATAGCCCCTTTAAGCATACTGCGCTGTTAAAGGAAGCTCGTTCCCTTAAAGCGAATATCAGTTTTGCCCAGGAAACTAATTTTGCTGCCCACAAATGCTCTTGATTGAACTTCCAATGCTACACCCATCTGTACACAGCTAACGGCCCCAAAAAAGCATGTGGAGTCTTCATTGCTATTAAGGACTCGTCACATCCGCACTATTCCAGACCCCCAAGGCAGGTACATCATTCTTATCTGCAAACTGAACCAAGCAAACTTTACGCTTGTCAACCTGTACACTCCTAACAGTAAACAATGGAAATTCCTTGCCACCTTGTTTACCGAAATTTCGGTAGTACAAGGCACCCTCATTCTGGGTGGAGACTTCAACACTATCTTGGATCCCTCCATGGACTCTACTACCCATGCCAGGAAACCCATATACTCTATTGTCCCCCTGCTAGAGAAGTATGAATTGTAGAACATCAGATTTCAGGTTTCCAAATGGAGGCTCTCATCCGGATAGACAGGCACCCAAAAGTGAAAAGAGGATGGACTAATAGTGAAGTACTGATATAAAAAAGGTTTATTGCGCATGGGTATCGGTACTTACAAAAGTTATGATAAAAGCAGGCATAAACATGGAGCTGCAGATACAGAAAACGCTGTTCAAAGCGTGCATTCTACGAGACCGGAAGTGAATTTCTGGTTCCGATTGACGTCACTTCCGGTCTCGTAGAACGCACGCTTTGAATGGCGTTTTCTGTATCTACAGCTACATGTTTATGCCTGCTTTTATCGTAACTTTTGTAAGTACCGATCCCCATGCGCAATAAACCTTTTTTATATCAGTACTTCACTATTAGTCCATCCTCTTTTCACTTTTGGGTGTCTGTCTATCCGGATGAGAGCCTCCATTTGGAAACCTGAAATCTGATGTTCTGACACCATATCCACAATTCCGGGATACCATTTACGAGCCTGAAGTGACCCCCAGACTGAAAAGCTGGGGGTCTTTCTATTCCGGTGAGTGGGGACACACAAGGGGGTGTTATTGTACACCTGAAAGCCTGTGAAGCATATTGCACTTTTTCCACTGTGGATTAACACTTCAGTCACATTTATTTGGACTTTTATGTTTACTTAATTTGGTTATATTGTGTGTTGCGAGCACTGCATTTTCTCCTTTACATTTATTCAAGTAATTAGCACCTTGTGTACAGCAGCTGCATAGTATTATCTTTTTCCACTATTTCATAATCCACCAGCGCAAAAAATATATTTAGAAATATATTTTCACCAATTATTATGGTTTACACAACAAGGCAGGAGCATGGTTGGCTAGGAAAGTGAAAGCACAAAAGATCAAACAAAGAATAGCTACCCTCACACACCCAATAAATAATAACACCTTTTTTAACCCTAAAGACATAGCTAATACATTTGTGGACTACTATCAGACTCTCTATGACCGATGAAGTTGTATAATGTTTTTATGTAGAGTACAACTTCCTAACCTTACTAGGGTTCAACTCGACTCTATCTTCCATTTACCACCCAGGAAATCTGTTTAGCTATTAACAAACTACTAGACATGTGCACAACAAAAAAATTTGTTTATTTTCGTTTCGTTTTTTTCGTTTCCGAAAAAAAATCGTTTTTTTTGTTTCGTTTTTTTCGTTTCCGTCGATTCGTAACGATTCGTACATTCGTAAGTCGTCGTTGTTCGGATTCGTAACGATTCGTACATTCGTAAGTCGTCGGTGTTCGTATTCGTAACGATTCGGACATTCGTAAGAGTTATTTTTTCGGTGATTCGTTTTTTCGTTAGTTTAATTTTCGGACGCATTCGTATTTATTCGTACATTCGTAACATTCGTAGATTCGTAATCGGAGCATAATTCATAATTTGATATAATGTGTATGCTATTATTACATTTTAATAATTTACGAATCGAAAAAAAAAGTTACGAATCGAAAAAAAAAAGTTACGAATCGAAAAAAAATTTACGAATGTACAAATTTTTTTGTTCAATAGAGACACGGAAAATTACAAATCGAAAAAAAAAGTTACGAATCAAAAAAAAAGTTACGAATCGAAAAAAAAAAGTTACGAATCGAAAAAAAAGTTACGAATGTACAAATTTTTTAGTTCAATAGAGACATGGAAAATTACAAATCTAAAAAAAAAAAAAAAAAAAGTTACGAATCGAAAAAAAAAAGTTACGAATCGAAAAAAAAGTTACGAATCGAAAAAAAGTTACGAATGTACGAATTTTTTTGGTCAATCCATTCGAAGCACGTTTAGCAGCACCATTGTAAGGGACACAGAAAATTACCAATTCAACAAAAAAAAAAAGTTACGAATGTACGAATTTTTTCGTTCGTTTTCGTTTTTCGGATTTTCTTCATTAGTACATTCGTTGTTTCTAATTAGTTTTTTTCGGATTTTCGTTGTTTTTCGGATTCGTTCGTTTCGAATGATTCGTTAATCGGATTCGTACGATTCGAATGATTCGTTACGATTCGTTATTCGGATTCGTACGATTTGAATGATTCGTTCATTCGTACGAAAACGAACGAACAAAAATAACGAAAAAAAAACGAAAAACGAAAAAAAAACTAAACGAATTGCACATGTCTACAAACTACCCAACCGTAAATCTCCGGGTGATGATGGTTTCTCAAATGAGTACTATAAACACCTTTCCAATAGACATGTGCAATTTGTTTAGTTCCTAATTCTTTTTTTTAACAAATTTTGACAAATTCGTTAATTCCGAATTTCCGAATTTCCGAATTTTTCAATTTCCGAAAATTTCAGAATTTCCGAATATTCGAATTTCCGAAATTACGAATTTCCGAATTTCGAATTTTAGGATTTTCGGATTTCCGAATTTCCGAATTTCGAATTTTCGGATTTCCGAATTTCGGATTTCCGAATTTTGGGATTTCCGGATTTCCGAATTTCTGATTTTCGAGTTTCCTAATCTTCGGATTTTCGAATTTCCGAATTCCGAATTTCAGATTTTCGGATTTCCTCATTTTTGGAATTCGGAAATTAAAAAATTTGAAAAATCGAAAATCGGAAAAAAAGAAAGAAAATCTGTCTAAAACTAAATAATAACTAACTATTAAATGATAGGTATTGGAATTCCCTTTCAAATCTCCGGGTGATGATGGTTTCTCAAATGAGTACTATAAACACCTTTCCAATAGACATGTGCAATTTGTTTAGTTCCTAATTAGTTTTTTTAACGAATTTTGACAAATTCGTTAATTCCTAATTTCCGAATTTTTCAATTTCCGAAAATTTCTGAAAATTTCCGAATTTCCAAATTTCCGAATTTCCGAATATTCGAATTTCCGAAATTACGAATTTCCAAATTTTGAATTTTCGGATTTCCGAATTTCCGAATTTCGAATTTTCGGATTTCCGAATTTTGGGATTTCCGAATTTCTGATTTTCGAGTTTCCTAACCTTCGGATTTTTGAATTTCCGAATTCCGAATTTCGGATTTTCGGATTTCCTAATTTTTGGAATTCGGAAATTCAAAAATTTGAAAAATCGAAAATCTGAAAAAAAGAAAGAAAATCTGTCTAAAACTAAATAATAACTAACTATTAAATTATAGGTATTGGAATTCCCTTTCAAATTTGTCTGTTAGTGAACGTAACAAATACAAATTTATCCGAAGTTACGAATTATCTGAAATAACAAATGCCGTATCTAACCAAATGGAACGGAACAAATTAATAATAATAAATAACAATAATAATAATAAAACCTTTCTTTTATTATTAATTATTTATTATTAATTTGTTCCGTTACATTTATTTAGATGCGGCATTCGTTATTTCAGATAATTCGTAACTTCGGATAAATTCATACTCGTTAATTTAATAGTTAGTTATTAAACAGTTTTCTTTCTTTTTTTCAGATTTTAAAATGTTGGGATTTTCAAATCTTTGAATTCCCGAATTCTGAAAATTCTGAAATTCGAAAATACGAAATTTGGAAATTCGAAAATACGAAATTTGGAAATTCGGAAATACGAAAATACGAAATTCGGAATTTCGGAAATACGAAATTCGGAAATTCGGAAATTCAGAAATACGAAATTCGGAATTTCGGAAATTCGGAATTTCGGAAATTCGGAATTTCGGAAATTCGGAAATACGAAATTCGGAAATACAAAATTCGGAAATTCGGAAATACAAAATTCGGAAATTCGGAAATCGTAAAAATAGAAATGTGAAAATTCCCGAAATTTCCAAATTTGCGAATTTCCGAATTCCCGAATTTTCGATTTTCCGAATTTCCGAATTTCCGAATTTCCGAAAAAAGCAAAAAAACAAATGAAACGAAAACGAAAATGAACAAATTTTTTGTCAGTTTACATGTCTACTTTCCAATGAAACTACCCCATATTTACAATCAGTCTTCAATCTTGCTTCATCCTCAGGAACCTTTCCACCTGAAATGTTGAGAGCGGTGATAGTGACTATACCGAAACCTAACAAAGATCCTACTAGTCCAGCAAACTCTAGACCCATATCCCTTCTCAACATGGATGTACAATTATTTGCCAAACTCCTAGCTTTTAGACTACAGAAAATTCTACTTCACCTCATCCACCCGGACCAAATGGGCTTTGTACCTGGACACCAATCCCCTGATGGCACCAGGCACCTTATCAACCTCATTTCACAGGCTGGACCCTCTTGAACGCCTTCTCTGCTTGTCTCCTTGGATGCGGAGAAGGCATTTGATAGGGTCCACTGGGGATATCTTAAAACAATACCTAATACTTTTGGAATAACGGGATGGATACAAACAGCCATTACATGAATTTAGTGCCGTGTCATACTATAAACTGAATGCCACCAAATCCCAAATACTAGGTATCAACGTCTCTACCCCCATGTGAACCTCATTAACCAGAGAATTTCCGTTTATCTGGTCATTTTTGGGAACTCAACTGACCCAACACACTTCACAACTTTACAGATACAATTTTAAGGCCTTCCTGGAATATTTACCCCAACAACTGTCCCACCTAAACATCCAAGCTCTGTCAACAGCAGGGAAAATAGTGGCACTAAAAATGCTGATCCTCCCTAAACTCCTCTATTTATTCAGCACAATAATAATCCCCCTACCACGCACCTTCCTCTCCTCAGTTCAAAAAAATTTCAACCAGTACATATGGAACCGCAAACCGCCTAGGTGCTCTCTCATTATTATGTTAAAACATAGAACACAGGGTGGTATGGGAGTTCCCAATGTTACAGCATATTACAAAGCCTGTGTCATAGACCAGCTTATATATTGGTGGACCCCCTCCACACATAAATCTTGGACTTCTATAGAGGCTAGCAGTACTCTGCACAAATACCTCAAATCGACCCTCATTGCCATCAAATTAGGAGCCTCTGTCCCTACTTCTCCTATCCCAATAGTACAGATGTCCACTAGACTGAGGTCAGAGCTCCCTACTTCCTCCTCAACTAACGGATCACTGCAAAATTTCTACTCCAATCTCAGTGCTCGAACATTTCATACCTTGCCTTGACTTGAAACCTTTGAAATCAAAAGGCCTTAACCTTTTAAAAGATCTATATCAGGGCATATCCCTCCACAATTTTGATTACTTGGTCTCTCGATTTAACCAAACCTTTCTGAAGAAACAGCCCCTACCTTTCTACTTGGAACTACCAGCCTTAATGTACATGTTCTTCCAGGACCCTACTATTCTGATCAAAGGAATTTCCCTATTCTACTACATCTATAATGCCCAAGACTCCTTCTCCAAAACTACCACTATGCTTAAATGGGAAAAAAACCTTGGGTAGGGATTTTCCACATAACTACTGGAAAATAGCATTTTCCACCACATACTCATCTTCCAGATGTGTAAACCACTGGAAATATTTTCAAAAAGTAGTACACTCCTGGTACCTTACCCCCTACAAACTCGCTAAGTACTACCCTGACCACACAGACCTATTCTGGAGGAACTGCTGAGAATTAGGCACATTGTACCATATCCAATGGTCATGCAAATCCGTACGATCTTTCTGGAACAAGACCTTCTCAATAATGTCAGACATATGCGACCAACATATAGATCCCAACCCTGAACTTCCTTTATTGCATCTAACAATACACAAATTCTCACCCAAATTAGGAGTAGTAATTACACAACTTTTGTTAGCAGCAAAAATATCTATCACAAGGCTGTGGAACACGGCCGAATCCCCATCTCCCACTGATGTTATGCTTACTCTAAACCAACAATGCAAAATGGAGAAACTGTCAGCAATCACTGACCTCAAGAGCAAATCATTTAGAGATAAATGGGATTGCTGGTTATCCAACCCAAGATGTACAGTCAAAGAATGATACATTTTCACCATGAACTAATAACTCAGTCCATACTTTATATATACTTTTATTTCTTATATACAATGACTAACATAGGGTGACTATCCTTTTCACACTTCCCCTCCTCTCCTCTCACCTCCCAGCTTGCAAGTACACCTTCCTACCCACATACATACCCTGTGCATACCCTGTGCAACTACCTATGGATGTTTATAGCGACAACATAACAAGGGGTAATTTGTTATATTGACTCTTCTTCCAACCGGTGCATCTTGCTACCTATACTAATTATAGCTATATCTTGTTCTTGTATTTCTCTCTCTTCTTTTTACTTTTTAGTTTTAGTTTTTGTCTCTACATCACTTTACTAGCTACATCAGAAGTGATGACAATGACAGTCAGTGTGTTGTCTCCCCTCTCTGACATAGTTTGATCCCATAGGGGTGTCTGGGAGGGAGTAGACAACACCTGTTACCTGATAATTTAGCAATTTAATTCTTTCCAACGTTCACTCTAATGCTACCGGGATCTGTCCTTTTGTATTCAACTGAATGATTCAACTTACTTTGTCAACTGTATGACAGGCAATGTTCACACTTTTATTTATTTATTTAATTTAATACAAAAACATTGAAATAAAATGTGAAAATCACAGGGATAGAGAGTTGAAACCATATTATGGATGACATTAAGCACCATGTAAAGGAAGGTGCTAATTCTTAAAATAATTTAGATGCTAAACCAATGTGCAATAGTATCAATTAACAACAACACAACTTAATTTTCATTATTTTAAATCAACAATCAAAAAAGTCAATAAATGAATGATTATTCCCAAACACTGTGCCATTAAATGGTGACACATTCCTTCTTTGCATCCAATCAAGTGTTTTAACCACATGTAGTAAAAGTGCCCACTCACCAACTATAAACGGCCATAAAAGACCAAGCTAGCCTGGCAGATACAATTCAATGGATGGGATGGATGAGATTAGTTCAATACCTCTCTCAAAAATAACGTAAACCAGAAGCCCAAAGAGATAATATCCTCATAGTGCAGTAACTTTCCTTTCTCTCTTCCCTTTTGAATCTGGATGCTCATTATGCTCATTATGCCTGTTAATGTAATGTCTTGCATTATAAATTATTTTATGCTTTATTTTTCTGTTATTAATCAGAATATAAATCCTCCTATATAATTACCCCTAATTAAAGGACTTTAAACCTGAAAAGCGTTGGGTACCGAAAAGCTTATCTCCGATGTTGGTACCGGAAAGTATTTTCGGATGCTGGAGAGAGACTATTTTGTATACATACCTTCACATTCTATTTGCAAGATATTATGTTGTGTGTTATTTTTGTCATATGTCAGTGTATGTTTTAATCATCATGTGATGATTTTTTAGTTTATTTTTTTTTTTTTTTGTATGAATAAAATAATGTTTTACATATTTAATTAGTGTTTTGGCAATTTAAAGTCCCACTTGGGGGTATCCAACCTTTTCTATGATTTTAATTCAGTGACTAATCCATCCCTGGATAGGAATTTTCATACTACTTCTTCCAAAGTATTCTCTAAATCACTTATTAGACTCCTTCACACTACCCGACTGGTGGACTCTTGGCGTGCTCATAATGTCGGTGCCAAGGAGTATACATTTTTCTCCCATCCCCATGGTACGTATACCAGATTAGGCAACCTTTTCTGTGTATACCCCTATAGTTCTGGCAAACTCTACTAAAGCCCATATTTATCCATGCCCATGGTCAGGTCACCAAATGGCTCTGTTTTCCACCAAGCTCATTGGGCTGTCTGACACCCCATTTTCATGATTATTAAACAATTCCCTTCTTTCGGATTCGGTCACTTGTCAAAATTTGCTCAGATCATTCAGGAGTATTTCCAACTATATACCACCCCTGACATTTCTATCTCCACTTTCTGGGCTACACATAAATCAGTATTGCAAGGACATCTGATCAGTTTAGCAGTAGATCATAATAAACAAAGGTGGAAGACTATGTACTCACTTTTCAGGGACCTGGAACATCTTTATAAATTGCAGGCACTTAGTCCTGTCATTTTCCACCAACAATTGATCTCTCAGAAGAGGCTGGAGCTGGATACCTTTCTATCCACCAAAGCAGACAAGGCATTACGCTAGTCAAAGGCCAGAATTATTTTACATAGCAACAGCTCCCTTACAATGTTTGCCCATGAACATACCCAATCCCTTCATCCCTCTCATGTTTGATTGCTACCTTACCCAAGGAGGTTAACAGCATTTTTGAAAAACTTTATGCTTACTTGTTAGCCCTAACTTCTTCACCTGCTTTGCTCTCTGTTGATTCATGGCTGGACTCTATCCCCTTACCTACCCTAGCACCGGCCCAGAGGTCCAAGCTTAACGCTCCCTGCATGAAGGAAAATGTGGTCCAGGTTATTAAATCTCTTAAACGATCCACTGCCCCTGGCCCAGATGAGTTTTCTACTGTATACTAGAAACATTATGCCCCGATTCCAGTCCCTAAACTATCATCATTGTTTAACTACATTAACTACATTATACAAAGTAATACTTTCCCTGATAAAATATTATTGGAAAACATGTCCCTGCTCCCAAAACAGAATAAAGACCATTTACTCCTCCAAAATTATAAAACGGTTTAAACATCTTTAGAAGGGTCTTGGCGGATAGATTGGCCTCAATTATTTCTTCTCTGACCTCTCCTGCACAGTTTGGATTTATCCCTAATAGGTTAATTACAGACAATATAAGGCTTGTTTCCAATGTCATACAGCATGCCAATTTATCCTCTAAACCGGTATTATTATTGAGTCTGGATATTAACAAGGCATTTGACATTGTCCTTTGGCCCTATTTACATTCTTTTTTATACAGATTTGGATTTAAAGACAAATTCCTTCATGGGATCAATGCATTGTATAACTCCCCAAAGACCAGAATCTGTAGCCCTGGGTGTAACTCAGAGTTTTTTTTTGCCTTGGGCAGGGGCACACGTCAGGGCTGTCGACTCTCCCCTTTAATATTTGCAATTGCTATGGAACCTCTGACTACTGCTATTATTATGAACCCTGATATAAGTGGCAATGTTAAGGACTATTTATAGTTATAACTCTGCTTATATGCAGATGATGTAATGCTGTTTATCACTCATCCTCATATATCCTTGCTCAACCTGCTAAAAGTTTTGAACAACTGTGCTGCAGTTTTGGGTTTTTCTGTTAACCTTTCCAAGTCCTCTCTGGTGCCCCTTGATGTGCCTCGGCCACAATGTGATGCTCTAAAGAGACAATTCCCCTTCCTCTGGACTATGCAGTCTCTTTTCCAGCATAACTATCTCCTCTTTGTTACACAGATTTGTAATGCACTTAAATTGTGGTAGTGTTACTGCGGTTAGGATGAAGTTCTTACGCAGACTGCTATATCTGTTTCAGGCACTTCTTATTGTAATACCAAAACAGTTTGTTGACACGTTCCAAAGTGATATTAACAGATATATGTGACAAGACAAATGCCCTAGACTTTCGAGACAGGTTCTATATCTTTCCCAACACCTAGGAGGTCTTGATCTCTCTAACTTTTGGCTTTACTTCCTATCTGCTAGATCCTCTCATCTGGTCCTAAGGCATATTGTACCCTCGAGAGTCCCATGGATTCAATTTGAATCTCGTTCAATATATCCACATTGTGTCCCAGGTCTTATGTGGTCTTCTACTATGTCTTATCAAGCATTGGTTACCTATAACATATTGGTCTCTCACTCCCTACATCTCTGGTCCAATTATAAGGCTAAACTTGGTCTGGCTTCCCCAGTAGGGATGAGCCGAACACCCCCCATTCGGTTCGCACCAGAACATGCGAACAGGCAAAAAATTTGTTCGAACACGCGAGCACCGTTAAAGTCTATGGGACACGAACATGAATAATCAAAAGTGCTAATTTTAAAGGCTTATATGCATGGTATTGTCATAAAAAGTGTTTGGGGACCTGGGTCAATGCAAAAAAAGTTTTAAAAACGGACGTTTTTTCGGGAGCAGTGATTTTAATAATGCTTAAAGTGAAACAATAAAAGTGTAATATTCCTTTAAATTTCGTACATGGGGGTGTCTATAGTATGCCTGTAAAGGGGCGCATGTTTCCTGTGTTTAGAACATTCTGACAGCAAAATTACATTTCTAAAGGAAAAAAACTAATTTAAAACTACTCACGGCTACAATGAATTGTCGGGTCCGACAATACACATAACAGTTCATTGATAAATATGGCATGGGGAACCCCAAACCCAAATTAAAAAAAAAAATGGTGTGGGGGTCCCCCTCAAAATCCATACCAGACCTGAAGGTCTGGTATGGATTTTAAGGGGAACCCCGCACCAAAATAAAAAAAAAATGGCATGGGGTCCCCCCAAAAATCCATACCAGATCCTTATCCGAGCACACAACCTGGCAGACCACAGGAAAAGAGGGGGGACAAGAGAGCGCCCCCCCTCCTGAACCATACCAGGCCACATGCCCTCAACATTGGGAGGGTGCTTTGAGGTAGCCCCTCAAAGCACCTTGTCCCCATATTGATGGGGAGAAGGGCCTCATCCCCACAACCCTTGCCCGGTGGTTGTGGGGGTCTGCAGGCGGGGGGCTTATCGGAATCTGGAAGCCCCCTTTAACAAGGGGACCCCTAGATCCCAGCTCCCCCCTGTGTGAATTGGTAATGGGGTACAAATGTACCCCTAACTTTTCCCCCAAAAAAGTGACAAAAAGGTTAAAAAACACAAGAGACAGTTTTTAAAAAGTCCTTTATTAATTTCTTCTTCTTTCATCTTCTTTCTTCTGGTCTTCCATTGGTGTTGTTCTTGTTCCTCCAACTTCTTCTTCTCCATCTTCTTCTTCATCTTCTTCTTCCTCTGCTCTCCTCCTCTCGCATCTTGCTCCAGGCTTCTTCTCTGCTCTGTCCTCACGATCTGCCTCTGTGGGAGTCTTCAGCCGTGTGATGCTTTGATTCTTCTGACACTTCTTAAATAACAGAGGGTGGGGCCACCCAGTGACCCTGCCCTCCTCTGACGCACGGGGACTTTCCTATGGCTTTCCCCTTTACGTCAGAGGGGGCGGGGGCACCCGTTCACATAAAAGGGTGACACCGCCCCCTCTGACATCATGGGGAAAGCCATAGGGAAGTCCCCTTGCATCAGAAGAGGGCAGGGTCACTGGGTATGTATTCAACGTATGCACTTTTTTGATGCCAAATGGAATGCCTGGAAGTCATCTCATTCTTCCTTCCTCTCATAACTGCTTTTTAAAGAATATAATTATATATTGTACTATTCTATTTTTCTGTTGTGTCACTCCTGTTTTCTACTTTTTTTGTATTTTCACCTTATTTTGTGAAGATGATATAGCCATATGGCTGTTTAATGTATACTGAATCAAATGTTTCTCTTGGAAGCTTCTGACTTGTAAGATGCTGACATTCGGGTCATTTGTATTGTTTTCTTTTACACCAATAAAGATAGTTTGAAAACCCAAAAAAATGCAATATGCAGTATCATTTAACAGCAACACATTTTTATTTTCATTATTGTAAATCAACAATGAAAAAAGCCCATTAATAATTGATTATTCCTGACTACCGTGACGTTAAATGGTAACACTTATTCTTTCTTTACATCCAACCAAGGTGTTTCCACCACGTGTGGTAAAAGTGTTTTTTCTCACCAACTATAAATGGCCATAAAATACCTAACAAGCCTGGCAGACACAATTCAATGGATGGGATAGATTGGACGGATGTGATAGATTCAATACCTCTTGAATTCCAATGCAGAACCTCTCTCAAAAATAACATAAATCAGAAGCCCAAAAAGATAATATCCTCATAGTGCAGTAACATTTATTTAAATAATGGGGGAAAAATAAAACAAAAAATATTGCACTCACATATTCAGGGAGCCTGAGAGGCACCTCCAAAAGCAGCTCCCACTCAGTGCCCTCACAAGATGTTGCTCACACTTCTCAAGCCGGCATGCGCTCCAAAGACCTAGAAGTGACGTAGGGGCAAAACCAGAAATTACATGCGTTTTCAGGAAGCTTCCAAGTTGTGAAGTTGTATTGTTGTTAATTGATACTATTGCACATTGGTTGAGGATCTAAGTTCATTTTAAGGAGTAGAGTAAACCACAATATTAAAATATATAGCATTCCGCTTTAGATTGGAATACCTAAGGTCTACTGTTTTGGTAGAGATACATCACTTATTGTCACAAGGACTCATTTGGTCTGAATAGAAAGAGTCACTTGGTAAGTAGAGGGGCATGAGTGTTAATGGGGTCCAAGTACGGGCAAAGCTTTTAACTGGCTACTTCATTTATAGATCACAGGAGTGCAAGAGCATGTTGTCGACTGATATCACTCAGTCGGTCCAGGCTCTGGATCAATCCCAACTTTACAGTCAGGATACAACCAAACGTTAAACCGATGCTGTATCCACGTAGGGGAGTATCATTTTTTTCTTTTTAAAGAACCCCCATACTTCCCTTTTAAACTAAAGGATGATTATAACAATGCTGGCCTGGGATAGTTGTGAAATATTCTAAAACATTGTAACACATTGAGCAGTTGTAAATAGAGCTGTGTTAAACCACAAACATAAATTGTGAAGAACTAAAACAAAAAAAGAACAAAATAAATAATCCAAATAGTGAAAGGAAATATCCCAATATGAAATTAAGTACCTTAATAGGTAATCAAAGTTTGATGTTACACCGACAGTGCAGATCATGATGGGGTATACAAAAAGTCCAAATTAAGTAAAAAGGGTCCTTCCAGTGATATTAACTAGGGTTGAGCGAACCCGAACTGTAAAGTTCGGGTCCGTACCGGACTTTTGGGTGTCCGGGACCCGGACCCGAACCCGAACTATTGGCTGTAAGTTTGGGTTTGGGTCCGGTGTTCGGCGATGTATTGGCGCCTTTTTAACAGCTGCAGGGCAGCCAATCGACGCTAGTTTCACTAGTGTGCCCTTAGAAGCCATCACAGCCATGCCTACTAGTGGCATGGCTGTGATTGGCCAGTGCAGCATGTGACCCAGCTTCTATATATAGTACACACACACAGCACACAGCATCATTCTGCTATAGACAGGTTCCTGTTCTGCTGAGAGAGAGGATTTTTAGGAGTTAGTGTGATAAAGTCAGTCAGTCAGTCAGTCCACATTCCTTGAATTTTCTTCTAATTAGTTAGATCAGTGAGCGATCTAGATAGCTAGAGTAGGGAGTATCTTTATTAAGCAAAAGAAAGAGGCAGAGAGAATTATTGAAGAGATTCCTAAATCAATTGTACCCTGGCTGGAGTGCAGTGCACAGTCTTTTAACAGTGCCATGAGGCCAGTGCCAGACAAAATATAAAAGTTTTACCTGCAAGCTCAGTGCACCATTACTGTACTGCATATAGTAAGAGATACACCACAGTCTGTGTGTATTCTATTGGAATATATAGTGCTATTGGAAAAACATTGCAAAAAAATTAAATTTTGCTGTGTTTTTTTTTTTCCCCAATACCATTTTCTGCGCGTTCATACAGGTCCTTCTCAAAAAATTAGCATATTGTGATAAAGTTCATTATTTTCTGTAATGTACTGATAAACATTAGACTGTCATATATTTTAGATTCATTACACACAACTGAAGTAGTTCAAGCCTTTTCTTGTTTTAATATTGATGATTTTGGCATACAGCTCATGAAAACCCAAAATTCCTATCTCAAAAAATTAGCATATTTCATCCGACCAATAAAAGAAAAGTGTTTTTAATACAAAAAAAGTCAACCTTCAAATAATTATGTTCAGTTATGCACTCAATACTTGGTCGGGAATCCTTTTGCAGAAATGACTGCTTCAATGCGGCGTGGCATGGAGGCAATCAGCCTGTGGCACTGCTGAGGTGTTATGGAGGCCCAGGATGCTTCGATAGCGGCCTTAAGCTCATCCAGAGTGTTGGGTCTTGCGTCTCTCAACTTTCTCTTCCCAATATCCCACAGATTCTCTATGGGGTTCAGGTCAGGAGAGTTGGCAGGCCAATTGAGCACAGTAATACCATGGTCAGTAAACCATTTACCAGTGGTTTTGGCACTGTGAGCAGGTGCCAGGTCGTGCTGAAAAATGAAATCTTCATCTCCATAAAATTTTTCAGCAGATGGAAGCATGAAGTGCTCCAAAATCTCCTGATAGCTAGCTGCATTGACCCTGCCCTTGATAAAACACAGTGGACCAACACCAGCAGCTGACATGGCACCCCAGACCATCACTGACTGTGGGTACTTGGCACTGGACTTCAGGCATTTTGGCATTTCCCTCTCCCCAGTCTTCCTCCAGACTCTGGCACCTTGATTTCCGAATGACATGCAAAATTTGCTTTCATCCGAAAAAAGTACTTTGGACCACTGAGCAACAGTCCAGTGCTGCTTCTCTGTAGCCCAGGTCAGGCGCTTCTGCCGCTGTTTCCGGTTCAAAAGTGGCTTGACCTGGGGAATGCGGCACCTGTAGCCCATTTCCTGCACACGCCTGTTCACGGTGGCTCTGGATGTCTGGAATCGGTCCTTCTCCACAATCTTCCTCAGGGTCCGGTCACTGCTTCTCGTTGTGCAGCGTTTTCTGCCACACTTTTTCCTTCCCACAGACTTCCCACTGAGGTGCCTTGATACAGCACTCTGGGAACAGCCTATTAGTTCAGAAATTTCTTTCTGTGTCTTACCCTCTTGCTTGAGGGTGTCAATGATGGCCTTCTGGACAGCAGTCAGGTCTGCAGTCTTACCCATGATTGCGGTTTTGAGTAATGAACCAGGCTGGGAGTTTTTAAAAGCCACAGGAATCTTTTGCAGGTGTTTAGTTAATTAGTTGATTCAGATGATTAGGTTAATAGCTCGTTTAGAGAACCTTTTCATGATATGCTAATTTTTTGAGATAAGAATTTTGGGTTTTCATGAGCTGTATGCCAAAATCATCAATATTAAAACAAGAAAAGGCTTGAACTACTTCAGTTGTGTGTAATGAATCTAAAATATATGAAAGTATAATGTTTATCAGTACATTACAGAAAATAATGAACTTTATCACAATATGCTAATTTTTTGAGAAGGACCTGTACATGCTTTACATACTGTCCATGTATTCTGATATTGGAAAAACATTGCAAAAAAATTTAATTTTGCTGTGTTTTTTTTATTCCCAATAGCATTTTCTGCGTTTTCATAAAACGCGGAAAGACACTATCCGTTTATTCTGATATTGGAAAAACATTGCAAAAAATTTTTATTTTGCTGTGTTTTTTTTATTCCCAATAGCATTTTCTGCGTTTTCATAAAACGCGGAAAGACACTATCCGTTTATTCTGATATTGGAAAAACATTGCAAAAAAAATTAATTTTGCAGTGTTTTTTTTTTTCCCAATAGCATTTTCTGCGTTTTCATAAACGCTTTAGACACTGTACGTGTATTCTGCTATATACAAAAACACCCATTTAGGGCGAGATCATAAATTTTGAAAATATGAGGAGATCATCAAAAAGGGGACGTGGCCCGGGTCGTGGTGCTGCTGGTGGCGCTCCTTTTGCAGGGAGAGGACGTGGTCGATCTGTGCCAGCTACACGCACTAGTGAAACACCTTCCTCAGGTGCGAGTAGGCGACAGAGCCTGCAGCAGTATTTTGGCGAGCCTAATGAGGCTGTACAAATGTTGAGGCCAGGACAAGTACAGGCGATAGTAGATTGGGTTTCTGCTGACAGTGCCTCCGGTTCCTTCACATTGTCTCTCACCCAGTCTCCTGATGAAAGTTCAGAGTTGGCACCTGCAGCCGATGTCCATCAGTCTTTCACCTCACCCCCTGGCAAATCAGCCAATCAGTCTGAGCCCCAAATCATGCAGCAGTCTCTTCTGCTTTTTGATGACTCTGTTAGCAGGGTTTCCCAGGGCCATCCACCTAGCCCTGCCCCAGAAGTGGAAGAGATTGTGTGCACCGATGCCCAACCACTTATGTTTCATGATGAGTACATGGGAGGACCATCGCAGCACGTCTCGGATGATGACGAAACACAGGTGCCAACTGCTGCTGCTTTTGCCATTGTGCAGACCGACAAGGAGGGCAGGGGAGAATTTTGGGTGGAAGATGATGTGGAGGACGATGAGGTCCTTGACCCCACATGGAATCAACGTCATGCAGGTGACCAGTGTAGTTCATAGGAAGAGGTGGTGGTCGCACAGAGCCACCAGCACAGCAGAAGCGGGAGCAGGGTGCAAAAGCGGAGCGTCTGTCCCCTAGACAGTACGTCTGCTACTGCCCAACGCAGCAAGGGACCGAGCACACCAAAGACAGGTCCAAGGAGTTCCCTAGTGTGGCAGTTCTTCAGACAATGTCCTGATGACAAGACACAAGTGGTTTGCATGCTGTGCAATCAGAGCTTGAAACGAGGCATAAACGTTCTCAACCTGAGCACAACCTGCATGACCAGGCATCTAAGTGCAAAGCACGAGATGCAGTGGAGTAGACACCGCAAAAACCAAGAAAGGTCTCTGGCTACTCCTGCTTCCTCTTCTTCTGCAGTCTCGGCCTCTTCATCCACCTCTGTAGTGACAGTGACACCTGCCAACCCGCAAACAGAGGATCTGCCAGCAACACTACCACCTGGGTCACCAACCATCTCCACAATGTCCCATGGAAGCTTTCAGCTCTCTATTTCCCAAACACTGGAGCGGAAGAGGAAGTACCCCCCCTAGCCACCCACGATCCCTGGCCCTGAATGCCAGCATTTCAAAATTCCTCGCCTTTGAAATGCTGTCATTCCGTCTGGTGGAGACGCAGAGTTTTAAAAGGCTGATGTCATTGGCTGTCCCACAGTACGTCGTGCCCAGCCGCCACTACTTTTCCAGACGAGCTATCCCTTCCCTGCACAACCAAGTGGGGGACAAAATCAGGTGTGCACTGCGCAACGCCATCTGTGGCAAGGTCCACCTAACTACGGATGCGTGGACAAGTAAGCACGGTCAGGGACGTTATATCTCCCTAACAGAACACTGGGTAAATGTAGTGGCGGCTGGGCCTGAGGTGGATAGCAGTTTGGCGCATGTTCTTTTCACCACCGAGGATTGCAGGGCACTTCAGTTTGCCTCCTGTTGCTAACTCCTCCTACTCCGCCTCCTCATCCTCTACCGCCTCCTCATCCGGTCAGCGTAACACCTTCACCACCAACTTCAGCACAACCAGTGCTAAACTACAGCAGGCAGTTTTAAAACTTTCCTATTTGGGGGAAAAACCCCACACCGCGCAGGAGTTGTGGAGGAACATGGAACAACAGACCGATGAGTGGTTGGTGGCAGTGAGCCTCAAGCCCAGCCTGGTGGTGTGCGATAATGGGCGAAATCTCGTAGCAGCTCTGGGCCTTGCCGGTTTTACGCACATCCCTTGCCTGGCGCATGTGCTGAACTTGGTGGTCCAGAGGTTCCTTAAGAATTACCCCGATATGCCAGAGCTGCTGCAGAAAGTGCGGGCCGTCTGTGCGCACTTTCGGTGTTCTCACCCTGCTGCTGCTCGCCTGTCAGCACTGCAGCGTAACTTCGGCCTTCCCGCTCACCGTCTCATATGTGACGTGCCCACAAGGTGGAACTCCACCTTGCACATGCTTGCCAGACTGTGCGAGCAGCAGCAGGCGATAGTGGAGTTTCAGCTGCAGCACGCACGCGCGCGTGAGTCGCTCTGCGGAACAGCACCACTTCACCGCCAATAACTGGGCCTCCATGCGAGACCTGTGTGCCTTGTTGCGCTGTTTCGAGTACTCCACCAACATGGCCAGTGCCGATGACGCCGTTCTCAGCGTTACTATCCCAGTTCTATGCCTCCTTGAAAAAACGCTTCAGGCAATGATTGAAGAGGATGTGGCACAGGATGAGGAGGAGGAGGAAGAGGGTTCATTTCCAAGGCTTTCAGGGCAGTCATTTACAAGTGGCTACGAGGGTGGGTTCCTGCACCAACAAGCGCCAGGTACACAATTGTCTGGCAGCAAGGGCACAGTTCTGGAGGATAACGAGGTGGAGGATGAGGAGGAGATGGAGGAGGAGGAACCATGTTCACAGCAGGGTGGCACCCAGACCAGCTCATGTCCATCACTGGTGCGTGGCTGGGGGGATATAAACGATACACCTCCCACAGAGGACAGCTTTTCCTTGCCTCTGGGCAGCCTGGCACACATGAGCGATTACATGCTGCAGTGTCTCCGCAACGACCGCCGAGTTCCCCACATTTTAACTGGTAGACACCCTGCTGGATCCCCGTTACAAGGACAACGTGCCGTCCTTAATTACCTCACTGGAGCGTGATCGTAAGATGCGCGAGTACAAGCGCACGCTGGTAGACGCGCTGCTGGTGGCATTCCCACTTGGTGCGGTGGAAGCACAAGGCGAAGGCAGAGGAGGAGGAAGAGGTCGCCAACGCAGCCGGGGCACCGCCAGCACCTCGGAAGGCAGGGTTAGCATAGCCGGAATGTGGAAAAGCTTTGTCAGCATGCCACAACAACCAGCACCACCATCTGAGATGGAACGTCTTAGCAGGAGGCAGCATTTCACCAACATGGTGGAGCAGTATGTGTGCACACGCCTACACGTACTGCATGGCGGGTCTGCCCCCTTCAACTTCTGGGTCTCCAAATTGGGCACATGGCCTGAGCTTGCCCTTTACACCTTGGAGGTGCTGGCCTGCCCTGCCCTGCCGCCAGTGTATTATCTGAATGTGTATTTAGCACGGCAGGGGGCGTTATCACAGACAAGCGCAGCCGCCTGTCCAGAGCCAATGTGGACAAGCTCACGTTCATTAAAATGAACCAGGCATGGATCCCACAGGACTTGGCCGTACCTTGTGCAGAATAGACACATATACCAGTGTTCTGACGAAAACTGTCTTGCTATCAGATAGTGTCCGGCCACTTACTGCGCAGGTGCAGTGCTTGCGCAGTACGGAGGACAAGGAGATTCACAAAATCTCCAAAGATGAACGTCGCCTGCGCAGTGAGTGCAGGTTCAAGCCCGACCATCCAAGTGGACATATGGTAGCACATAGTAACAGGGCCCCTCACGGGCTCGCTTGGCTAGGCTTCAACCTCGGATGATGTGGCTTGAACCTGGAGTCACCGCGCATCGTCTTCGGAGAGTTTCAAAATTCCCTTGTCCTACGTACTGAGCAAGCGCAGTACAGGGCGGACACTATGCGACGGGGGACAGAATTCGACACGTCATTCACCACTAGCCTTACCCAGCCATTGTTGTATTTTTGAACCAGTGTTGGCTACCTCGTCCTCCTCCACCGCCACTTCCACCTACACCGACACATCCACCACCACCTCAACCTCCTACTCCATTTGAATTTCGTCCTCCTAGGTCAAGATTATAATTTTTTTCATTTTTTTTTAATTTCCAAGTATTTTATTTTCCCACTATCTTATCCATTAAATTGAATATTTTTTTTCTAGAAAGTGCGTATTCTGGGGTATTCCCACCATATGTGCGGCATCGTGCCGTTGAGTTTCTGAGGTTCTTAATGACTTCCTGTACCTCTTCTGCTGAGAAGGGGGCCTCCAGCATTTTATTTTTATTTTCTATTTTTTTATGTTATTTTTAGTTATTTCCCTATTCCCTATTTGTTTGCAGATCACTTGTCATGCTCTTAACAACATTGTGTTGCCATTTGCAGCCCTCTAGCCCTTTCCATTACTTGTTTACAGCCATTTTAGTGTTCAAAAGTCCGGGTCCCATTGACTTCAATGGGGTTCGGAGTTCGGAGGCAAGTTCGGGTCAAGTTCGGTCCCGAACTCGGACTTTTTTCCGAAGTTCCTCCGAACCCGAACATCCAGGTGTCCGCTCAACTCTAATAGTGTCTAAAGCATGTATGAACACCCAGAAAATGCTATTGGGGGAAAAAAAACACAGCAAAATTTAATTTTTTTGCAATGTTTTTCCAATATCAGAATACACACAGAGTATGGTGTATCTCTTAGTAAAATATGCAGTGCAGTGATGGTGCACTGAGTTTGCAGGTAAAACGTATATTTTGTCTGGGACTGGCCTCATGGCACTGTTAAAAGACTGTGCACTGCACCCCAGCCAGGGTACAATTGATTTAGGAATCTCTTGAATAATTCTCTCTGCCTCTTTCTCTTCCTTACTAAAGAAACTCTGTACTCTACTCTATCTCTCTACTCTAGCTATGTAGATCGCTCACTGATCTAACTAATTAGAAGAAAAGTTAAGGAATGTGGACTGACTGACTGACTGATTTTATCACACTAACACCTAAAATCCTCTCAGCAGCACAGGAACCTGTCTATATCAGAATGACGCTGTGTGCTGTGTGTCTGGACTATATATAGAGGCTGGATCACATGCTGCACTGCCCAATCACAGCCATGCCATTAGTAGGCATGGCTGTGATGGCTTCTAAGGGCACACTAGTGAAACTAGCGTCGATTGGCTGCCCTGCAGCTTGTAAAAGGCGCCAATACATCGCCGAACACCGGACACGAACCCGAACATACAGCCAATAGTTTGGGTTCGGGTCCGGGACCCGGACACCAAAAAGTCCGGTACGGACCCGAACTTTACAGTTAGGGTTCGCTCAACCCTAGTTACAACCAAAAACATAAATGTATTTTATTAGGATTTATGTGATAGACCAACACAAAGTGGCACATAATTGTGAAGTGAAGGAAAAATGATAAAAGGTTTTCATTTTTTTTACAAATATCTGAAAAGTGTGGCGTACATTTGTATTCAGCCCCCCTGAGTCAATACTTTGTAGAACCATCTTTCACTACAATTACATTTGAAAGTTTTTTGGGGATGTCTCTACCAGCTTTGCACATCTAGAGAGTGACATTTTTGCCCATTCTTCTTTGCAAAATAGCTCAAGCTCTGTCAGATTGGATGGAGAGCATCTGTGAACAGCAATTTTCAAGTCTTGCCACATATTCTCAATTGGATTTAGGTCTGGACTTTGACTGGGCCATTCTAACACATGCATATGCTTTGATCTAAACTATGCCATTGTAGCTCTGGTTGTATGAATAAAATAAAGTGATCTAGCGCATAAATATAAACACACTCCTAAAAGCATAAAATATGTGTTACCACTAACAATTATGCATCTATATAAATATAAAGTGCATCTAATTTGGTAAATAAATAAATAAATTAATCAATACAAATGTACAAATAATAATAGAGCACCAAGTGAATGATTGATAATTCGGAAAAGAGTCTCTAATTAATTATGGAGATAGGTGGACGGTACAATCAATGGGTCACTATGGTGATACCCATAAAGAGATATAAAGGAGGTAGGCAAAGTGAAAAGTCCTGTGTAGGTCGTTCTCTTAATTGATATCCCCAGTATGCAAAAGACAACTGTCAGCAAACGTGGTATATGAAATCCAATAACGGGCTATCTAGCCTCTCACCTCATAGATTCTTTCATTCAGCGTGTAGTCTAAAATGGATCCGGTCTCCTTTGCTCTTGGGATTCCTTTCCTTGTTTGGAGAAGCCTTACCCCGGTATACTGTGTCGAAAGCCGTCACTGGAATCACTGTCCTTTAGCCAGCCAAGCTCAGGGTGGGTCGATGTGGCCACTCTCCAAATGAATACACCGCCAAACGGTAATGGTGGGAGAAAGCAAAAGCAAAAAAGGAGTGCCTCCAATAGTGAAGTATGTTGATATAAGGGGACTTTATTTATCAAATAAAACATACAAGAAAAAAATATATCTAAAATGGACTCTTACAATGTAAAAAACAGTTCAAGCAAATAGCAAAGACAATGGCATCTGAACGCCGATCTCACGTCACTTCCGGTTCAAAGGGTGACTGTTTCCGGTCGGAAACAGTCACCCTTTGAACCGGAGGGAGGGATCGGAAACAGTCACCCTTTGAACCGGAAGTGACGTGAGATCGGCGTTCAGACGCCATTGTCTTTGCTATTTGCTTGAACTGTTTTTTACATTGTAAGAGTCCATTTTAGATATATTTTTTTCTTGTATGTTTTATTTGATAAATAAAGTCCCCCTATATCAACATACTTCACTATTGGAGGCACTCCTTTTTTGCTTTTGCTTTCTCCCACCATTACCGTTTGGCGGTGTATTCATTTGGAGAGTGGCCACATCGACCCACCCTGAGCTTGGCTGGCTAAAGGACAGTGATTCCAGTGACGGCTTTCGACACAGTATACCGGGGTAAGGCTTCTCCAAACAAGGAAAGGAATCCCAAGAGCAAAGGAGACCGGATCCATTTTAGACTACACGCTGAATGAAAGAATCTATGAGGTGAGAGGCTAGATAGCCCGTTATTGGATTTCATATACCACGTTTGCTGACAGTTGTCTTTTGCATACTGGGGATATCAATTAAGAGAACGACCTACACAGGACTTTTCACTTTGCCTACCTCCTTTATATCTCTTTATGGGTATCACCATAGTGACCCATTGATTGTACCGTCCACCTATCTCCATAATTTATTAGAGACTCTTTTCCGAATTATCAATCATTCACTTGGTGCTCTATTATTATTTGTACATTTGTATTGATTGATTTATTTATTTACCACATTAGATGCACTTTATATTTATATAGATGCATAATTGTTAGTGGTAACACATATTTTATGCTTTTAGGAGTGTGTTTATATTTATGCGCTAGATCACTTTATTTTATTCATTTGTTTATGTGTTTGTGAACACTATTCGTTTTGGCTGCTTTTTTATTCCGAGGAAGATTTTTATCTCTATTGGATAACACACCCTAGTTAGTTTACATTTTATTACATATGGGATATCTATGCACATGCACTTACTAATATTCATTTATTGCACACGTGTGGATCACTGAATTCCACTATCCAATAGCACAGCGCGGAGATCACTCTTGTTTATTTAGCTCTGGCTGTATGTTTAGGGTCGCTGTCCTGCTGGAAGGTGAACCTCCACCCCAGTCGCAAGTCTTTTGCAGACTCTAACAGGTTTTCTTCTAAGATTGCCCTGTATTTGGCTCCATCCATCTTCCCATCAACTCTGACCAGCTTCCCTGTCCCTTCTGAAGAAAAGCAGGGACACGGTGGGGATGGTGTGTTCAGGGTGGTGTGCAGTGTAAGTTTTCTGCCACACATAGCATTTTGCTTTTAGGCCAAATAGTTCAATTGTGGTCTCATCTGACCAGAGCCCCTTCTTCCACATTTTTACTGTGGCCCCCACATGGCTTCTCACAAACTGTAAACAGGACTTCTTATGGCTTTCTTTAATCGCTTAAGGACCACCTTGCGGCGATATACGTCGGCAGAATGGCACGGCTGGGTACAACCACGTACCTGTAGGTGGCCCTTTAAGAGCCCAGCCCTGGGTCGTGCGTGTACCGCCAGCGGTGAGCTTGCAACCCGGTCCTGAGCTCCGTGACCGCGGCCGCGGGACCAGCGGCGATTGGGTGTCCCGCGATCGGGTCACAGAGCTGAAGAACGGGGAGAGGTATGTGTCCTAGTGCAACTGACACTGATCAGCTATTCCCTGTCATCGGGAAAGCCAATCAGTGACGCCAGATGCAAAGCCACGCCCCCCCTACTGTAAAAAAACACACACACACAGACTTAACCCCTCCCCGCCCCCTAGTGGTTAACCCCTTCACTGCCAGTGTCATTTATACAGGAATCAGTGCATTTAAATAGCACTGATTTCTGTATAAATGACAATGGTCCCAAAATAGGTCAAAAATGTCCGATGTGTCCACCATAATGTCGCAGTCACAATAAAAATCGCTAATCGCTGCCATTACTAGTAAAAAAAAAATATTAATAAAAATGCTATAAAACTATCCCCAATTTTGTAATTGTGATTTTTTTTTACCAAAAATATGTAGAAGAATGCGTATCGGCTTAAACTGAGGAGTTTTTTTATATATTTTTTGGAGATATTCATTATAGCAATTATAGCATTATATCGCTCTATTTTTGTTTATAGCGCAAAAAAAAAAACGCAGGGGCGATCAAATAACACCAAAAGAAAGCTCTATTTGTGGGAAAAAAGGACGCCAATTTTGTTTGGGAGCCACGTCGCACGACCGCGCAATTGTCAGTTAAAGCAACGCAGTGCCGAATCGCAAAAAGGGGCCTGGTCCTTTGGCTGCAAATTGGTCCGGGGCTTAAGTGGTTAAACAATGGCTTTCTTCTTTGCCACACTTCCATAAAGGCCAGATTTGTGGAGTGCACGACTAATAGTTGTCCTGTGGACAGATTAGCTCACCTTTGCTGTGGATCTCTGCAGCTCCTCCAGAGTTACCATGGGCCTCTTGGCTGCTTCTCTGATTAATGCTCTCCTTGCCCGGCCTGTCAGTTTAGGTAGACGGTCATGTCTTGGCAGGTTTGCAGTTCTGCCATACTCTTTCCATTTTAGGATGATTTATTGAACTGTGCTCCGTGAGATGTTCAAAGCTTGAGGTATTTTTTTATAACCTAACCCTGCTTTAAACTTGTCCACAGCTTTATCTCTGACCTGTCTGGTGTGTTCCTTGGCCTTTGTGATTTGGTTGTTCACTGGGGTTCTCTAGCAAACCAATGAGAACTTCACAGAACAGCTGTATGATTAATGATACACAGGTGGACTCTATTTACTAATTGGGTGATTTCCGAGGGCATTTGGTTCCACTAGATCTTATTTAGGGGTTTCAGGGTAAAGGGGGTTGAATATAAATGCATATTTATTTGTAAAAAAAATTGAAAACCATTTATCATTTTTCTTCCACTTCACAATTATGTGCCATCTTTGTGTTGGTCTATCACATGAATTCCCAATAAAATACCTTTACAATTTTGGTTGTAACATGACAAAATGTGGAAAATTTCAATGGGGTATGAATACTTTTTCAAGGCACTGTATGTTCTGATATATAGGTTTTAAGGACTTTTGTATAAATAAAATGTGTGTTGGGGGGCACATGCGCAGCGCAAAACAGAGCAGCAGCTAAAGGAAGAAGCTCTGGCACCATCGGAGACTAATAGCACTCTCAGGACTTTATTACCCCACCAACAGCCCTGTAAGCACTCTATCCCTCCCGAGGGACCATCCGTGCATGCCGACAGGCAAAAAAAACAAGCCTAAACCCGCTCAGCGGTCCTTAACCAACTATCTCCTAAGAGCCCGCGAACAGGCCGGGATGTCGCAAAATGGCGCCCAACCAAGGACCCTGCCACGGGAGTCGAGCTCTACGATCCCCCCACAAACGCAACCAGGAGATCAGACGGCTCAACTTACTAAAGCCGACCTGGAAGACAGTCTTGCAGCAATGTATGATCGTCTGGCCAGAAAGTTCCAGGCCGAACTCCAAAAGACAACCAGCACCCTCTCCCAAGAAATCTCCACGCTGGGCAACCGCACAGACCTCCTCGAGGTAAAGCATGACAAATTACACCTAGCTTACACTGATCTAAGAAGAGATCACGAAACACTAGCTGACACGGTTATCCAGCTCCAAAACCACATGGAGGATTTGGACAACCGTAATAGGAGGAACAACGTGAGGGTCCGTGGAGTCCCGGAGTCGGTGACTGACCTGACCAACGCCACAACAGATTGTTTTATTCCTTATTGCCGGAGCTGCCCGAGGAGTCGTTTACATGCGACCGACTCCATCGGGCACTCAGACCCAAACCTCCACCAGAAAAGCCTCCAAGAGACATCATTATGTGTCTCAAGGACTATTTGACCAAAGAGGAAATCCTCAAAGCTTCCCGCAAACCCCCCCGCATTATGCTGGATGGTATCCCCCTGCAGATCTATCCGGACATCTCCCCAGCAACTCTGGAGAAGCGCAGAAAAATGAGAGAAATTATGTCTGTTCTCCAGTCAGCCTGCATAAGATACAGATGGGGATTCCCGTTTAAACTGATCGTCCCGCACAACGCAACCACCTACATTGCCATCTCGATCAAAGAAGGTAAAGATATCTTGATCAAACTCGGTCCCCTAGAACCACAGCACGCCGTTCGTCTGCCATCTACCCCCGAGTTTCACTGATCTGGGCCACCCCATCACCGTAGGCCCCCCTCGCAGCCAGACTACTGACGAGCAATGACTCCTAAGATGATCCCCAAGACTCTCCTGACCGGTCACTGAGCGAGGGCTGACAGATCGCCCTCTTGGATCCCATGGGTTCGCATTTTTCTTTTCTTTTTTTTCCTTTTTTTTCTGATCTTCTCCACTATCTTTGATGTTATTTTCCCCTATGTACCTGATCTCCCTTTATTTTTTCACCCCCCTCCACTTCCCTACCCACCCTCCTGATCTACTCCCTGTCGGCAAGAATACGACCATACTTTTTATTTAGTCTCTGATCACCGGGAGACCCTAGGTGACACCGTTCGTGCCTCTCCCCCTCCACACTTGCTCAGTGCGGATTCTCTTCCGGACCCCCCTTATTGGAAGTGACTCGGAGTGAGTTCCTGGACATGTTCTCGCCCCCCTGCTCCCAATCAGGGGCACACAGCTTGTTTTTTTTCTCCCCTTTTTTTGGGGGGAGTTTCCGTGTGGAGCAAGTGTGTTTGTGGAGGTTTTTTTGTCCACGGCAAGAGTTTTAGGTAGTCTGGATGGGGTACTCCACCAGACCCCACAAGGTTATTATGTTTATACATGTTTGTTTAGTAACAGCTGTTATCCCAAAAAGTCTCCACCAACCTACCAAAGATCATATCATATGAAAAATGCCTTATTTATCACTGTACAGCTACATTGATTATATTGTCATGTTACTTAAATATAGTATATGGAGGGATATCCCCTGGCTTTGGTCTCTAGATGGTTATGACAATCACCTAATCACTTCTTATAGACGGTACGATCCTCAACCATGATGGGTTTGCACATTATATCTCATAATGTGAGAGGATTTAATACCCCCATAAAAAGAAGGAAAGCCTTCCGGTATTATAAACAATTGGGGATGGTTTGTTGTATTATTGCAATTGTTGTATTATTGCAAGAGACCCATTTCACCCATGCTTTTTTGACAAAGCATATAAGCTCAACTTTTACACCACATTTGAGACCAAGGCCAGAGGGTAGCTATCTTTATTAAAAACAATGTTTCTTTTGAGGTTTTACATTCCTACAAGGATCCCAATAGCCGGTTCCTTATTTTACAAGGACACATCCAGGGTAAAGCAATTACCATAGCAATTGTATATGCTCCCAATTCAGCACATAGCAGGTTCTTCACAAAATTCCTACAGATACTGGACAGGTACACTTCCCCTCACATGATCATTGGAGGAGATTTTAATACAGTAGCACACCCCTTGTTAGACAGAAGTAGGTCCTCGCACTACGCAAATGCCTTCCCAAAATCTATGACAAAGGCCCTAACCTCCCTACAGCTCTTAGATACCTGGAGAGCCTGATAGGTACCAGGGAATATACGCATTTCTCTAGCCCACATGGAAGCTATGCTAGGCTTGACTACATAATTGTCAGAGGTACTCACCCGGGCCGATATGCTGAGAGCTGCTCCCCTTGCGACTAAGCGCACGATGCCTCTGAAGTGGGTACAGAGGACACCGGGCTCAAAGATGCACGGGTTGCCAGCAGGAGTGTAGCAGGTGGTGTGCAGTAGCGACGTTGACCAGGAGAGGCTGAAGCTGCACTGGGAGTAGACACCTGGCAGGGCTGTGATCAGGTAGAGGTTGCAGAGGTACCAAAGCATATAATGAAGGAGGACCCTCGGGAGCATGAGAGAACTGCAAGTCCAGAACACTGAGCAGGAGGTCAAGCACAAGGAGCAGGAGCAAGCAGGCCGAGGGTCAAACACAGGCAACCAGGCAGTAGAAGTATCCAAGAGGCAAGCCAGGGGTCAAACACAGGTAAGTAACTCAGAGAATGTCCAGGAGGCAGGCCGGGGGTCAAGCACAGGTAATCAGGCAGTAGAGGTATCCAAGAAGCAAGCCAGGGGTCAAACACAGGTAAGTAACTCAGAGAATGTCCAGTAGGCAGGCCCAGGGTCAAGCACAGGTAATCAGGCAGTAGAGGTATCCAAGAAGCAAGCCAGGGGTCAAACACAGGTAAGTAACTCAGAGAATGTCCAGTAGGCAGGCCGAGGGTCAAGCACAGGTAATCAGGCAGTAGAAGTATCCAGGAAGCAAGCCAGAGGTCAAACACAGGTAAGTAACTCACAGAAGGTCCAGTAGACAGGCCGAGGGTCAAGCACAGGTAGTCAGGCAGTAGAAGTATCCAGGAAGCAAGCCAGGGGTTCAAACACAGGTAAGTAGCGGCAGCGGTAGTCAGACGGATTCCGGGTCGGCACAGGTAGTCAGGTAGATGCAGGGTACAGGGTACCGGGTACAGGATACAGGATACAGGATACAGGATACTGGACTGGAGACAGGACTCAGAAGAGACAACAAACCAGCAATTTGAAGGCGAACAGGGAAGGCCTTTTATAGGCTAGGTAAATGGTCAGGTGGAATACCCGGACGAGTGCGCATGCGCACTCGTCTTCTGTCAGCGCCGCGCACAGCGGTGAGGCGTACTGGCTGGGTTGTGTCAGATACCCGAGTGCCGCGGACCCGCGCATGCGCACCCGTTACCCGGCGTACCTGTAACATTCGTTGCGCCGCTCTACCGCGCGTGCGCAACCCTGGAACCCGGCGAAGAGGCCTGGTATTTCCCTGACAATAATGTCAACGCCGATCCTCCTAGCCAATGCAGCCAATGCAGCCAATGCAGCCAAAGCAGCCAAGTGGTTTCTTTCCAAATGACACATATAGGCTTATCCCCCTCGGTGGCCACTTGGAAGTTGAATGACTGTCTATTAGCAGATCCAGCAATTCAAGCCCAGGTTGCGTCAAACTTAGAAGAATACTTCCGCCTAAATGATACAGTAGACATATCTCCTCATACCCTGTGGACGGCCCACAAAGCAGTCCTGAGGGGCCAACTAATTGAAATTGCAGTAAGAATGAAGAGACAAAAACTGGCCAAAATCAAAACTCTCTCTCGAGACCTGCACGACCTTTACTACACCCATGCCCAAGACCAGACCCAGCATATTTTAGCACAAATAAACCAAAAAAGAACCGAACTGGACTCCATACTATCGGACAGAACAGAAAAATCCCTAGATGGTCTAAAGAAAAATTTCTATTACATAGTAATTCTGCTTCTGGCATGTTCTCACGCAAGCTACACCAATCCCTACAACCCGCACACATTTATAAACTCAGGAACAGGGCAGGCCAACTAGTTACTCACACCAAGGAAGTTCTTCAGATATTCACTACTTTCTACCAATCCCTGCTATCCGCACCGAACTCTCATCCAGAGGCAAGTCTCTCCCAGTGGCTAGATTCCTTAAACCTTCCCAAACTCTCAGCAGAGCAGCTATCCACTCTAAACGCCCCTTGCACCGAACAATAACTTTCTCTCATAATAAAATCTTTTAAATCCTCTACAGCCCCAGGCCCAGACGGATTCACATCCTCATATTATAAGAAATTTGCTCACTTACTAGCCCCACAGTTGAGTAAATTTATGAACCACACCTTACAAGGGCACAAACCCCCAGCTGAGTTGCCAATATGACCCTGATCCCTAAACCAAATAAGGACCACATACTTCCCCAGAACTATAGACCCATTTCAGTTCTAAACAATGACACAAAAACTCTAGGAACATTTTTGGCCAAAAGACTAGCCCCTATAATCACGTCCCTAATAGGCCCAGAACAAACAGGGTTCATCCCGAATAGACAAATTACAGACAACATTAGACTGGCGACAAATATAATCCAGAAAGCTGATACCTTCACCCATAAGGTCCTAATTTTGGGCCTGGACATACACAAGGCCTTTGATAGCGTCCTATGGCCATACATAGCCCAGGTCCTTGAAAAATTTGGGTTTACAGGAGAATTTGTCCAAGGCTTTAGGGCATTATATCATAACCCCCACACAAGAATTAGACTCCCAGGTTGTTCATCGGAGTACTTCCCTCTTGGTAGGGGAACCCAACAGGGGTGTCCCCTCTGGTGTTCGCTCTGGCGATCGAGCCGCTTGCCAGAGCCATCATCAGCAATACTAACATAAAGGGGTATGAAAAGGGTGAGGGTGAATACAAGATTAGCCTATATGCAGATGATGTCCTGGCCTTCCTACCAGACCCTCTAGTCTCCCTTCCTAACCTTCTTGCCACACTACAGACATTCCAAGGTTTCTCAGGCCTTGGTATCAACCTATCTAAATGCTCTGCCCTCCCTATTAACATCCCACAACAGACCATCTCCACACTCAGACAATTATTCGGCATCTCCATATGTAATACTACACTATCTTATCTAGGTATACAACTTGCCCCCTCCCTCACGGACATTTTTAACTCCAACTATCCCAAAGCCTTCACCATGACCAGACGTTGGCTCAGGCTATGGTCCACCTTCAATATTTCCCTACTTGGTAGGGTGGTCGCAATTAAGATGTCTATTTTACCCAAGCTATTATATTTTTTCCGGGCCCTCCCTAACTACGTACCCCATCAGTCGTTACTGTCCCTCCAAAGAGACATCAATGCTTTCATCTGGCGCAATAAAAGGCCCAAATTTGGTAAATCCCTGGCGCACAGACCTATGTCACGGGGTGGCCTGGGCCTACCAGACATCTGGCTCTACTATATTTCGGCCAGACTGGCCCAGACAGCCCAGTGGCATTCCACATCAGAAGTGGTACCCTGGTAATGTTTTGAGACACAATCTATACGCCCCTTCTTTCTACCAGGTTTATTATAGACATGGGAACTGACAAAAAATTTGTTTTGTTTCGTCCCGTTTCGTATTTAAAAAAATTCGTAATCCGTAATTCGTGTACGAAATTCCGTTCAAATTCGTACGAAATACAAATTTTGGACGATTCGTACATTTTTTTCGAATCGTTAGTAAAGTTACGAATCGTTATGAATCGTTACGAATCGTTAAAGCGGCTAATGAATTGTCGGTTCTCGTAACACAGAGAACAATTCGAATCCAACTACAAATATCGAATTTCAATTTCAAGTTACGAACCGTTACGAATCGCTTCGAATCGTTACGAATCTTTACGAATCGTTAATAAATCCAACTACAAAAATCGAATTTCAACTTAAATGAAAGAAATTATAATAGCGGATATAACGAATGCTTCGAATGATTCGAATGAATTTGAGATTCAGTATATCTAATATAGAGAACAGTTCCTGCACAAAGTGTAATTTTTGCAGGAAAAGAAGCTATTTAAAATCACTCGCGGCTAATTAAATGTCGGCTCCGTAACATAGAGAACAGTCATTCATTGATAAAAAAAAAAAAAAGCGTAGGGGTCGCCCCAAATTCAATAACCAGGCCCTTCAGGTCTGGTATGGATTTTAAGGGGAACCCCGGCCAAAAAAAAATAAAAAATGGCATGGGGTCCCCCTCAAAATCCATACCAGACCCTTATCCGAGCACGCAACCTGGCAGGCTGCAGGAAAAGAGGGGGGGACGAGAGTGGCCCCCCCTCCCGCCTGAACCGTACCAGGCCACATGCCCTCAACATTGGGAGGATGCTTTGGGGTCTGAGACCCCCAAAGCACCTTGTCCCCATGTTGATGAGGACAAGGGCCTCTTCCCCACAACCCTGGCCGGTGGTTGTGGGGGTCTGCGGGCGGGGGGCTTATCGGAATCTGGAAGCCCCCTTTAACAAAGGGGACCCCCAGATCCCGGCCCCCCCCTGTGTGAAATGGTAAGGGGGTACAAAAGTACCCCTACCATTTCACCAAAAAAGGTGACAAAAATGGTAAAAATGACAGGAGACGGTCTTTGACAATTCCTTTATTAAAATCCTCTTTCTTCTGGTCTTCCTTCTTCCTTTCTTCATCCTTCGGTTTCTTCATCTTCTCCTTCCGGCATCTTCTTCCATCTTCTTATTCCTCCGATCCGCTTCTTCTTCCTCCGGTCTTCTCGTCCTTCTCGTCTGGCATCTTCTTCCATGGCGTCGGCGTCTGTTCTCGGGCCGCTCCTCGCAATGGGAGGCTCCCGATGTGTGAGGCTTCGCTCCGCTCCGACAGGTCTTTTATAACGGAGGGCACCTGGTGACCCCGCCCCCCTTTGACGCACGGGGACGTCATGGGGACTTCCCTATGGCTTTCCCCATGACATCGAAGGGGGGGCGGGGTCACCAGGTGCCCTCCGTTATAAAAGACCTGTCAGCCGGAGCGAAGCCTCACACAGCAGGAGCCTCCCATTGCGAGGAGCGGCCCGAGAACAGATGCCGATGCCATGGGAGAAGATGCCGGACGAGAAGGACGAGAAGGACGAGAAGACCGGAGGAAGAAGAAGCAGTTCGGAGGAAGAAGAAATGGAAGAAGATGGAAGAAGATGCCGGAAGGAGAAGATGAAGAAACCGAAGGATGAAGAAAGGAAGACCAGAAGAAAAAAGGAAGAAGATTTTAATAAAGGAATTGTCAAAGACCGTCTCCTGTCATTTTTACAATTTTTGACACTTTTTTGGTGAAATGGTATTACCATTACACACAGGGGGGGGGCGGGATCAGGGGGTCCCCTTGTTAAAGGGGGCTTCCAGATTCCGATAAGCCCCCCGCCCGCAGACCCCCACAACCAATGGCCAGGGTTGTGGGGAAGAGGCCCTTGTCCCCATCAACATGGGGACAAGGTGCTTTGGGGGTCGCAGACCCCCAAAGCACCCTCCCAATGTTGAGGGCATGTGGCCTGGTACGGTTCAGGCGGGAGGGGGGCCACTCTCGTCCCCCCTCTTTTCCTGCGGCCTGCAAGGTTGCGTGCTCGGATAAGGGTCTGGTATGGATATTTAGGGGGACCCCACACCATTTTTTTTTTTTTATTTTTTTGGCTAGGGTCCCCCTTAATATCCATAGCAGACCTGAAGGGCCTGGTTATTGAATTTGGGGGGACCCCCACGCTTTTTTTTATCAATGACTTCCATGAATGACTGTTCTCTGTGTTACAGATTCATTTGCCGGCAATAGCCGCGAGTGAATTTAAATAGCTTTTTTTTCCTGCAAAAATGACACTTTGTGCAGGAACAGTTCTCGATATTAGATATACTGAATCTCGAATCATTCGAAGCATTCGTTATATCCGCTATTATAATTTCTTTCATATTAGTTGAAATTAGATATTTGTTAGTTGTTGGATTCGAATTGTTCTCTGTGTTACGGGAACCGGCAATTAGTGATTTTAAATAGCTTTTTTTTCCTGCAAAAATGACACCTTGTACAGAGACAGTTCTAAGCACGGACAACATGCCCCCCCTTCATAGGCATACTATATATATATATATATATATATATATACTCTATAGTATGCCTATGAAGGGGCGCATGTTTCCTGTGCATAGAACTGTCTCTGTACAAGGTGTCAATTTTGCAGGAAAAAAAAGCTATTTAAAATCACTTGCGGCTAATTGCCGATTCCCGTAACACAGAGAACAATTCGAATCCAACAACTAACAAATATCTAATTTCTACCAATATGAAAGAAATTATAATAGCGGATATAACGAATGCTTCAAATGATTCAAGATTCAGTATATCTAATATAGAGAACTGTTCCTGCACAATGTCATTTTTGCAGGAAAAAAAAAGCTATTTAAAATCACTCGCGGCTATTGCCGGCAAATGAATTGTCGGATCCGTAACACAGAGAACAGTCATTCATTGAAGTCATTGATAAAAAAAAGCATAGGGGTCCCCCCAAATGCAATAACCAGGCCCTTCAGGTCTGCTATGGATATTAAGGGGAACCCCAGCCAAAAAAAAAAATGGCGTGGGGTCCCCCTAAATATCCATACCAGACCCTTGAGGTCTGGGATGGATTTTAAGGGGAACCCCCCAGCCAAAAAAAATTGCGTGGGGTCCCCCTCAAAATCCATACCAGACCCTTATCCAAGCACGCAACCTGGCAGGCCGCAGGAAAAGAGGGGGGGGCGAGAGTGGCCCCCCTCCCGCCTGAACCGTACCAGGCCACATGCCCTCAACATTGGGAGGGTGCTTTGGGGTCTGAGACCCCCAAAGCACCTTGTCCCCATGTTGATGGGACAAGGGCCTCTTCCCCACAACCCTGGCCATTGGTTGTGGGGGTCTGCGGGCGGGGGGCTTATCGGAATCTGGAAGCCCCCTTTAACAAGGGGACCCCCAGATCCCCCCCCCTGTGTGAAATGGTAAGGGGGTACAAAATTACCCCTACCATTTCACCAAAAAAGTGTCAAAAATTGTAAAAATGACAGGAGACGGTCTTTGACAATTCCTTTATTAAAATCTTCTTTCTTCTTTCTTCTGGTCTTCCTTTCTTCATCCTTCGGTTTCTTCATATTCTCCTTCTGGCATCTTCTTCCATCTTCTTCTTCTTCCTCCGATCCGCTTCTTCTTCCTCCGGTCTTCTTGTCCTTCTCGTCCGGCATCTTCTTCCATGGCGTCGGCGTCTATTCTTCTGTCGGGCCGCTCCTCGCAATGGGAGGCTCCCGCTGTGTGAGGCTTTGCTCCGTCTGACATTTCTTTTATAACGGAGGGCACCTGGTGACCCTGCCCCCCCTCTGACGTCATGGGGAAAGCCATAGGGAAGTCCCCATGAGGTCCCCGTGCGTCAGAGGGGGGCGGGGTCACCAGGTGCCCTCCGTTATAAAAGACCTGTCAGCCGGAGCGAAGCCTCACACAGCGGGAGCCTCCCATTGCGAGGAGCGGCCCGAGAACAGACGCCGACGCCATGGAAGAAGATGCCGGACGAGAAGGACGAGAAGACCGGAGGAAGAAGAAGCGGATCGGAGGAAGAAGATGATGGAAGAAGATGCCGGAAGGAGAAGATGAAGAAACCGAAGGATGAAGAAAGAAAGAAGGAAGACCAGAAGAAAGAAGATTTTAATAAAGGAATTGTCAAAGACCGTCTCCTGTCATTTTTACAATTTTTGTCACCTTTTTTGGTGAAATGGTAGGGGTACTTTTGTACCCCCTTACCATTTCACACAGGGGTGGGGGGCGGGATCTGGGGGTCCCCTTGTTAAAGGGGGCTTCCAGATTCTGATAAGCCCCCCGCCCGCAGACCCCCACAACCACCGGCCAGGGTTGTGGGGATGAGGCCCTTGTCCTCATCAACATGGGGGCCTGTTTATTGTATCAATGTTGAGGGCATGTGGCCTGGTACAGTTCAGGCGGGAGGGGGGGCCACTCTCGTCCCCCCCTCTGGATTTTAAGGGGGAACCCCACGCCCGGGGTTTTGCCCGGGGTTCCCCTTAAAATCCATCCCAGACCTGAAGGGTCTGGTATCGATATTTGGGGGGGACCCCACGCCCTTTTTGTTTTTTTTTTAGGCTGAGGCCCCCCTTAATATCCATACCAGACCTGAAGGGCCTGGTTATTGAATTTGGGGGGACCCCTACGCTTTTTTTTTTATATCAATGACTGACTGTTTTCTGTGTTACGGAGCCGACAATTAATTTGCTGGCAATAACCGCAAGTGATTTTAAATACCTTTTTTCTTGCAAAAATTACACTTTGTCATTCGAATTCATTTGAATTCATTCGTTATATCCACTATAATAATTTCTTTCGAATTAGTTGAAATTCGATATTTGTAGTTGGATTCGAATAATTTGGAGCTGAAATTCGTAAACTGAATTTTTCCTGCAAAAATTACACTTTGTCATTGGAATCATTCGAATCCATTCTAATTCATTCAAATTCATTTGAATCAGTTGTTATATACGCTATAATAATTTCTTTCATATTAGTTGAAATTCGATATTTGGTAGTCGGATTCAAATAAATTTGGCGACGAAATTCGTAAACGGAATTTCGTATTCTGTACGGAATTCGTATTAGAAAAAATTCGTACTACGGATTCGTAAATTCGTACAAATTTCGAAAAATTTCGAAACTAATCGCACATGTCTAGTTTATTATGGCAGCCCAACCTGAAAACCAGAGGGGTTGGTTCCCTGAACTTGATTATAGGACATTCCCTTCAGATCTGGTCATTATACAAAACCAAATTTAAACTTAGCTCTCCCACTCCCCCCAAGCCTCATTCCTCGGAGACAGGAAATTCCCCCTAGCCTTCAGCTCCCCTAGAACTTTTTCATGGTGGATACACCACTCACTAGTTACCCTGAAATCTGGCCTTTACAGTTACTCTTGGTGGGCGCAGGAATGGGCCCTGCTGTGAGTTATTAGATCAAGATTTGTAACTGCATGCACCTGTTGAACAGGGCAGAAAAATTGGGCCTTTGGTGGTGGTGGTGGACGGTGTTGCCACAAGACTGTAAGCCCTCACAGTTACTCTTGGTGGGTGCAGGAATGGGCCCTGCTGTGAACTATTAGATCAAGATTTGTAATTACACGCCCCTGTTAAACAGGGGCTGAAAAATTGTGCCTTAGGCACTGGTGCTTGTGCCACAACACTGCAACCCCTCACAGATACTGTACTTGGAGCACAGCAGTCAGACCTGTTGCAAAGCATTGCTTAAAAAAATTGGAATTACACGCCCCTGTTAAACAGGGCTAAAAAATTGTGCCTTAGGCAACGGTGCTAGTGCCACAACACTGCAACCCCTCACAGATACTGTACTTGGAGCACAGCAGTCAGACCTGTTGCGAAGCATTTTTAAAAAAAATTGTAATTACACGCCCCTGTTATACAGGGGCTGAAAAATTGTGCCTTAGACACTGGTGTGGTGGCACCCAGAAACAAGAATGGATCATTGAGGAGGAGGAAGAGGATAGTCAGTGAACATAACAGGACAGTCACTCAGCATCAGCATAGGCAGTCTTGAAGGGATGTGACATTATAAATTATTCAGTTATACCTGCTTCAGGTGCCTGGTAGCTGGTGGTGATCCAAGACTGATTCATCTTTATGAAGGTCAGTCGATCAACCGAGTCGGTGGACAGGCGTACCCTGTGATCGGTGACAAATCCTCCAGCAGCACTGAATGTGCGTTCGGAAAGAACGCTGGATGCAGGACAGGCCAGTAGCTCAATTGCATACTGTGCAAGCTCTGGCCAGTGATCCATCCTCAAGACCCAGTAAGCCAGAGGATTTTCGGTGGGAAAGGTGTCCAAGTCTGACCTTGCCCCTAGGTATTCCTGCACCATGTATATCAGACGCTGGCGATGGTTGCTGGAACCGATCATACCTTGGGGCTGCGGACTAAAAAATTGTCTGAACGCATCGGTCAGACGTCCACCTTCCCCACCGCTCCTTCTGCTACTGACCGAAGCCTCAGCAACTCGTCGTCCAGGACCAGGAGTTTGTAACCTCCCAGTTTCTGGGAACGCGTTGCACAGACCTTTCTGCAAGGCCTCCCTGAGATGTCTCATCCTTTGCTCCCTCTGCGACGGCAAGATAAGGTCCACAACCTTACTCTTGTACCGTGGATCAAGGAGAGTGGCCAGCCAGTAATGGTCCCTCTCCTTGATCCGAAGAATATGAGGATCCTTCCGCAGGCTTTGCATGATCAGGGAGGCCATACAACGTAGGTTAGCTGAGGCATTCGGTCCAGAGTCTTCTGGGTCACTGAGGACGACATGATCGCCAGCCACCTCCTCCCAGCCACGTACAAGTCCACTGGTTTGTTGGGACCGTACATCATCCCTAAAAGACTGCTGCTGCTGATGCTGAGTGCCAGGCTCCACCTCCATGCTCACATAATCCTCCTCCTCCTCCTCCTCCTCCTCCTCCTCCTCCTCATCCTCTTCCTGTGTGATGGGTGGGACAGAAGGAACACTGTCTGGATAAAGGGGGCCTTGAGAGGCAAGGAAGTCCTCCTCTTCCTGCCTCTGTTCTGCCTCAAGTGCCCTGTCCATTATCCCACGCAGCGTATGCTCCAACAGGTGGACAAGAGGTACAGTGTCACTGATGCATGCACTGTCACTGCTCACCATCCTCGTGGCCTCCTCAAATGGTGAGAGGACAGTGCATGCATCCCTGATCATGGTCCACTGGCGTGGGGAAGAAAAGCCAAGCTCCCCTGACCCTGTCCTGGTGCCGTATTCGCAAAGGTACTCATTGATGGCCCTCTGCTGCGTGTGCAGTCGCTGCAGCATGGCCAACGTTGAGTTCCACCTGGTGGGCATGTCACATATTAGGCGGTTCTTGGGCAGGTTCAGCTCCTTTTGCAGCTCAGTCAGCCGAGCACTGGCATTATAAGATCGGCGGAAATGCACACAGACTTTCCTGGCCTGCCTCAGGACATCCTGTAAGCCTGGGTACCTGCCCAAGAACCGCTGCACCATCAGGTTGAGGACGTGAGCCATACAGGGCACATGGGTGAGCTGCCCCTGTCGCAGGGCGGAGAGGAGGTTGGTGCCATCGTCAGAAACCACCATTCCTGGCTTAAGCTAGCGTGGCGTCAACCACCTCTCGGCCTGCCCCTGCAGAGCTGCCAGAACCTCTGCCCCAGTGTGGCTCCTGTCCCCCAAACACACCAGCGCAAGCACGGCATGGCATCTTTTTGCCTGCGTACTCGCGTAGCCCCTTGTACGCCTACGGAGCACCGCTGGTTCCGAGGACAGAGCACTCGAAGAGGCCATGGAGGAAGAAGAAGAGGAGGGGGTGGAGGAGAGAGGTGTGTCACAACCAGTAGTAGCATTTTGGAGGTGTGGTGGCGGAACAACCTCCAACACTACTGCACCTTGTCCTGCATCCCTCCCAGCTGCCAATAGAGTGACCCAATGGGCCGGGAAAGACAGATAACATCCCTGTCCATGCCTGGTGGACCATGAGTCAGCGGTAATATGCACCTTACCGCTGACCGCCCTGTCCAGCGAGGCATGGACATTGCCTTCCACATGCCGGTAGAGAGCCGGAATCGCCTTCCGTGAGAAAAAGTGGCGTTTGGGAACCTGCCACTGAGGAACCGCACATTGAACAAACTCACGGAAGGGGGCCGAGTCTACCAACTGAAAAGGCAGCAGTTGAAGTGCTAGCAATTTAGCCAAGCTAGCATTCAACTGCTGGGCATGTGGATGGCTGGGAGTAAACTTCTTTCGATGGTCCAGCAGCTGGGGCATGGAAATTTGCCTACTACAATCGGACGTCGGTGTACTGCAAGTACTTGGTTGTGACACACCTAATTCTACACCTTCAGTCCTCTCAGAGCAGCTTTCAGAGAGGACTGAAGATATAGTGGGGTTGGAGATCCCAGCTGATGAGGAGCAAGGAGAGGTCCGCTTTGTTCTTTGGTGTGGGTCTTTAATGTGCGCTTGCCAACGAGATACGCTTGAGACAAATATCGCAAATATCGCAAATAGCAGTGGTGAGATCTGATGTACTCATCTCAAAAAAGGCCCACACCAAAGAACTTTTGTGATAACGTGTAGAGGCAGCGCCCTGCACAGGCGGAGCTCTGTGGTGTGATTCAGTTGGTGTGCTGGCCTCTATCTGGCCTCCGGAGGGCATCCTGCCTCGTTGGACATGTGCCGCCGCCTCCTCCTCCTCCTCCTCCTCTCTCCCTTCAGGCACCCACGTGGAGTCAGTGACCTCATCATCCCCTCCCTCTTCACCACTAGAGCAAACCTGGCAGTAAGCTGCAGCTGGTGGAACATGACTGCCAGATTGCTGTCCTTCAGCATTCCCTCTCTCTGCGCGCACACTACTGCCTTCCTCAAGCTGGGTATCATCATCCGAGCCTTCAAATCAATGGGCATCCTCCTGGAGCATGTACCCAACACTGTGCTCAAACAGTTCGGGGGACTCCTCATGAGGACATGGTGGGTCTAGGGAAGGGGTGCCTGATGATGCCATTGAGTACGCGTTGGCAGCTGCTCTGCCAGTACCCTGAGCCTGGGTGAGAGAGGATGAGGAGGATGAGGGCTTGGTCATCCATTCTACCAAGCCTTCGGCATGATGCGGCTCAACATGTCCATCTGTCGAAAACAAGGACAAGCGTGTCCCATGGCCACGTGCTGATGACGATGCACGACCACGTCCACGACCAGCACTGTTGTCTCTAGAAACAGAGCCTGCTTGCCCTGTGTTCTTGCCTCGGGACTGTCTGCCTCTCCTTGGCGGTCTTCCAGGCATTGTAGTGGGTAGTGTATATTGTGCTGGAGTCAAACAGCACACACACTAACTCCTGCAGATGGATGCCTTAGATGACAGCAACAGGGCCCTATGGCAGATAGAGGCTGCCTTAGATGACAAGAACTGGGCTGACACACACACACACTAGCTCCTATGTGTGCTGACACACACACACACACACTAGCTCCTATGTGTGCTGACACAAACACACTATAGTTCCTATGTGTGCTGAGAACACACTATAGCTCCTATGTGTGCTGACAAAAAAATATAGCTCCTATGTGTGCTGACAACACACTATAGCTCCTATGTGTGCTGACAACACACTATAGCTCCTATGTGTGCTGACAACACACTATAGCTCATATGTGTGCTGACAACACACTATAGCTCCTATGTGTGCTGACAACACACTATAGCTCCTATGTGTGCTGACAAAAAAATATAGCTCCTATGTGTGCTGACAACACACTATAGCTCCTATGTGTGCTGACTAGGGATGAGCCGAACACCCCCGGGTTCGGTTCGCACCAGAAGCTTCGAACCGACCGAAAGTTTGCGCGAATTTTCGAACCCTATACGTTATAACGGACGCGAACGTTCGAAATCAAAAGTGCTAATTACAACGGCCAATATGCATGTTAATGTCATAAAACAGGTTTGGGGACCCGGGTCCTGCCCCAGGGGACATATATCAATGCAAAAAGAACTTTTAAAAACTAACGTTTTTTCGGGAGCAGTCATTTTAATGATGCATAAAGTGAAAAAAAAAAGTGAAATTTTCCTTTAAATATGGTACCTGGGGGGTGTCTAAAGTATGCCTGTGAAGTGGCATGTGTTTCCCGTGTTTAGAACTGTCCTTGCACAAAATGACATTTGTAAAGGAAAAAAAGAAGCCATTTAAAACCACTTGCGGCTTTAGGTTTGTTCTTAAGTAGAATCTGAACAGGTACATTATGAAGTGTAGCTCCATCACAAAAAAATCTATTTTTAAGCTTTTTGGAGAACATAGGGAGGGGTTATCACCCCTGTAACATTTGCTGTCTTTGCACATCTGTTCAGAACATGTCACCTCACTTTCCGTCCCAATGACAAATGTTTTTGGAAAAAGTGGGGTTTTAATTGAAACAAGGATTGGTGATAAAGTATCAGTAGAGAGGAGATACCTTTTTCCCAAATTAAATCTAACAGGATAGAATTTCCCTTCCTAGGGGTAGATTTCCTCTCACTTCCTGTTTTCTCTTTCCATTTGCAAGTAGGAGTCGTTTGTAAGTTGGATGTTTGAAAGTAGGGGCCTGGCGTATATACTCTGCAGAAATTTGCCCTATTAGATGTTGGTGTAGCCACAAGACTGGTGGGCACAGGAATGGGCCCTGCTGTGAGTTAATAGATCAAGATTTGTAATTGCATGCACCTGTTGAACAGGGCAGAAAAATTGGGGGGGGGTGGTGGTGGTGGTGGACGGTGTTGCCACAAGACTGTAAGCTCTCACAGTTACTCTTGGTGGGCGCAGGAATGGGCCCTGCTGTGAGTTATTAGATCAAGATTTGTAATTGCAAGCACCTGATGAACAGGGCAGAAAAAATTGGGCCTTTGGCGGTGGTGGTGGACGGTGTTGCCACAAGACTGTAAGCTCTCACAGTTACTCTTGGTGGGCGCAGGAATGGGCCCTGCTGTGAGTTATTAGATCAAGATTTGTAATTGCAAGCACCTGATGAACAGGGCAGAAAAATTGGGCCTTTGGCGGTGGTGGTGGACGGTGTTGCCACAAGACTGTAAGCTCTCACAGTTACTCTTGGTGGGCGCAGGAATGGGCCCTGCTGTGTGTTATTAGATCAAGATTTGTAATTGCAAGCACCTGATGAACAGGGCAGAAAAATTGGGCCTTTGGCGGTGGTGGTGGACGGTGTTGCCACAAGACTGTAGGCCCTCATAGTTACTCTTGGTGGGCGCAGGAATGGGCCCTGCTGTGAACTATTAGATCAAGATTTGTAATTACCCGCCCCTGTTAAACAGGGGCTGAAAAATTGTGCCTTAGGCACTGGTGCTGGTGCCACAACACTGCAACCCCTCACAGATACTGTACTTGGAGCACAGCAGTCACACGTGTTGCGAAGCATTTTTTTAAAAAATTGTAATTACCCGCCCCTGTTAAACAGGGGCTGAAAAATTGTGCCTTAGGCACTGGTGCTGGTGCCACAACACTGCAACCCCTCACAGATACTGTACTTGGAGCACAGCAGTCACACGTGTTGCGAAGCATTTTTTTAAAAAAATTGTAAGTACACGCCCCTGTTAAACAGGGGCTGAAAAATTGTGCCTTAGGCACTGGTGCTGGTGCCACAACACTGCAACCCCTCACAGATACTGTACTTGGAGCACAGCAGTCACACGTGTTGCGAAGCATTTTTTTAAAAAAATTGTAAGTACACGCCCCTGTTAAACAGGGGCTGAAAAATTGTGCCTTAGGCACTGGTGCTGGTGCCACAACACTGCAACCCCTCACAGATACTGTACTTGGAGCACAGCAGTCACACGTGTTGCGAAGCATTTTTTTTAAAAATTGTAAGTACCGCCCCTGTTAAACAGGGGCTGAAAAATTGTGCCTTAGGCACTGGTGCTGGTGCCACAACACTGCAACCCCTCACAGATACTGTACTTGGAGCACAGCAGTCACACGTGTTGCGAAGCATTTTTTAAAAAAATTGTAAGTACACGCCCCTGTTAAACAGGGGCTGAAAAATTGTGCCTTAGGCACTGGTGCTGGTGCCACAACACTGCAACCCCTCACAGATACTGTACTTGGAGCACAGCAGTCACACGTGTTGCGAAGCATTTTTTTTAAAAAATTTTATTACACGCCCCTGTTAAACAGGGGCTGAAAAATTGTGCCTTAGGCACTGGTGCTGGTGCCACAACACTGCAACCCCTCACAGATACTGTACTTGGAGCACAGCAGTCACACGTGTTGCGAAGCATTTTTTTATAAAAATTGTATGTACACGCCCCTGTTAAACAGGGGCTGAAAAATTGTGCCTTAGGCACTGGTGTGGTGGCATGGATCATTGAGGAGGAGGAAGAGGATAGTCAGTGAACATAAGAGGACAGTCACTCAGCATCAGCATAGGCAGTCTTGAAGGGATGTGATATTAAAAATTATTCGGTTATATCCGCCTCAGGTGCCTGGTAGCTGGTGGTGATCCAAGACTGATTCATTTTGATGAAGGTCAGTCGATCAACCGAGGCGGTGGACAGGCGCACCCTATGATCGGTGACAAATCCTCCAGCAGCACTGAATGTGCGTTCGGAAAGAACGCTGGAGGCAGGACAGGCCAGTAGCTCAATTGCATACTGTGCAAGCTCTGGCCAGTGATCCATCCTCAGGACCCAGTAAGCCAGAGGATTTTCGGTGGGAAAGGTGTCCAAGTCTGACCTTGCCCCAAGGTATTCCTGCACCATGTATATCAGACGCTGGCGATGGTTGCTGGAACCGATCATACCTTGGGGCTGCGGACTAAAAAATTGTCTGAACGCATCGGTCAGACGTCCACCTTCCCCACCGCTCCTTCTGCTACTGACCGAAGCCTCAGCAACTCGTCGCCCAGGACCAGGAGTTTGTAGCCTCCCAGTTTCTGGGAACGCGTTGCACAGACCTTTCTGCAAGGCCTCCCTGAGATGTCTCATCCTCTGCTCCCTCTGCGACGGCAAGATAAGGTCCGCAACCTTACCCTTGTACCGCGGATCAAGGAGAGTGGCCAGCCAGTAATGGTCCCTCTCCTTGATCCGAAGAACACGAGGATCCTTCCGCAGGCTTTGCAGGATCAGGGAGGCCATGCAGCGTAGGTTAGCTGAGGCATTCGGTCCGGAGTCTTCTGGGTCACTGAGGATGACATGATCGCCAGCCACCTCCTCCCAGCCACGTACAAGTCCACTGGTTTGTTGGGACTGTACATCATCCCTAAAAGACTGCTGCTGCTGATGCTGAGTGCCAGGCTCCACCTCCATGCTCACACCATCCTCCTCCTCCTCCTCCTCCTCCTCCTCCTCATCCTCTTCCTGTGTGATGGGTGGGACAGAAGGAACACTGTCCGGATAAAGGGGGCCTTGAGAGGCAAGGAAGTCCTCCTTTTTCTGCCTCTGTTCTGCCTCAAGTGCCCTGTCCATTATCCCACGCAGCGTATGCTCCAACAGGTGGACAAGAGGGACAGTGTCACTGATGCATGCACTGTCACTGCTCACCATCCTCGTGGCCTCCTCAAATGGTGAGAGGACAGTGCATGCATCCCTGATCATGCTCCACTGACGTGGGGAAAAAAAACCAAGCTCCCCTGACCCTGTCCTGGTGCCGTAGTCGCAAAGGTACTCATTGATGGCCCTCTGCTGCGTGTGCAGTCGCTGCAGCATGGCCAACGTTGAGTTCCACCTGGTGGGCATGTCACATATTAGGCGGTTCTTGGGCAGGTTCAGCTCCTTTTGCAGCTCAGTCAGCCGAGCACTGGCATTATAAGATCGGCGGAAATGCACACAGACTTTCCTGGCCTGCCTCAGGACATCCTGTAAGCCTGGGAACCTGCCCAAGAACCGCTGCACCACCAGGTTGAGGACGTGAGCCATGCAGGGCACATGGGTGAGCTGCCCCTGTCGCAGGGCGGAGAGGAGGTTGGTGCCATTGTCAGAAACGACCATTCCTGGCTTAAGCTGACGTGGCGTCAACCACCTCTCGGCCTGCCCCTGCAGAGCTGCCAGAACCTCTGGCCCAGTGTGGCTCCTGTCCCCCAAACACACCAGCGCAAGCACGGCATGGCATCTTTTTGCCTGCGTACTTGCGTAGCCCCTTGTACGCCTACGGAGCACCGCTGGTTCCAAGGACAGAGCACTGGAGGAAGAAGAAGAGGAGGGGGTGGAGGAGAGAGGTGTGTCACAACCAGTAGCAGTAGTAGCGTTTTGGAGGCGTGGTGGCGGAACAACCTCCAACACTACTGCACCTTGTCCTGCATCCCTCCCAGCTGCCAATAGAGTGACCCAATGGGCCGTGAAAGAAAGGTACCGTCCCTGTCCATGCCTGCTGGACCATGAGTCAGCGGTAATATGCACCTTACCGCTGACCGCCCTGTCCAGCGAGGCATGGACATTGCCCTCCACATGCCGGTAGAGAGACGGAATCGCCTTCCGTGAGAAAAAGTGGCGTTTGGGAACCTGCCACTGAGGAACCGCACATTGAACAAACTCACGGAAGGGGGCCGAGTCTACCAACTGAAAAGGCAGCAGTTGAAGTGCTAGCAATTTAGCCAGGCTAGCATTCAACCGCTGGGCATGTGGATGGCTGGGAGTGTACTTCTTTCTACGGTCCAGCAGCTGGGGCAGGGAAATTTGCCTGCTGCAATCGGACGTCGGTGTACTGCAAGTACTTGGTTGTGACACACCTAATTCTACACCTTCAGTCCTCTCAGAGCAGCTTTCAGAGAGGACTGAAGGTGTAGTGGGGATGGAGATCCCAGCTGAGGAGGAGCAAGGAGAGGTCCGCTTAGTTCTTTGGTGTGGGTCTTTTATGTGTGCCTGCCAACGAGCTGCATGGCAGGTCGCCATATGTCTGGTCATGCTTGTGGTGCCCAAGCGGCTGATGTTTTGGCCACGCGAGATACGCTTGAGACAAATATTGCAAATAGCAGTGGTGCGATCTGATGCACTCGTCTCAAAAAAGGCCCACACCAAAGAACTTTTCTGATAACGTGCAGAGGCAGCGGTGTTGTACAGTTGCTGTGCTGGCCTCTACCTGGCCTCCAGGGGGCATCCTGCCTCGTTGGACATGTGACGCCGCATCCTCCTCCTCCTCGTCCTCCTCCTCATCATCTCTCCCTTCAGGCACCCACGTGGAGTCAGTGACCTCATCATCCCCTCCCTCTTCACCACTAGAGCAAACCTGGCAGTAAGCTGCAGCTGGTGGAACAGTACTGCCAGATTCCTCAAGCTGGGTATCATCATCCGAGCCTTCGAATCGTTGGGCATCCTCCTGGAGCATGTACCCAACACTGTGCTCAAAGAGTTCGGGGGACTCCTCAGGAGGACATGGTGGGTCTAGGGAAGGGGTGGCTGATGATGCTCTGCCAGTACCCTGAGCCTGGGTGAGAGAGGATGAGGAGGATGAGGAGGGCTTGGTCATCCATTCTACCAAGCCTTCAGCATGATGCGGCTCCACATGTCCAGCTGCCGAAAACAAAGACGCGCGTGTCCCATGGCCACGTGCTGATGACGATGCACGACCACGTCCACGGCCACGTCCACTAGAAACAGAGCCTGCCTGCCCTGTGTTCTTGGCTCTGCACGCTCTGCCTCCCCTTGGCGGTCTTCCAGCCATTGTAGTCGGTAGTCCTGTGGGTGCTGCTGAGAAGAATATATAGGAGCTCTGTGTGATGCCACTAACACACTAGAAGTCCTATGGGTGCTTCTGCAAAGAAAATAGAGGAGCTCTGTGTGATGCCACTAACACACTAGAAGTCCTGTGGGTGCTGCTGAGAAGAAAATATAGGAGCTCTGTGTGATGCCACTAACACACTAGAAGTCCTGTGGGTGCTTCTGCAAAGAAAATAGAGGAGCTCTGTGTGATGCCACTAACACACTAGAAGTCCTGTGGGTGCTTCTGCAAAGAAAATAGAGGAGCTCTGTGTGATGCCACTAACACACTAGAAGTCCTGTGGGTGCTGCTGAGAAGAAAATAGAGGAGCTCTGTGTGATGCCACTAACACACTAGAAGTCCTATGGGTGCTTCTGGAAGAAAATATAGGTCTGTGTGATGCCACTAACACACTTCAAGTCCTATAGGTGCTTCTGGGAACAAAATATAGGATCTCTGTGTGATGGGACTAACACACTTCAAGTCCTATAGGTGCTTCTGGGAAGAAAATATAGGTCTGTGTGATGGACTAACACACTTCAAGTCCTATGGGTGCTTCTGGGAACAAAATATAGGATCTCTGTGTGATGGGACTAACACACTTCAAGTCCTATAGGTGCTTCTGGGAACAAAATATATGATCTCTGTGTGATGGGACTAACACACTTCAAGTCCTATAGGTGCTTCTGGGAACAAAATATAGGATCTCCGTGTGATGGGACTAACACACTTCAAGTCCTATAGGTGCTTCTGGGAACAAAATATATGATCTCCG
>CM053029.1:43526439-43971439 GCA_028564925.1 Lithobates sylvaticus
ACCTCTCTCCCCCCTCTATACCTCCATTAATATCCTGTACTTCTCCGTATTCCTAAATTCAAGCCAGTTTTGCCATATCTTTTAATATTTCTCCCATGTATCTTCTGTCTGATGTATTGATTCTTCAATAGATCTCACCCATTCCACCCTTAATACCCACTCCTTCATCCTCAGGGCCTCCTGAGTTTTCCACAGACATGGAATCAGGGCTCTAGCTGTGTTCAGAAGATATGGGACTAAGGTATTTCTATACTGGGACACTGCCTTCCCTGTATCATGAAGCAAATATACCCAGGGTTTTTTTTTTTTTAATCCGTTCACCTGTTATATAGAGGATTGCTCCTATAATTCCATCCCAATAGAATTGTTTTTTAGTGCACTCCCACCAGAGATGCGCAAAAGTCCCCAGAGCATCACAACCCCTCCAACAAGTTGTGGGGTTCTCTCCCCCATACCTATGCGCCCTCTGGGAGGGTTACGTACCCCCTCACCTGTAATTTATAACACATTTCGAATGTCTGAGTATCTCTTGCCAAAAGGCAAGCTAATCTAAGTATCTTATTCCTATGTTCCTCGTCTCTAAGGGGACCTATTTCTCCTTCCCATTTTTCCAAATAGGAGGGGTATTCATGTTCTGCTTCCCTAATCAATATTTTATATATTTTAGATATACTTCTAGTTAAGCTTAAGGGGGAACTCAGCAGTTTCTCTATTGGTCTCAATTGTCCCCTACCCCGCAGTGGTTGTGGTAATGATTTTGTAAAGTGCTGTAATTGTGTATACCTCCATTTATCTAGTGGCTTGTTTCCCCATTCCCATGTTATTTCTGTGTAAGTGTATAGTCTATTCCCCTTCATCACATCCTGCAATAATTTTACCTCCTTTTTTGCCCATCTAATAAAATATATGTGCTCCTCCTTCCCTGGCTTAAAATAATTTGTGTCTATTAGTGACATTAGTGGTGAGTTATATTCCCAATGGTGTCTTCTACCTAGGCCATCCCATATCTTTAATGTGTTCCTCGTCAATAAATTTGTGCTAGGGCCTAAATCACAAAATTGTGGTGGTATCCATACCATTTTCCTTATGTCTGTTCTACTTTGTGAAATTTCTAAGTCTACCCAACTTTTCTTCTTTTTATTATAAATCTGCAATTCTAGAAAGAGAGATCGCTCGATAGTATTTTTTTATAATCTGGCGCTGCTAGTCCCCCCCCACTCTTTTGCTTTGGCAAGTGTATCATATGCAATCGGGGGCGTTTACGTGCCCAGATATACTTTAGTACCATTGATTTTAAATGTCTAAAATAATCTTGGGGGAGTGCTGTTGGGATCATTTGAAAAATATATATTAACATCGGGAGTATAAACATTTTTACTGCATTTATCCTGCCAATCCATGAGAGAGTTTTATACCTCATCATGTTCAATTGGTCCTTAATCTTATTAAGCAAAGGGATGTAATTGGCTTTAAACATATCACCCAAAGCTGGTGTCAGTTTTATGCCCAAATACCCCAACTCCTCCTTACACCACATGAAAGGGAATTTAGGTTGGATTGCCTGCTGCTTTTCCGTCAATAAAGCTATATTCAGGATCTCAGATAGCCATATTTATTTTAAAGTGTGTTAATTTCCCATACCGATTCAACTCCTTCAGCACTATCGGGATTGTTGTTCTGGGATTGGAAATATAGAAGAGCAAATCGTCCGCGAACACGGCTACTCTGTACTCCCTTTCTCCCACCCATTCCTTTAATATCTGGGTTTTTACGGATTGCAGCTAATAGGGGTTCCAATGCTATTATAAACAAAATTGGGTAGAGGGGGCAACCCTGTCTTGTCCCGTTAAATAATTCAAGGGGAGAAGACAGGGGGTTGATGGTAGAAGGACAAGATCCATCTCATCATCCTCTCCCCAACCCTAGATGTTTCAATGTTTCAAACATAAACCCCCATTCTACTCTTTCAAAAGCCTTTTCGGCATTGATTGACATAAGCACTGTCAAGGTACCCCTCCTGGCTACTTCCTGCATCAGAAAGATAGATTTCAGAGAATTATCTCTCCCCTCCCTCCCTGGCACAAACCACACCTGATCGTTATGTATCCACCTTGATAGCCATGATTTCAATCTTTCTGCTATTATTTTGGCAAAAATCGTAATATCTGTGTTTAATAGCGATATTGGCCTATAGCTACCTATAGGCTGAATGCTGAATCCTTCCCTTCTTTCAAGATAAGGGCCAGCAATGACTCCTCGCGGAACATCTCTCCTTCTCCTAGTGCGTTTAAATAATGGCACAATTTAGGAATCAAGAACTTGGAAAACCTTTTGTAATATAAAATTAAGCATCCATCAGGGCCCGGGCTCTTTCCCAGGGCTGTATTTTTTATCGCTCTATCCACCTCCTCCTGCGAGGTAGGGGCTTCTAGATGTCCCATCTCCTCCTTCGCTGCCCTGGGAAGGTCTAGGTCCTGCACATATTCCCTCGCTACTTCCTTCCACTTTCTACCTATTGTCCCCTCTCTGATTCACATTATATAAAGCACTGAAATAGGAATGAAATATTTTTGCGATATTAGGGGAAGAAAATTCTATCCCTCCCCTATCATCTCTAATCTTTAGTATAAAAGCCCTATTCTTTTTTTTTCTTTTACCCTTCTCGCCATCCATTTTCCTGATTTGTTACCCCACTGTTATCTTTCCTTATTTATTGAGTGAAAGACACATTTCCTCTCTTGTTCTAACAGCTCTTCTTTCTCTCTTCTTTTTACTGTTAATTTTTGCCTTTCTGGGATCCTTTTTGGGTCTCGTTCTTTGTTCTAGTTCCTGAATCTCTCTATATAAAAGGGCCATCTTTTTTCCCCTTTCTTTTTCCCCGATCCCATCCCAATCAAGATCCCCCTTATAAAGGCTTTATGTGTTTCCCAGAGAGTTGCCTTAGATATTTCTGCTGTGTCATTAATCTTAAAAAAGACCTCCATAAGAGATTCATTTAATTTCCAATTTTTCCCCGTCAAAGCATCCCCCAGTATTTCCGGTTGGATTTTCACTGGTGGTCAGATAAAGTAATTGCTTTAATTTCTGCTCCCTTGAGGTATGGTACTAATTGATGTTCTATTAAAATATAATCAATCCTTGAGAATGTCCGGTGGACGGGAGAGTAAACAGTACAATCTTGTTTCCTTGGTTGGCTAACCCTCCATGCATCCAACAACTGAAAATACAACAATACTTTTTTTATTGCCCTCTGCCTTTGAACTGTGGATCTAAGAACACCACCTGAAGTGTCTACTCTTGGGTTGATACTCCAGTTTAAGTCACCTGCAATAATTAATTTACCTTCCTTAAAACTTCCAGTTTTTTCAGTATTCTCTTTAAAACATTTTCAGGATCCTTATTCAGAGAGTAGATGTTCGCTATTGTACACATCATGTAGAACAGTTTCCCTTTTACAAAACGGTACCTTCCCTCCGGATCGTCCAGACACTCCTCATCCACAAACATCATCGTCCTATGAAATCCAATGGCAACACCCCTTGAGTACAGCGATGTTGTGTCTCCATAGAACCATTTAGGGAATTGGTGTAATGCCAATTCACACCCCGAAGCATGCGTAATATATGTCTCCTGGAGACACACCACATTTGCACCCAGGAAATGCAACTCGTTGTTTACTTTGTACCTTTTTTTTGCAGTATTTAGTCCCCTTACGTTATACGTAACCCAATTTACCAACACCATAATTCACCGCGTAAGGAGCATCTGCTCGGTCAGAGGGGGCACCCAGAAAGGAGAGAGGAAAAAAGGAAAAAAAACTCCCCAGGTATGGGAGGAGGTGTATAGTCCAGTTTACTACAGAAGTCCACCAGATCCTCTGGAAATCTCAGGACTGCAGTTCGACCATCTTTTTTTTCTTTCAGGCAGGCTGGGAACCCCCATTAATAAGATATATCCGATGCTCTCATAAACTCAGTTAGGGGTTTAAGAAGTCTCCTTCTCTTTAAAGTCTCAGCAGACAGATCTGAGTAAACTTGTAATTCCGCTCCTTCAAAAGACATTCCAGGTAAATTACGCATTTTTTCCATAATTCTAGATTTTTCTTCCACATAGTGGAACCTCACTATCACATCTCTGGGGTTCTCTGTCCTTTGGATGAAGTATCATGTAATCCTATGGACTCTGTCCACTTTTAGGGCCTCTGTCACTTCTCTCTCCAATAGAGGGTTAAACAACTGCTGCATTACTTTTGTCAGTTCCTCATTACTATATTTCTCTGGGAGACCTTTAATTCGCAGATTTTTGCATCGGCTCTGATTTTCTTGATCCTCCAATTCATAGAGGAGACATCTATTTGCTCTTTGGAGGGAATTCATTTGTTCTGTTATGTCCTCAAGCCTTTGGTCGTGGTCATCCAATCTTCCCTCTGTCTCTTCCACCCTTTTATAGGCCTACTTGCCCGATCTCTGCCCTTACTGTGGCGATGTCCACTTTCAGTGACACTTCCCTTTTTGTCAGCATCTCTGCTATTAATGGTTCGTCCCCCCTCTCTTCCTCTGTGCCCCATCTTGGGCCTTAGAACTTCCCTGGGAGCTGTTCCCATCGCTTCTTGGCCACGTAGTCTTTACATCATTTACTTTCCCTGCTTTATTCTCCTCTTCCACCACCTTCTGTCTGTTTGTCCCTGAACGCATTGGGACCCCCAACCTGGGACTACCGTGGATAGAAGATGAATGGGCATCGCAGGGCATTTTAATAATTTTATCTTTTAATAAATGACTTACCCTTAAGTGTCTCCTGTCCTTTTTACTATTTTTGACACTTTGGGAGGGCTGCTTTGAGCTTTATTACCTAGGCAATTTAGTATTGGGGATGGATAACCTTTAGGGGGAGGGTATAGGTACCCGGGTGGGTAATGTGTGTGGGATGGGGGGGTATTTTTGTAGGGAGTAGCAATCTTAATCTTTTGATTGGATTGGAGCCTCTGGGTGTTTACATTTATTTATTTGTTGTGTTTTTGTTATGGTATAGCTCTTTGTGAATACACCCTTCCCTTACAGTGGGCGGCATCTCCACTTAGCTTATCATTGATCAGGTTTCCAGTACCCTAGGGTCTATTTTGGATGAATTCTCTGTGCCTGTCTCCAAACGGTACTGCTGTGTTATCACCCTGTCACTTGGGCTTCAGATTGAGGCTACATGTGACCAATTTAGCACACATTAGGCATGCCTGGACCACTGTTGTCAACATTAGACAACTTGTCCTGAGAAATGGCATGCAGCTGCCAATGAAGTGCAAGCTGACAGGAAAATTTGTGCAAAAAAGGTTAAAACAGTATTTTTAATGGTGATTGATAATAGTACACTTTGCATTAGCCAACTAAATGACATTCAGTTAGGTTTAACATCCACTATAAATATTATTAATTAAAAATTCTTCAGCCAGTATAAGGTATGGGCCATAGATTTACTTTCAGGGTCATTTCAGGGTCATTTCATATGGAAGAGCAATTAATAGAATAATAATAAAAAGTGATTTAGCGCTAAAATAAAACACACATATAAAAAAAAAAAATCCAGTATAAGGTCAATAATAAATATATGTTATATATATATAAGCACGTGATCAATAACACATATGGACTAAATATTAAAGAAGGTGGTCTAAATGTCTGATAGTAATAAAGTCCGATCAGTAAACCAATGATAAAATTATAAAGTTCAAATTATGGGAAAATTCTTGTTAGCGTCATTCGGAGATAGCTTTTGATAGCATCAGATGTATAAATGGTTTAAAGACACCTATTTCAAATTACATCCACACATATATAGACTGAGTGTCTTTTCTTAGAGTATTCAACAACTGTCAGCAAGGTAGGTTGGTGCAATCCTAGCACGGTTTCCCTAACCTCTCACCTCATTTACTCTTTAATAGCGCGTGTACTATGGAAATGCTGTAGCCCTCCTCCACCATCCGAGTGCTTCTCCTCCTTTTCAGTAGCTTGTCACCACTCCGTAGAAACGGGGATATGCCTTCACGTTGGGACCTCTGTGCTCACCGCACCGTTAGGACAGCCTGTATCTAAATGTGGGACAATGGCCAAATCTCCGGACCCATATATGATCACCAGGGAGAAGGGGGAGAAAAGAATGCTTCCAATGGTGAAGTATATCAAAACAGGGGGATTTTATTGGCAAAAAACAAGATAAAGAATTGGACTCTTACAAGGTAAAAATATCAAGCAGGCAGAAATTAAAAATGGCGTCTAAACGCCGATCTCACATCACTTCCGGTTCACTGCTTCCGATCCCTCCCTAATTAATTAATAGAATAATAAAGCTTTGTCCATATTTAAATAAATAATTACTCTTTACACTTTAAGAAAAACAATTGAGTACTGTCCGGGATACTTTTTTTAATTTGCACTAACATCCAAATTTTCAGGACAAGCTTTTGGAGTGTGCCCCTTTCTTCAAGGTCCAAGCAGTACTATTTTACTGCTTAGACCTTGAAGAAAAGGTTGTCCTGAAAATGTGGATGTTAGTGCAAATAAAAAAATTGTTCCAGTTGCAATTGCACTAATACACTAATACAGCTACAATCCCCTCAAGCACTTCAAGAAGATAACTTGAATATCACGTTCTTGTATATTGGTATTTTATATAAATTAAGAGTTTAAATAGTAACCCTTTTTCTAACCACAATATTTCTTAAAGCTTTCTTAATATCTTTATTCCTCAAGCTGTATATAAATGGATTTAAAAATGGAGTAAATACTGTGTAAACCATAACCAGTATCTTGGTGAGAATCTTGGTGAGAATCTGTGATTGACCTTCAGTAGGAAGCATGTACATAGCAATTAGAGTTCCATAAAATATGGACACCACTGTCAGGTGAGAGCTGCAAGTGGAAAAGCATTTGAGTCTTCCTGAAAAAGAGGAGATCTTTAAAATGTTCGAAACAATGTACGTATATGAAACTACAATCAAAAGGAATGGTAGGACTATAACATGAATGCTTAACAAGATGCTTTCCATTTGAACTATGGATGCATCTGAACAAGAAAGTTGCACTAGAGCATTTAAATCACAAAAGAAATGGTCAACTGTATTTGGCCCGCAGAATTGCAGCTGGCATATACTAAGTGTTAAAATTAAAACCAAAGAGCAGCCCCAGAGCCAGGATGCAAAAATTAATTTGAAGCAAACAGCATTATTCATAATGGAGGCATAATGCAGCGGATTGCAGATGGCAAGATATCGGTCGTAGGACATCACTGTTAGCAGAAAACATTCAGACACTAGTGATAAAGCAGAGAAATAAAATTGGGTGATGCAGCCTGAAAAAGATATGGTAGTCTGCTCATGTAAAGCAATGTTTAACATGTTAGGGCTGATATCTGTGGTCAGCATGATGTCAGTTACAGAGAGTTGGGTGAGAAAGAAGTACATGGGAGAATGGAGCATCTTGCTACAGAAAACCAGCACAATAATCAAGAGGTTTCCACAGACTGTCACAATGTATATAATAAGTAATAAGATAAAGAGAGTTAGATTAAATGTATCCACGTTGTGGAATCCCAAAAATAAAATTGTGGTCAAGTTTCTCTTATACATTACCTATATATACAGTAACTTGAGTAAAGTATAATCTGGAAACAATCATGTATAATACAAATTAAACTGGGTAGAATATTTTTGGTATACTTTATCTTAACCGTATATGAAAGAAAGATGGCAAAAAAGAAGGAAACAGGCCTCTAAGTGTAGTATCACAAGAAACATTAATTGTAAAAAGGCTAAACACCATCCACTCACATGGTGCAGGAGATAAGAAGGCTCATCATTACATGCAAGGCTCAGGTGGTGCTCCTTCTCCTAATACCCTCTTCCATGCTGAAGTAGAGGTTGATAGTGTTATGGCTGAGATAGACGACCATTTCCTGTTTCCAAACTCTGACATGTTTGACCCTGACATTGATCTAGATCTACTCACCCAACATCTTCCCTGCCTATACAGTATACCAAGTTAAAACCGAAAACCAATTTTTTTTCCCACACGTGCCAAGGAAACATACTCAGATACCGATCTTCTTCAACTCTGCAAAAAGACCAAACACATAAGTAAATACATTTTCCCAGAATCTGAGCCCAAAACAGTCTTCTGCTCTCAAACTCCTCACCCATAATCCTAACATTGTTATCAAGTCAGTATATAAAGGTGGTGGAATAGTTATACAAAATGAAGCTGAATATGTTTCGGAAGCATATAGACTACTCTCCGATACACAGACTTATATTAAATTGTCTAAGGATTCATTACCTCAATATAAGATAGAGGCCGACACCCTAGTCATTAGGGCTCTCGGAGATGGTGTCATTAGCAAAACAGAGGATCAGTTGCCATTTAGTGGACTATCTTATCTGTTACCTGTTACTATCTGTTACCTCTCATCACATTGAATTTTATGTACCTTTTTATTTTTGTCAGTGACTGTGTCCTATCATCAGGTACATACCATACATACAAGCTTTCCTCATAAAAGAAAAATGAAAAGAAGAAATTGTTTATACAATGTACAGTAAAACCTTGGTTTGAGAGTAACTTGGTTTGAGTGCGTTTTGCAAGACAAGCAACTTTTTATAATAATTTTTGACTTGATATACAAGCGATGTCTTGATATACAAGTAGCGTCATGTCACAACTGAGTATAAAAGAAAAGAGAGGTGCCTCTAAAGGCCCATACACACGATCTGACTTTTTAAAAACAAACATGCAAATTTGCTGTTTTAAGGAAACATCCGACCGTGTGTGTGCTCCATCGGACACACTTTTTCGGTTTTCATTGGTCAAATGTTGCCTGTGCGAACAGACAAACTTTTCGACAACATAAGTCCGATGGAACAAAGTCCAATCGTGTGTACAGAAAACCATCGGACTTTATAAACATGCATGCTCAGAACCAATGCAAAAGATCAGACAACAATACAGAAGTTGACCAAAGGTGGCGGTAAAGTGCAGAAAAACCACGTGATTTGGTGAAAGTTGGCTGAAAAAGTCAGATTATGGTGTCCTTTTATGAAGCAGTGATCAGCGGAAATCCTGAGGATCACCACTGATCACAGCCCATAAACAGTTTATAAACCAGAGATAATCGGGGGGAGAAGTGTTTGAACTTGTTTTCCCGCCGATTATCTCTGCACACGCAGAATCCTCATATTATGACACAGTAACGGCCAGTGCATGAAGCTGCGATCTGAGCGCTTCACTGGCGATCTGTGTCAGAATTCACACTCCCCGATTCACCAACTCAGAGGTGGTGAAGCGGGGAGTGAAGAGAGAAACCCAGGGGATCTGAGGAGGAAAGAGGAAGATTATTAACTTCCTTATGCCTCGTTAAGACCCCCCAACACTGTAACCATGTCCCCCTGTCATATATATGTGTATACATATATATATATATATATATATATATATATAATGTGTATATGTATATATATATATATAATGTGTGTGTGTATATACATGTATATATGTGTGTGTGTATATACATGTATATATAATGTAGAGGGGACTCTTTATTTTATTAACATTAATCACACTGGTGTCTGTCCGTGTATTGAGCTGTGATAATTTATCACTGCTTAATAAATGGACATCTCAGTGTTTCAGTGAATTTCTGGTACTGTAATCTCGTAAAGTCTCACGAGATTCCAGTATCAGGGGCCGTTCTCCACTGTTTGAAGCGTTTGTAGATCACTCCACTCCTCCAAGGGTGAAGCGATCTACTCCGCTTCATAAACTGGCACACAGAGGAGAAAGATCTCCTCTGTGAATGCCGGAGAATGAAGCAGTGAATAGATTTCACTGCTTCATAAAAGGACACCTGTGTGTATGCTTAACAAGTTCACGGCCAACGCCCTTTGTACAGAAATCCACGGGAAAGTTTGTCCAATCGTGTGTATGATGCTTAAGTGTAGCAATAGAACATTTTGAAAGGTCTGGTGTCACCCCGACATCACCTCCATCCCCAATGAAATACATAGATACAAGAGGAGTGGTTCTGGGGGGGCGGAGCCGGCGGCCAGAGCGCATGGACGGCTGAGGAGAGCGCTCTGTCACAGCGGATTCAATAAAACGGCTCACAGCGAGTAAACAGCCCGGATTTTTTGCCCACATGCCAGGGGAACACTCAAGGAGTACTCCGGTACCCATGGCTAAGAGGAAGGAACGCGAGGGACCGCGGAAACTCACCGAATTCTTCCCTCCGGCGGCCGGTGTAATAATCCAAGATGGCGCCCGCGGGGACCGCCAGGCCGCGGCCTATGCATCTCAATCAGGCCAGAATCACCCCAGCCAGCAGCCATCCGAGGGTGAGTCACATTCTGCTCTGATCCCACTACCTGCATCCCCCTTTGTGAGCCCTGTAAAGCAGAAAAGGAAGCTAGGCAATGACACTGACACAGCAGGCCCACATGAGGACTCTATGGAGGAATCTGCCTCATATGCACAACAGCTAGACGCTTTCCCCACCTCTGGCCAGCCTATTGTAGATACCACCCTGAAGGAAATGCTGCAAACACTTAGGGGGGCCCTCCAGCAAGATATGGTAGCATTTATGCACACCACTAAAGCAGATATATCAGCACTCAGCAATAGAGTGACATATGTGGAACACAAAATGGAAGATTTCACCATTGCACATAATGAAATTGTGGATGCCCACTTCAGTGTTGAGGATGAACTTAAAGCGATGCGCCTCAAAATGGCCGACATCGAGGACAGAGCACGCAGGAACAATGTTAAATTCAGGGGGGTCCCCGAAACAGTTAAACCGGCTGATTTGACTGCGTATATTCAAAAGCTAATGATCACGGCCCTCCCCACCCTAGGGCCTGCGGATGTTATCATTGACAGAGCACACAGACTGCCAAAACCCTCCTTCCTGTCCGAACAGGTCCCCAGGGATGTCATTGCCAGAATTCATTTTTACCACGTGAAAGATCAACTTATGCGCTACTCCAGGCAACACCCTTCCCTGCCTGACCCCTTCACTGGCATTGCATTGTACGCTGACCTGTCACAAGCCACACTGACGGCCAGACACAACCTGGTCCCAATTACTAAAATTCTGCGAAACCACAAAATTCTGTACAAGTGGGGCTTCCCTGCCAAATTGATGCTTGACTGGAATAATCATCCCTATGTCATTTCTTCTCTTGAGAAAGGATTGGAACTGCTGCGACAATGGCACCTACTCCCTGCGGATGCAGAAGCTGCGGACCCTGACCCTCGCCAGAACCGACGCACCCACCAGCACCAGGACAGAAGACACAGATGAGTAAATGACATTACCATAATTCTATCAGTACCTATTGTACCTCAGAAGTAAAATATCCCTCTGCTCTCCCCTGGCGCCCTTACCCTAACTATATTCGCAGGCTGAAACTCACGACAGCATCCGCTGTTCGGCTGTTTCCGAACACTCATTTCTCCCCTGATTTCACCTGCAGGATGAATCACATATCCTGCTCTCCACATGACCGGCAATGGTCTAGTTCTGTTTTTCTTTGGTTTTGTTTGGTTTTTGTTTCTAACCCACTGTCAGTTCAGGCAGTCACCCAGCCCTTAGTACACCTACCAAGAAATTCTTCTTACCTCAAGGATCTTTCCAACCTCTCCACTAGATGGCAGCACACAACGTCTCTACCGAAAGAACATGAATGTTAAAATCCTGTCACACAATGTGAGGGGCCTCAACAGCCCTTACAAGAGAAGGGCGCTCTGGAAGTCCGCACTGGACAAGGACTGTGACATAATCTGTGCACAAGAGACCCATTTCACCAAAAACAACCCACCCAAATGTACTCACAAGAAGTTCCCATATATTTTCCATGCGAATGATGACGCCAAGAAAAATGGTGTAATGATTGCTATTAGAGACTCTGTAACCTTCTCTTTATTACAGGAATTCACTGACACACGTGGCCGCTACATTATCTTGGTTGCAGAGATTAATAGAAATATCTACACACTGGTAAACCTATATGCACCTAATGTTAAGCCATTGAAATTTATTCGTAAAGTAGTAAGTAAAGCTAGATCCCTTCAGAAGGGATGTTTAGTAATATGTGGTGACTTTAATACGGTTATGAATGTGGAATTGGACTCCTCCTCGGTGACCCTGAAGCAGAGGCCTTGCCTAGGCCCTTTCTGTCATGAGGAAAGACTTTTCGATCCCTGGCGCTGCTCCAGATCCACCGAGAGGGACTATTCATTTTATTCTACTGTACACAATAGTTACTCTAGGATTGACTTTTTCCTCACAGATATTCAAACACTACAAAATGTGGTAAAATCTGATATCCACAATATCACGTGGTCGGACCATGCTCCAATAACACTTGAGATTCTGGATACCAATAAAATGCACCATAGACCTCTGTGGCGCAATAATACCTTCCTCCTGTCTCACCCCCAACTTCGGGACGAGATCGAAGGGAAATTAAAAGAATTTTTTCAATTCAACAATGACAGTGACTGCTCCCCTTCCACGACGTGGTGCGCTCACAAAGCGTACTCTAGGGGCGCTCTAATTCAGATAGCCTCTAGGGAACGCAAAAAGAAACTCCTTCGCATGACTCAACTCCACAAGTCCATAGCAGACCTGGAATTATTACATAAAAATCCCACTACTGCCACCCCAGGCATCCTCCAACAACTCACACAATGCCGTGAAGACCTAAGACAGGAACTTAAAAAAGACCAAGATATACTATATAAACGTATGAAAGTAACCTTCTACTCGCAGAATAACAGAGCAGGCAAAATCCTAGCTTCCCAATTAAAAAAAAGACAAGCCAAAAGCAATCTCACACAACTCCAACACCACAGATCCCACACAATATCCTACAACCCCAAAGACATCGCAAATACCTTTAAAGACTACTATGACTCCCTCTACAACCTCAGACATGACACGTCCACTCACCAACCTTCAGGAGACGAAATTGACGAATTTCTCAATGAAGTGAACTTACCCTCTGTAGATGCTACCACACTCCACCACCTTAATTCCCCCATTACTTGCGAGGAGGTGATCTCTGTGATCAAATCCCTTCCCATGCACAAATCCCCAGGGGCTGACGGTTTCTCAGCTGAATACTATAAGGCTTTCTCCCCGCTCTTAGCACCAAAACTAGTGAACGTATATAACCAGGCGATTACATCAGGCTCACTCCCCGAAGAAATGCTGCAAGCTATAATAGTAACCATACCGAAACCAGGCAAGGACCCATCCCACCCCCAAAATTTTAGGCCAATATCCCTATTGAACTCAGACCTAAAAATTTTTGCTAAAGTACTGGCCAACAGATTAATGTTGGTCACCCCCAATCTACTTGGACTGGACCAAGTAGGCTTTGTAAAAGGCAGACAAGCACCAGATGGAACCAGAAGAATGCTAAATCTATTGTGTTTCACGGAAGTTACCAATACCCCTAGCGCATTCCTAGCCTTAGATGCTGAAAAGGCATTTGATAGGGTTAACTGGCTATACCTATCAAAAACCTTACAGAAATTCGGACTATCAGGTCATATTCACTCTGCAATAATGTCACTCTACTCACACCCCTCAGCTAGAGTTTTCAATTCTGGAATGCTATCTGACAAATTCCCACTATCAAACGGTACGCGTCAAGGGTGCCCGTTGTCACCAATCCTTTTCTCCCTCGTTATAGAACCCCTAGCGGAGCGCATTCGCTCCTCAGAATCGGTATTCGGAATTGAAGTAGAGAGAGAAACCCATAAAATAGGATTATTTGCTGATGACATTATTCTCACAATTACAAAACCAGAAATCTCTATCGCAACAATAAGCAAAATATTACATGACTTTGGGTACATATCTTACTATAAAGTCAATACTGGTAAATGCTTTGCACTGACACAGAATCTATCATTGCTGACCAAAACGAGACTGAAGCAAATTTTCCCATGCAACTGGGACTCACCTTCTATCACTTATCTTGGGGTGCAGCTATCCTCCTCATCAGCGAACACTTACACCCATAACTTCCCTCCATTGCTTATTAAAGTAACAGAAGAAATGAAGAATATCGCCAAACTCCAACTTTCCTGGCTGGGGAGAATTGCTGCATACCAAATGCAAATAATGCCTAAACTAATATATCATTTCAGAACTCTACCTATCCCCATCCCTCAAACTTTCTTTACGCAACTATCTAAACACCTTAACACTTTCATCTGGTCGGGGAAAAAACCACGCATAGCATTATCCCAACTTTACAAGCCTAAACACTTAGGAGGGGTGGGCCTGCCAAATGCCTACTCCTACTACCGAGCTGCGATACTGGACCAAATGAAATATTGGTTCTCATCCCAATCGAATAACAGATGGTCGAACCTGGAGTGTACAATTACCCCGGGACATGATCTCCCAGCCCTTGCAATGGCATCCAGTATTCACTTCAAGCCTAAAATACCACCGTACCCCACTATCCAAGCCACGGTTGCAGCCTGGTCAGATCTTACACGACAAAAGTTCACCGACACCCCACTCAAAAGTATGCAGACCCCCCTGGCATCATACCAATATCTCATACCACATATCTCCACAGTGGACTGGAAGAAAAAGGGGATTAATTTCCCCTCCCAACTGGAGTCTAGCACCCCACTGGACGATTACAGAATATACCAATTGAAACACTACTCAGCTTCTCACAGAGGTCAATCGATAGAAATTCCCCAATCACTATGGGACTTTTTAATCAGTAAACCTTCAGTTAAAAAGAAAGGGATCTCACTATTTTATAAACAATCTCAACCACTATATCTTAATTATAAAACGAACAATATGACCAAATGGGAACAAGAATTAAAGAAGGTCTTTACACTAGCACAATGGCAACTAGCAATTAAGATAAACAGTAAATCCTCTGCATGTATTGACCACTGGGATAATGCACAAAAAATACTACATAGATGGTATCTCACACCCGCCCGTCTTCACAAGATGGATGCAAATATCACACCTCTCTGTTGGAGAAACTGCCAGAGTCATGGCAATTTACTCCACACCCTTTGGAGCTGTGGAATCATCACACACTTCTGGAAGGAAGTTTCCTCCATCATACAGGATATCACCCATACCACAGCGGACCTTGACCCAGCCCTAGCACTACTTAGCCTTGGCATGGAACAATATCCTCCCACGTTGAGGAAAGTGGTCGCACACATATTGTTTGCAGCCCGCATAGCCCTAGCGAAAGAATGGCGCTCGGCGTCACCACCAGTCCCGGCAATAGTGATCTCACGAGTCAATAGCCAATATACCATGGAAAAACTATTAGCATATAAAGAAGGTAGGGGCCCTACCTTCCACAAATACTGGGAAACATGGAAAATGTCCAAATATGCCTCCTCACATTTGTGAACACCACCAACCCACCTATTCCTACTGAGATAAAATCTTGATAGAGTCCACCTAGTGGAGGTCGTGCAAATCCCCTACAGTAATAATGACAATGTTAGTAGCATCCTTTAAGAGTGTATAAACTACCACTGTTACTGTAGGATTACCCGTGTACTAATACACTTTGCATACTTATCAAAGTTTTCTAAGTTAGTAGTATTTGTTTACATGACTGTAAGCTCTCTATTAGTTAAGCAATACCGTGTGCGACTTCGCTATCTCCCAAGACCCTCAGTAAGGTCTATGGGTGACTGCCCTAGGAAAATAGTCACCATCAGCCTGCTCACAATAGTACCCGCAAGGGGTGACAGGCTGTGCCCAATTGGAGGCCATTAGCTAGGAATGTAAGGCAGTTTGTTGTTGTTTAACAGACGGTTTGATTTTCCTGTATCTACAACTTATCCTGTAACTGCATGTTTACAATGTTCTTTTTATCACATGTAAATTGTAAAACTCAATAAAAATCCTTGGTTAAAAAAAAAAAAAAGAGGAGTGGTTCTGGGACTTTAAATGAGGTGAGTATGGTTAGCCAATAAAATACCAAAAGTATATGCAAAATGGATTTCTGGGGTTGTTTGCTGCTCCTCCTCCTCAGCTCCCAAGCTGGATGCCACCACCTTTTGAGTCAGTGATGGCTTGGTGAGTATGGGATCTAACTCAGACCCCTACGATCACTCACCTTCCTGCATAACATTCTTAGTAAACACTTACTCAGTTTATTATTTTTATTGCAGATACAGTTAAGCATCTACCCCTGAAGAGCAAGCATGGTCTTGTAAAACGCGTCGGGTACCACCGATGCTTTTATATACTTTTGATATTTGTACACTGCTGCTATATGCGATTATATACATCTGTATGTGGACTGTTGCCTTTTATATTGTATGTGTACCCTACCGGCATGCCTACTAATGCCGTTGTGCTTTACACGTACAACAACTTGCAATAAATCCATTTTGCATATACTTTTGGTATTTTATTGGCTAACCATACTCCCCTCATTTAAGTTCCCGGGGCGACTCCTCTTGTATCTAAGTGTAGCAATATGGTTACATTTAACCACTTCAGCCCCGGACCAATTGGCAGCCAAAGGACCAGGCCCCTTTTTGCGATTCGGCACTGCGTCGCTTTAACTGACAATTGCGCGGTCGTGCGACGTGGCTCCCAAACAAAATTGGCATCCTCTTTTTCGCACAAATAGAGCTTTCTTTTGGTGGTATTTGATCGCCCCTGCGGTTTTTATTTTTGCGCTATAAACAAAAATAGAGCGACAATTTTGAAAAAAATGCAATATTTTTAGCTTTTTGCCATAATAAATACCCCCCAAAAATATATAAAAAAAATTTTTTTTCCCTCAGTTTAGGCTGATACGTATTCTTCTACATATTTTTGGTAAAAAAAATCGCAATTAGCGATTATTGATTGGTTTGTGCAAAAGTTATAGCGTTTACAAAATAGGGGATAGTTTTATAGCATTTTTATTAATATTCTTTTTTTACTAGTAATGGCGGCGATCAGCGATTTTTATTGTGACTGCGACATTATTTCGGACACATCGGACATTTTTGACACATTTTTGGGACCATTGTCATTTATACAGCAATCAATGCTATTTAAATGCATTGATTCCTATATAAATGTCAGTGGCAGTGAAAGAGTTAACCACTAGGGGGAGGGGAGGGGTTATGGGCTGTGACGTGTGTGTGTTTTTTTACATTGGGGGCGGGGCTGACATCTGACGTCATTGATCGGCTTTCCCGATGACAGGGAACAGCCGATCAATGACAGGCAGAGTAGGAAGCGCGGGGAGAGGTTTGTTTACACAGACCTCTCCCCGTTCTTCAGCTCTTTGACCCGATCGCGGGACACTAGCGGCGATTGGGTCCGCTGGTCCCGCAGCCGGGGTCACAGAGCTCCCGACCGGGTTGTGAGCGTGCCCCCGGCTAAGCTTTTAAAGGGCCACGTACCGGTACGAGGTTTTGCCTAGCCGTGCCATTCTGCTAATGTACATTGGCGTGAGGCGGTCGGGAAGCGGTTAAAGGGGTGTTCCGGGAAAAAAAAAATAAAAAATCCAGCAGCTACACATACTGCAGCTGCTGGCTTTTAATAAATGGACACTTACCTGTCCTGCAGTCCCTTGATGTCGGCACCTCTGCTGATCAGCTGTCGGGTGCTGCCGCTGCCATTGCAGGTAAGGTAACCCGGCAGTGTAGCCTTTCGGCTTCACGCCGGGAACCCTACTGCACATGCGCGAGGCCCCGCTCCTCTCTCCTATTAGCCCAGCGGCCGGGCGAGGAGGAGGAGGGAGCTCCGCAGTGATGTCACGTCTGCATCGCAGCCTCAGCCGCCTCCCGGAAGTGGGAAAGAATTGTGACACCGGAAGGGGGGAGGAATCCAATGAGCGGAAGTGTCAAGAAAGGCGTCCAGGATCCCTGTTTGCCGGTAGGAGAGTTGGCTATGATGTCTCCATCAGAAGAGCCGCTCAGCGCGCACGCGGCCACGCGCACGAACGCGCGGGAGCACGCACGGATGCACGGGAGCGCGCACGCACGCTGTTTGAGTCCGTTTGGCGCCAGGAGCGCTATTTAAGGAAGATCTTGTCCATGCCATCTTGCTGTCCGGTCTACAGCGTTCCATTGACCCCCAGCTACCAGCTATCCTTGTGCTACCTGACTTCTGTTACCTGATTCCAGTACCCGGCTTGTTCCCGACCTTCCGTGCCTGCTGCCTGTCTCCGATCCCGGCTTGTCCCGACATCTCTTCTGCCTGTTCCTTTGGTCCTTTGCTGCCCGCCTGTTAACGACCCAGCCTGCTTCACGACTACGCCTTGCCTGCTGACTTTGTACTGCATCTGCCCGCCAGTGTTTGACCCGGCCTGCCTGTGACCTGCTTCCTTTCCGGACTCCAGTCTCTTCCGGCTATCCGCAGTTCCCATCTGCCAGCCTGCCACTATAGGGTTCCTGCCCTAGTTTCCTACTGGTCGTCCTACAGCATTCCAGACGTCCGGACCAGCCCTACATCTGTAACCTGCCAGGCACTTGTGCCCCTTTGTGCTTCCGAGCCCCTGTCTACTCTAACAGGGGTTCCCGAGCCGGAGGTATACGAGACGCCGCCCCCTGCACTCGTGGGCTCCACCACCAGGTACGTGACAGTACTGGACAGCCATGTCCGAGCCCACACAGGGAGCTGCTCCAATGGACGAACTGTGTCGCCACCTGGCTGGCCTAACCCAGGCAGTGAAGAGTCTTCAGGAGGGATATACCCGGCTAGAGGAACGTGTTCAGGTCCTGTCTACAGTTACGTCACCCTCACCTGGGACTTCTGCTGCTCCTTCAGTAGTGATGTTGCCACCTGAACCCAAGGTTCCCACTCCTGAGCGGTTTTCTGGGGACCGTAGTAAATTTCGAGCTTTCCACAATGCTTGTGAACTCTTCTTTGCCCTGCAGCCTAGGACCTTCTCGCTTGACTCCACCAAAGTAGGCTTCGTCATTTCCCTGCTGTCAGGAGATCCACAAGCTTGGGCCCATCGGCTTTTGGAACAAAAGGATGCTGCCCTTGATAACTTGAACTCCTTTTTTCATGCTATGTCTCAGCTTTACGAAGACCCGCAACTAACAGCAACTGCAGAGACGGCCCTGCATTCCCTGCAGCAAGGCCGCAGACCAGCGGAAGACTATGCGTCTGAGTTCAGGCGCTGGAGTTCCGATACCAACTGGAACGACTCCGCCCTGCGGTACCAGTTCCGCACGGGTCTCTCTGAACCACTGAAAGATGAACTGGCCCGAGTGGATACACCAGAGACTTTAGATGCGCTCATTAATCTGTCCATACAGATTGACAGGCGACTACGACAACGGAGGTCTGAACGTGCCGCCGGTCCTTCCAGACCAATCTGGATGCTTCCCCGTGTACCTAGTCCATCTCAACCAACTCCCCGAGCTCCCGTGAACTATACTCCCGATGTTCCGGAACCCATGCAGTTAGGCTTACTTCGTCCATCTCTGACACCTGAAGAACGGCAACGCAGGCGATCCAATAACCTGTGCCTCTACTGTGGCGAATCGGGACATTATGTGAGATCCTGTCCTGCTAAGCTCCGTAAGTGCTGCACCACCTCTTTTGCTCTTACTCCTACTCTGCCGAATAATACTTCTCACCTGGCTGTCTCCGTTCTTTTTCAGCTCCCAGGAGGGAATACCCGGGTAACCGCTATCATTGATTCTGGAGCCTGCAGCGGTTTCATGGACTTAGCTTTTGCCACCCGGCATCACGTCCCCCTGCGACCAAGGGCAAAGGGCCTCTCTGTACATCTGGCTGATGACTCGGCTCTTAAATCTGGACCTGTCACACAAGAGACTGTACCAATATTCACCACTATTGCCGGAAACCATCAAGAACTATTATGCCTGAACATCATCCAATCCCCTCTGTTTCCAGTTATTCTAGGCATGCCCTGGCTGAGGGCTCATAACCCATAGATTGATTGGACCACTGGGGAGATCAGCTTCCCCTCCTCCTACTGCCATCAATATTGTCTGCTGGAGACGGCCCAAGTATCTTCCCCCCTACTCTGTATGGAAGCTGATGAAGAGACCCGTCAAGCCGTACCTGAAGTCTATCATGGGTTCTTAGACGTTTTCAGCAAGAAGGGCGCAGACACCCTTCCTCCTCACAGGCCATATGACTGCCCAATTGAAATCCTTCCCGGTGCAGAAGTTCCATTCGGGAGAATCTTCCCCTTAACTGAACTTGAACTAGGGACTCTGAAGACCTATATTGATGATAACTTGGAGAAGGGGTTCATCCGGCCCTCCACTTCCCCAGCAGGGGCAGGAATTTTCTTCGTAGAGAAAAAAGATCACTCCCTATGCCCCTGCGTAGACTACCGGGAGCTTAACAATGTCACCATCAAAAATCGGTACCCCCTTTCCTTGGTACCTGAGTTATTCCAAAGACTGGGGTCTGCAGAGACATTTACAAAACTGGATCTTCGCGGGGCATACAGCCTTATCCGCATCCGGAGTGGCGATGAGTGGAAGACTGCCTTTCGCACCCGGTTCGGGCATTTTGAATATTTAGTTATGCCCTTCGGACTCTGCAATGCCCCTGCTACGTTCCAGCATTTTGTGAACGATATTTTCAGAGACTACCTCGACCTATTTGTCATAGTATATTTGGATGACATCCTGATCTTTTTGCCCTCCCTGACAGAGCATCGCGAACATGTTAAAAAGGTACTAACCAGACTTCAACGCCATGGCTTGTATGCAAAGCCGGAGAAATGTGTGTTCGAACAGCAGAGCATCCAGTTCTTAGGACTGATTATTTCTGTGGAAGGTATCCAGATGGACCCACAGAAGGTTTCCGCCATCGTGGACTGGCCAGCTCCTACTGACAAAAAAGGCGTTCAACGCTTTGTGGGCTTCGCAAATTTCTACCGGAAATTCATCAGAGGATTTTCAACTATCATTTCGCCCATCACAAGTCTAACTAAACAGGGCACTAAGTTCTCTTGGTCTCCCGGAGCGCAGGCAGCCTTTGCAACCTTGAAAGACCGGTTCATTTCGGCATCAGTCCTAAAGCATCCTGATCCGGCGTTACCATACATACTTGAGGTTGACGCCTCAGAAATTGCAGTCGGGGCAGTGCTATCCCAGAGACAGGGGCCTAAAGCTCTGTTGCACCCAGTTGTGTTCTTCTCCCGCAAACTATCTGAGGCAGAACGAAACTACGATGTGTGAGACCGAGAACTACTGGCAATCAAGGCCGCTCTCGAAGAGTGGCGATACCTTTTGGAAGGAGCGGCACATCCGATTCTTGTGTACACGGATCATAAGAACCTCGAATATTTAAAAACTGCTAAGAGACTGAGACCACGCCAGGCCAGGTGGGCACTTTTCTTTACGCGATTCTCCCTCCATATAACTTATAGGCCCGGGTCGAAGAACACCAAGCCAGACGCCTTTTCTAGGATGTTCAGCGAACCTGAAACCTCTTCTCCTCCGGACACCATCTTGTCTTCTGGAAGTTTTCTTTTGCTCCAAGAAGATTTGCTGGCCCAGATAAAACAGGCCTCTGTAGGAATTTCTCCTCCGCCTGATACCACCCTACAAACCAGAGACGATCTGTTATGGCACAGGGAGAAGATCTTCGTACCTCAGGAGGTGCGAGTTGCTGTTCTGAACTTTTGTCATGACCATGAGTTAGCTGGTCATTTAAGGGTGCACAAGACATCTGAATTGCTCCAACGCATGTTCTGGTGGCCGCAGCTAACAAAGGACTGCAGGGACTATGTGGAATCGTGCACCGTCTGCATCCAGAACAAGGGCAGCAAATCAAAAGCTTGGGGCCTGTTGAAACCACTACCTGTCCCGGAGAGACCAGGGAGGATGATCTCAATGGATTTTATTGTTGAACTGCCTCCCTCGGAAAACCACTCTACCATCTTCGTAGTGGTGGATAGACACTCTCTAGATGGCCCACTTCCTTCCCATGAAGGGTACCCCCTCTGCGGCCGAAACCGCGAGAATTTTCATCAAGGAGATCGTAAGACTCCATGGCATTCCTGCAAACATAACCTCAGACCGAGGGGTACAATTCACCTCAAAGTTTTGGAGGGCGTTATGTGGCTCTCTGAAGATCAATCTGTCTTTTTCCTCGGCCTACCACCCTCAAACAAACGGCCAGACGGAGAGGACGAATCAAACACTGGAGCAGTACTTACATTGCTTTTCATCATTCTCACAAGATGATTGGGTTCCTCTCTTACCGCTAGCCGAATTTGCTTATAATAATTTGATTCATTCGGCTACTAAACAAACTCCCTTCTTCGCAAATTAGGGATTTCACCCCTTATTTCTGTCAAACAGTATACCGGAATGTTCTGTACCTGCTGCTCAGGAAACTCTGAATTTTTTTAGTACCAATAATAAGTTACTCCAGGAGACAATGACAAAAACTTAGGAATACTACAAGGAGGTCTTTGACAGGAAAAGAAGGGGAGAACTTAATTTGAAACCCGTTCAGGTCTGGCTGTCTACACTAAACTTGAAGTTGGCATGTCCCTCTAAAAAGCTAGGCCCTAAGTTTGTGGGTCCTTTCCCTGTGGAAAAGAAAATCAATAGTGTGACTTACAAACTAAAACTACCCGAGTCCTTTCGGATCCACCCAGTCTTCCATGTAGCTCTGCTCAAACCCACTGTCCCGGATCCTTTCATTGGCCGAAACACGGGGCCTCCTGAACCGGTACTCATTGATGGAGAAATGGAGTTCGAGGTTGAGTCAATCCTGGATTGTAGGAGGAGATGTGGGCGTGTTCAGTACCTGGTGAAATGGAACGGGTACGGCCCGGAAGAAAACTCATGGGAATCAGAATCCAACATTCACGCAAAAAGGCTGATTCGGGCATTTAATAATGCACACCCAAGTAAGATGGTTCAGTTGGGCATCCGGAGGCTGCCCCTTAGGGGGGGGGGGCAATGTCAAGAAAGGCATCCAGGATCCCTGTTTGCTGGTAGGAGAGTTGGCTATGATGTCTCCATCAGAAGAGCCGCTCAGCACGCACGCTGTTTGAGTCCGTTTGGCGCCAGGAGCGCTATTTAAGGAAGATCTTGTCCATGCCATCTTGCTGTCCGGTCTACAGCGTTCCAGTGACCCCCAGCTACCAGCTATCCTTGTGCTACCTGACTTCTGTTACCTGATTCCAGTACCCGGCTTGTTCCCGACCTTCCGTGCCTGCTGCCTGTCTCCGATCCCGGCTTGTCCCGACATCTCTTCTGCCTGTTCCTTTGGTCCTTTGCTGCCCGCCTGTTAACGACCCGGCCTGCTTCACAACTACGCCTTGCCTGCTGACTTTGTACCGCATCTGCCCGCCAGTGTTTGACCCGGCCTGCCTGTGACCTGCTTCCGTTCCGGACTCCAGTCTCTTCCGGCTATCCGCAGTTCCCATTTACCAGCCTGCCACTATAGGGTTCCTGTCCTAGTTTCCTACTGGTCGTCCTACAGCATTCCAGACATCCGGACCAGCCCTACATCTGTAACCTGCCAGGCACTTGTGCCCCTTTGTGCTTCTGAGCCCCTGTCTACTCTACCAGGGGGTTCCCGAGCCGGAGGTATACGAGATGCAGCTCCCTGCACTCGTGGGCTCCACTACCAGGTACGTGACAGGAAGTTCCACTTTAGGGTGGAGCTCCGCTTTAATGAAGGTACACCATTTAGCAAAACTCACATGGCTTACGATTAAAACAGGCACATCCAAGTATCCAGGCATCCGGGGGAAAGCTGTCCACATAGACCATTGTCTGCACCGCCATAGATGTCGTCCATTTCCCGCTGTACTCCGTGAGCGGTTCAAGCCTGACTTTCAGATTGCTCTACTGCAGGGTAGAGATTGTGGTTGGGAGATTGTTCCCTTAATGTCTATGCAAATTAATGTACCAACATCCCTTTGTATTAAATGTTAAACAAGGCAGAGATATGGGATTTTATAGGTACAAAGTTAAGTTATACTTCTCTAATTGAATATACTGTTACACAAATTCAATAAAAATGTTTTATTAGAAATAGAAAAACAAAAATGAAACAAATAAAGATAAACATATCCACAATCCTAGGAAAATACATCTATTTCCGTAACAGACATAGAAAATGTGAAATTCATTTGTATATGATCACGTGCTCAGTAAACTTCTACATGTTTCGCCTGTGAGGGCTTCATCAGGAAGACTGACATGATCGTGAACGTTTAAAACATCAAAGATAATGATATGTTCAAATATTGAATCTTGAATGTATGAAAGAAAGAGAACATGAAAAAAGAAAAATTTAGTTTAGCATTCCTAAAGAGGCAATATACAACACTATATCATATGACATAATATACGAGAGCATTGGAACATGACAGAAAAAATAAAATAAAAAAACCAACCCATCCCGGCACCTGAGAATATCGGAAAAGACCCTACCTCTCAAAACGGGTCCAAGGCAAATTATCAGGGAAAGCCACGTGGGGTTTTAACCCCTAATAAAAAGTACAGACTCCATGATATGATCATCATCGGGAAGATGGGCATCACGTAGGGAGGAATAAAGAGAGCTCAGTGGCATACAGGGACCCTCACGGTCTCATGTATGATGTTAAGTACCTAAAGGTAAACAAAGAAGGAGACTAAAATGCTGGATTGAACTAAAATAGAAAATTAATTGGGAGCCACGGGATAAACTAGTGGCTCCGTCATATATATGTTGCTTACCACAGATGAATGTTCCTGATGGTATAGCAACGATGACAATGAAAGCTTGCATGGGTAAACCATAAAGCAAATACTTTATATCTAGTGGTAGTTAAAAAGAGACAAAATATAAGAGTCCTAATTAGGGTTATATCAGAGGAATGTAATAGACTGCTACCAGCATACCTGTCCTAATATGTAAATGTAGCTTACCTTTGCTAGCTTATCAAATGACATGGGGAGCCCGTTCATAGAGAGGTCGGGACCAATATCATATTCGAAAATAAAATAAAACACTTAGCAAGAAATTATGCTTCATGTGCCCAGGACGTTTTGAAACCTCTTCTGAACGCTGGAACTTGACAGTTAGTAACCGATGTTTAAGAACATCATTTTTGCCACTTTTTTATGCCGCTTTTATCGGTGTTCATGAGCATTTTCATTTAGAAGTGTTTTTTTTTTTTCCAGATAACAGATTGTACTGATCAGTATACCCTCCCAAAAGCCTACAATGCAGGAAAAAAAAAAAAAAAAAAACCCTCTCTCTCTCTCTCCTGTAAAAAACGTCCAACTGCTCCTAAACGTTTGTTTATCCAGCAGCAGTGTACATGAGGCCTTAAAGTTTTAGGAAAATACATTTTTAATCAGCTTATACGAAATTTAGAAATTGAAAGAAGAACAAGAACTGCCTAAGAGAAAACATTGAAACTATGATATGCTAAAATATAATATAATATACTGTATATAATTTGAAAATATACATCTGGAATAATAATAATATCAAATCTTCAATTCAAAAATATTTAACGCTAAATTAAAAAAAAAAAAATTTGTGTTTTTTACCTGAATTTCATTTATTTATTTTTCTTCCTGGCTTGTGATAAGGTATACTTTATGAATTGAATTTTCACCACATTTACTAAGCTGAATAAAAATGCCTTGCTAAGTAAAAATGTACTTTACATATTGAACATGTCCCACTCTTGTAATATAATGTATTGATTTTTCAAAGATACATTTTTAAAATGTCCCTACTTAGGATGTTCTCTTTTTATGTTTTAGTGGTAATACCCATTGATTTATATATAGCATAAAAAAAAGAATAAATGATGATATTATGTATGCTATTTACACAAATCTTCTCAAAATGGTCATATATTTTTATAATGTTGTATAATTAAACAAAACTATGTATACATTTTACCTAGTTTTCTATGACTATAATACACTAACTTATCTCACAAAAAACTATACCATTCAAAAAAAAGGCAGTTAAACTGCTTATTTTAGATTTTTTGTGATAATCATTCAGGCAAATCAAAGTATCATGATATTATAACAAATAGCAAAGTCAATTTAAACATATAATAACTGTATTTATATATTAAAATTTGACATTTTTTGTTGTTATAAATCAATAATATAAAATATTAATACATGGAAACAAGTAAAATATTGTGCCTTTCATAAGTGAGGATATATTGCAATTACAGTACTGATGGCTAATACTTCAATGTTTCTATGATAGGCAAACTACACCAGTGGATACAATCTCTCTCTCTATATATCTGTACAGAGAATAAAAGAGTCATTCCATTGAGAATAAATTATTTTGTGTTTATACTTAAATCTAATAATTGCTTTCAACACCATGTTCATGGAAATAATATTCAGTAAACATAAATTAAAATAAAGGGTCTTGGCAAAATAGATTTTGATGAAATTACTTTTTGTTCTTGCAAGAAGTTGAAAAGAGACTGATGGTAAAGAGTGGTAGATGGACAAAAATGGCCATCATTTTATTGTTTGGGTATTGTGTGCCAGACAATGGAACTCTTGCTTAGTAAATTTTGTCCGACATTTTAAATTTGGCATAAGCATTAGTAATTAGCGTCAGTAATACCGGAAATTGCGTCAACGTTTCACCCTCCCACAGAGCGTCATCAAGGTCCTGCCTGGTCCTTGATGACGCCCTGTGGGAGGGTGAAACGTTGACACAATTTCCGGAATTACTGACGTCACTTCTGGTCTCGTGGAACGTACACCATGAACGGCGTTTTTACACTATCAACTCCATGTTTGATGCTTGTTTTGATCGTACTTTTTGTAAGCACCCATTCCCTTTTCCATTAAACCATTTTTAAATGGTACTTCACTATTAGTTCCATTTCTTTCCTCACTTTTGGGTATCCGTTCGTTTTGCTGAGCAACTTCATTTAAAAATCATTGGATCTGAAGATTTGACTACTCCATTGGCCCTGGACACCATTATAAAGCTTAAAGCGACCCACCAGACTGAAAAGCTGGGGGTCATCATGATCTGGTGAGTGGGGATACATGAGGGGGTGTCTTGCACCTGAATACATCTGCAATATTCCTGCACGTTTTGTTCCCTTCGGATTTAAGCACCTAGAGTCACTTTGATATTTATGTTTGGACTTTATTTTGCCAATTATTTGATTGTGTTTGTTCACACATGTTTTTTTATACTTTAATTGTTGTGAGCGCTATATTTTATATTTATACGTTTTTCAAGTGATCAGCACTTTGTGTATAGCTGCTTTTTTCACATACACACCATTAGCGCGAGTATATATATTTAGCATATTTTTGTACAAGATTTAACATAGACGTCAATGGTAAAAACTGAGAGCAGTGCCATGCAAAGCTGACCAAGATTTAACAAAGACGCCAATGGTAAAAACCGGGAGCAGTGCCATGTCACGCTGACCAAGATTTAGGATAGACGCCAATGGTAAAAACCGAGAACAGTGCCATGTCAAGCTGACCAAGATTTAACATGGACGCCAATGGTAAAAACCGGGAGTAGTGCCATGTCAAGCTGATCAAGTTTTCCCATAGAGGGCAATGTGTCCATACTTGCAAGGCACTTTACGTACACCCGCAGGTATGTCCGTACTCGTGAGTGTACGTAAAGTGAGGGTACGCAAAACACAGTATGCCTGTACTTTGACTTAACCACTTGCCGACCCTACTATAGCCAAATGATGGCTACAGCGCAGCTAGCTAGGTCTGGGAGGCTGTCATATGACGGCCTCCCGTGATCACATCCGTGATCACGTGTCCTCCAATCAGTGGCTCTTTACCACGTGATCAGCTGTGTATGGATGTAAACAGAAGCTGGTTAATGGCACTCCTCTCCTCACGCTGACAGCATGAGTAGAGGAGAAAAGAGCTGATAACCAACTTCTGTAAAAGGTGTGTAAAAGTGTCCTGATTATCAATGCAGTCCCAACAGTGCCCACCAGTGCTGCCAATCTGTGCCCACCAGTGCTGCCAATCAGTGTCCACAAGTGCTGCCAATCAGTGCCCACCAGTGCTACCAACCAGTTCCCACCAGTGCTGACAACCAGTGCCCATCAGTGCCGCCTACCAGTGACCATCAGTGCCGCCTATCAGTGCCTCCTCATGAGTTTCCATCAGTGCCACCTATCAGTTCCTCCTCATCAGTGCCCATCAGTGCCGCCTCATCATTGCCCATCAGTGCAGCCTATTAGTGCCCATCAATACCCATCAGTGCAGCCTTATCAATGCACATCAGTGAAGGAGAAAAATTACCTGTTTGCAAAATGTTATAACAAACAATGAAAACTATTTTTTTTCTTTCAAACTTGGGACTTGGGATTTGGGAGCGGGCCCGCAGGGGTGCCCCCATGGAAAGAGGCTTTCTGTGGGGCCATCTGATGAAGGGGAAGAGCCAGGAGCACCGGCAGGGCTTCCAAGAAGAGAGGATCAGGGCTGCTCTGTGCAAAACCCTTGCACAGAGCAGATAAGTAAAAAATTTAGCTATTTAAAAAAAAAAAGAAAACAAACCTTTACAAACACTTTAGGGTCCTTTCACACTGGGCGGATGCATTTGATAGACTCCGCTTGCACAGCGGGGATCGATCGACCAGGTCAAAGGCTGCTAACATTATAGTCTCCATCTCATTTTTGTGACCAATACAACTTCTAGCTCATTAAAGATAAGAAAGTGTAGCTTTGACAGACACATAATGAGGGTGTGTATGTAAATCTTTGTCAAATTTCCCCAACACTGGACACACCGAGGGAACGTCCACCTCACAGGCAGTAAGAAAATCATGTCTGTTGATGGAGATACATCACAGAGAAAAGATGATACGAATAAAGAATTGAAGAAGAGGAGATCTAGAAATAGACATAAATAGAGACAAAAACAAAACAGAAAAAGATAAGTGAGGAAAACCGGGAGGGGGGGTGAAGGACAGGTGTTTGGGGAATGGTTGTCCAGATCAGAGAGTTGTCTGGTCACCATGGCTCAACTATACCAACAAACTTAATATTGATAATTCTTAATTTCTCTCTAAATTTATATAGCTACATTCATTAGACATGTGCAGTTCATTTCATTCCAAATTAATATTCGGACACATTTTTTTGTTATTCGGATATATCCGAATACCCAAAATACAAAATAAAATAACCTTTTACCGAATGCTCCGAATAACAAAACTAAATTTGTATGAATTTTGGAAATTCAGACTGAAATTTAAATCAAATCTTACATCGAACACCAGACAAATTCTAACTGTGCACATATTGCTGAAATCAAAGACTGTGTGTGTTATTAGAGTACCATTTTGAAATAATACTGTTTTTGTTAAGCCAAAGGTGATTTAAAGAGTCATTGTAATCATTTGATTTTTTCTTTTCTGTTTTCACTTTGCCACATTCGAATCTAAAAAAAAAAATCAAAAGTTTTCAATTTGACAAATTCAAAATTTTTGGATTTGAGCGTTTCGAAACGAAAAAAAATCGGTAAATTTGAAAAAAAAGACATAAAACAAATTCTGAATACAAATTCTGAATATGAATCCCAAAAAAGAATTGAACGAATCAACAGGATTTAACAAAACAAAATAACTAGATTAACAAATCGAAACAAAACAAAATTAAACTATTTTTTTTTTCATCATGCATGTATCTAACATTCATCATTCACCTAAACCAGCATATCCTAAACCCTCTCCTTCTTCTTCTCTTCTGTATTCCTTCTCCTTATGCCCCATCCCCTTTTTTTCTTTTTTCTTTTTCCTTGTTGTCAACCATCCCTACTATATTTAAAATGTTTACAAATTATGCACATTTATTTATGGTTGATTGTTAGGTAATATTTGATACAATTGCACATTTTTTATGCATTTATATATCACATTTCTGTATAACCCTGTTTATTAATTCTATTCTAATCGTTTCAATACAAAATATTGTATTACAAAATATGTAGTTTCATATTTTGTCACTATTTGTCACTAGGGATGAGCCCGGTGTTCGGTTCGAACCCATGTTCGAATCGAACATCGTCCGTTCGCCTGTTCGACGAAACCAGAACTTTGTGGGCCGTTCGCATCAAATTCGTGTGATACGAATGGCCCACAATGCACTGCGCCAGTGGCAGTGCATTGCTGGCTGATGATTGGCCAAGCATGCTCTGTGACAACGCAGCGGGCCGGCAGTGAGGAGAGCCATAATTGGCCACGGTCAGTATGCCTGTGGGCAATTATAGCTCAGGGGGTTTAGTACACGCCCCACACTATATAAGGCCGTCAGAATGTCGGCCTTGTGTAGTGTGTTGGTGTGCAGGGAAAGAGCTAGATAGGCAGGGACAGTGTTTTATTTACTCAGGCATCTGCAGGAGTTAGTGTGTGTTGTGTGCCTCCAGCACAGCACAGTATACACCTGTATCTACCCCTATTTGCTGGTGTTCTCTAATACAGACATCTGCAGGAGTTAGTGTGTGTTGTGTGCCTCCAGCACAGCACAGTATACACCTGTATCTGCCCTTATTTGCTGGTGTTCTCTAATACAGTCATCTGAAGGAGTTAGTGTGTGTTGTGTGCCTCAAGCACAGCACAGTATACACCTGTATCTACCCATATTTGCTGGTGTTCTCTAATACAGCCATCTGCAGGAGTTAGTGTGTGTTGTGTGCCTCCAGCACAGCACAGTATACACCTGTATCTACCCATATTTGCTGGTGTTCCCTAATACAGAGATCTGCAGGAGTTAGTGTGTGTTGTATGCCTCCAGCACAGAACAGTATCCACTTCCCACCCGGCCAATGTACATATACAGCCGGGTGGGAGCCGTCTACTTCTGAATGGACGTTCCAGAACGTCCTTCAGAAGTAGAGGGATCGCGTGGGACGATCCCGATTCGGCCGTGTCACCCGAACACGGCGCATCTCGGATCGGCAGGAGGGCTCGGTGATTGGCCCTCCTGATCACATGACGGCCGTGTCGAATCACAGCCGTCATGTGATGTAAACAAACAGCCGGTTGCTAGGCAATCGGCCCTCCTCTCCTCACACGGAAGTCGTCGGTGAGGAGAGGTGAGCGGATCGCTGCAGCCGGCTGGTGATCAGTGAGTATTAGCTGTTTTTTTTACAGTTTTTTTACTCACTGATCACCAGTGTAGTGTCCCCACAGTAAAACACACATGTCCCCACAGTAAAACACACATGTCCCCACAGTAAAACACACATGTCCCCAAAACACACATGTCCCCAAATAATAAAAACACATGTCCCTCACATATGTCCCAGTAAAATAACATGTGCCAATGATTATCTGCACACATATGTCCGTGATCACCTGCACACCCCTTTTACATGATCATTTGCGTACATATGTCCGTGATCACGCAAACCAATTATTATACACTTAACGGAATTTTTTTTACAAAAAACATGTAACAGAATACATTTTGGCTTAAATTTATGACAAAATTCGATTTTATTGGATTTCTCTTAAAAAAGAAAGGAGAAAATATTCTTTTTTTTCTAAATTTCCGCTATGTTTTCGTTTATATCGCAAAAAATAAAAAATGGAGTCGCAAATAAATACCACCAAACTAAAGCTCTATTTATGCGAACAAAATGATAAAAAATTCATTTGGTTACAGCATTGCATGACCGCGCAATTGTCACTGAAAGTGCGAGAGCACTGAAAGCTGAAAATTGGTCTGGGCAGGAAGGGTGTTTAAGTGCACAGTAAGCAAGTGGATATACACCTGTATCTACCCTGTATTGCTGGTGTTCTCTAATACAGCCATCTGCAGGAGTTTGCGTGTGTTGTGTGCCTCCAGCACAGCACAGTATACACCTGTATCTACCCTGTATTGCTGGTGTTCTCTAATACAGGCATCTGCAGCCTTTACAGTGGGAGTTGTGTGTCTCCAGCACAATATACATTACCCAATTGCTGGTTTTCCCATCTCCCTGCAGGCCATTACAATGTCTGGCCAACAAGGAGAGGCAGACAGTCACAAGCCAATAAAAGAGGGCAAGCAGGCTCTGTGTCTAGAGACAACAGTGCTGGTCATGGACGCAGTGCATCGTCATCAGCACATGGCCATGGGACACGCTTGTCCTTATTTTTGGCAGCTGGATGTGTTGAGCCGCATCATGCCGAAGACTTGGTAGAGTGGATGACCAAGCTATCCTCATCCTCCTCATCCTCTCTCACCTAGGCTCAGGGTACTGGCAAAGCAACTGCCAACGCGTCCTCTTCCCTCGTCTCAATGTCATCAGTCACTCCTTCCCTAGACCCACCATGTCCTCCTGAGGAGTCCCCCAAACTGTTTGACCACAGTGTTGGGTACAGCGTTTTGAAGGCTCTGATTATGATACCCAGCTAGAGGAAGGCAGTAGCGTGAGCGGAAAGAGAGGGGATGCTCAAGGACAGCAATCTGGCAGTCATGTTCCACCAGCTGCAGCATACTGCCAGGCTTGCTCCAGTGGTGAAGAGGGAGGGGATGATGAGGTCACTGACTCCACGTGGGTGCCTGGTCAGAGAGAGGAGGAGGAAGCACATCTCCAATGAGGCAGGATGCCCTCCAGGGGTCTGCTTAAGGGCAGAACTCCAACTGAATCACACAGCAGAGCTCCGCCTGTGCAGGGCGCTGACTCTGCGCGTTATTCCAAAAGTTATTTGGTGTGGGCCTTTTTTGAGACGAGTGCATCAGATCGCACCGCTGCTATTTGCAACATATGTCTCAAGCGTATCTCGCGTGGCCAAAACATCAGCCGCTTGGGCACTACATGCTTGACCAGACATATGTTGACCTGGGATGCAGCTCGTTGCAAGCGTACCTTAAAGACCCACACCAAAGAACAAAGCGGACCTCTCCTTGCTCCTCATCAGCTGGGATCTCCAACCCCACTATACCTTCAGTCCTCTCTGAAAGCTGCACTGAGAGAAAGGAAGGTGTAGAATTAGGTGTGTTACAGCCAAGTACTTGCGGGCACTCTGCTAGCAGTACACCGACTTCCGATTGTAGTAGGCAAATTTCCCTGCCCCAGCTGCTGGACCGTCGAAAGAAGTTCACTCCCAGCCATCCACATGCCCAGCGGTTGAATGCTAGCTTGGCTAAATTGCTAGCACTTCAACTGCTGCCTTTTCAGTTGGTAGACTTGGCCCCCTTCTGTGAGTTTGTGCAATGTGCGGTTCCTCAGTGGCAGGTTCCCAAACGCCACTTTTTCTCACAGAAGGCGATTCCGGCTCTCTACCGGCAGAAGGCAATGTCCATGCCTCGCTGGATAGGGCGGTCAGCGGTAAGGTGCATATTACTGCTGACTCATGGTCCAGTAGGCATAGACAGGGACATTACCTATCTTTCACGGCCCATTGGGTCACTCTTTTGGCAGCTGGGAAGGATGCAGAACAAGGTGCAGTAGTGTTGGAGGTTGTTCCGCCACCACGCCTCCAAAATGCTACTACTGGTTGTGACACACCTCTCTCCTCCACTCCCTCCTCTGCTTCTTCCTCCATGGTCTCTTCCTGTCCTTGGAACCAGCGGTGCTCCGTAGGCGTTCAAGGGGCTACGCATGTACGCAGGCAAAAAGATGCCATGCCGTGCTTGCGCTAGTGTGTTTGGGGGACAGGAGCCACACTGGGGCAGAGGTTCTGTCAGCTCTACAGGGGCAGGCCGAGAGGTGGTTGATGCCACGCCAGCTTAAGCCAGGAATGGTGGTTTGCGACAATGGCACCAACCTCCTTTCCTCCCTGTGACAGGGACAACTGACCCATGTGCCCTGTGTGGCTCACGTCCTTAACCTGGTGGTGCAGCGGTTCTTGGGCAGGTACCCAGGCTTACAGGATGTCCTGAGGCAGGCCAGGAAAGTCTGTGTGCATTTCCGCCAATCATATAATGCCATTGCTTGTCTGGCTGAGCTGCAAAAGGAGTTGAACCTGCCCTAGAACCGCCTTATATGTGACATGCCCACCAGGTGGAACTCAACGGTGGCCATGCTGCAGCGACTGCACATGCAGCAAAGGGGCATCAATGAGTACCTGTGTGACTACGGCACCAGGACAGGGTCAGGGGAGCTCAGATTTTTTTCACCACGCCAGTGCGGCATGATCAGAGATGTATGCACTGTCCTGTCACCATTTGAGGAGGCCACGAGGATGGTGAGCAGTGACAGTGCATGCATTAGTGATACTGTACCTCTTGTCCACCTGTTGGAGCATACACTGCGTGGAATAATGGACAGGGCACTTGAAGCTGAACAGAGGCATGAAGAGGAGGACTTCCTTGCCTCTCAAGGCCCCCTTTATCCAGACAGTGTTCCTTCTGTCCCACCCATCAGACAGGAAGAGGATGAGGAGAAGGAGGAGGAATGTGCCAGCATGGAGGTGGAGCCTGGCACTCAGCATCAGCAGCAGCAGTCTTTTAGGGATGATTTACAGTGCCAAGAAACCGGTGGACTTGTATGTGGCTGGGAGGAGGTGGCTGCGGATCATGTCATCCTTAGTGACCCAGAGAAATGCCTCAGCTAACCTACGCTGCATGGCCTCCCTGATCCTGCAAAGCCTGCGGAAGGATCCTCGTATTCTTCGGATCAAGGAGAGGGACCATTACTGGCTGGCCACTCTCCTTGATCCACGGTACAAGGGTAAGGTTGTGGACCTTATCTTGCCGCCGCAGAGGGAGCAGAGGATGAGACATCTTCGGGAGGCCTTGCAGAAAGGTCTGTGCAGCGCGTTACAGTGACTGGGAGGTTACAAACTCCTGGTCCTGGACAACGAGTTGCTGAGGCTTCGGTCATTAGCAGAAGGAGTGGTGGAGAAGGTGGCCGTCTTACCGATGGGTTCAGAGAATTTTTTAGTCCGCAGCCCCAAGGTATGATCGGTTCCAGCAACCATCACCAGCGTCTGATATACATGGTGCAGGAATAACTAGGGGCAAGGTCAGACTTGTACACCTTTCCCAACGAAAATCCTCTGGCTTACTGGTTCCTGAGGATGGATCACTCGCCAGAGCTTGCACAGTATGCAATTGAGCTACTGGCCTGTCCTGCATCCAGCGTTCTTTCCGTAACGCACATTCAGTGCTGCTGGAGGCTTTGTCACCGATCACAGGGTGCACCTGTCCACCGACTCGGTTGATCGACTGACCTTCATAAAGATGAATCAGTCTTGGATCACCACCAGCTACCAGGCACCTGAAGCTGATGTAACAGAATAATTTATTTTGAAATGTCACATCCCTTCAAGACTGCCTATGCTGATGCTGAGTGACTGTCCTGTTATGTTGACTGACTATCCTCTTCCTCCTCAAAAAACCAGACCCTGCCTCCAGCACAGCACAGTATACACCTGTATCTACCCCTATTTGCTGGTGTTCTCTAATACAGCCATCTGCAGGAGTTAGTGTGTGTTGTGTGCCTCCAGCACAGCACAGTATACACCTGTATCTGCCCTTATTTGCTGGTGTTCTCTAATACAGTCATCTGAAGGAGTTAGTGTGTGTTGTGTGCCTCCAGCACAGCACAGTATACACCTGTATCTACCCATATTTGCTGGTGTTCTCTAATACAGCCATCTGCAGGTGTTAGTGTGTGTTGTGTGCCTCCAGCACAGCACAGTATACACCTGTATCTACCCATATTTGCTGGTGTTCCCTAATACAGAGATCTGCAGGAGTTAGTGTGTGTTGTATGCCTCCAGCACAGAACAGTATCCACTTCCCACCCGGCCAATGTACATATACGGCCGGGTGGGAGCCGTCTACTTCTGAATGGACGTTCCAGAACGTCCTTCAGAAGTAGAGGGATCGCGCGGCACGATCCTGATTCGGCCGTGTCACCCGGACACGGCGCATCTCGGATCGGCAGGAGGGCTCGGTGATTGGCCCTCCTGATCACATGACGGCCGTGTCGAATCACAGCCGTCATGTGATGTAAACAAACAGCCGGTTGCTAGGCAATCGGCCCTCCTCTCCTCACACGGAAGTCGTCGGTGAGGAGAGGTGAGCGGATCGCTGCAGCCGGCTGGTGATCAGTGAGTATTAGCTGTTTTTTTTTACAGTTTTTTTTTTAAACAATGGATTTTTATTGAATTTTCAAAAGTGCATACAGATGTAGAGGGGAACAGTAAAGAAAAAAAAAAAGAAAAAATGCAGCGCAGTGCATTAACAATACAGAGAAAACCAGAAACAAGTGACTATACCTTCTTATTTATGCGTTTAAAGTTGGATGACCAAATTCTGAGGCTGAGAGATGGTCCGCCGTACATGGCGTCTCCACCCGCAACCAAGCGAGACCCCCCCCCCCCCCCCGGGCACCCCTAAAGGGAACACACTGTGCCCAGAGGTGAAAGGGCCCGCCCGCCGCGGGGAGAGAGCGCCCCGGCTGTCACATCAAGAGGTAGCATCTATGTCTTATATTGTAACAATTACCAGTTTTAGGCGTTAGGTTTGAAATGGTGATTCAAGTCAAACTATCGAGTTTGCACTCTAAGAGAGCTGTGGATGGAATGGTGAAGGGTATAGGTCATGGAAAGAGCGGGTAGGGGGGGGGGGGAGTGGGGGAGAGGGTAAAGGGAGGGGGGTACGAGGTAGGGATAGGGTAGTAGAACAGTAAAAACAGCAAAACAACCTTACAGTCAAGATTTTGAATGTTTAGGGTAGCTAGTTCCAGGAGACGCTAAATCCTCATTCTTCATTTATCATACCAATCGTTCCAAGGAGCCCATAATTCCTGTGTGATAGTGTATTTCCCCAGGGTGGAAGCATGCATAATTTCAAAGGAGCTATTAGTATTGATGGTTTGGATAATTTCTGTGGGAGTTGGGACGTTAGTGGATTTCCAGTATCTCAAAATAGAAAATCTGGTGGCCATCAGAATGTGGGAGACAACAGTCCTATATTGTGTTGGGATGGAACTTAGCTCCATGGATAGTAGTGCCATTTCTGGAGATAGTCTTTGTGGACTTTTGATTATGGTCGACATTAGGTTCTCCACCCATTGCCATATTTTATGTAAGTGGGAGCAGGTCCACAGAATATGAATCAGTGTACCGGTCTTCCCGCAGCCCCTCCAGCAGGACGAGGAGGTGCCAGGGAAAATCTTAGATAGTCTATGGGGAGTCAGGTACCATCTCAGGAGTATTTTCTGTTGCATTTCCCCTAAGTTAGTGCTCTTAGTGGATGCGTGGGTTAGTCTAATGGATTTTTCCCACTGAGTGATTGGGAAGTCTTTTTCTAGATCCTTTTCCCATGCTGTCATCGTAGGTGACTTGGTGCACAGTTTTTTTTCTTGTAGGCTATGGTATATTAGTGATATGCCTTTGTCCTTATCTGTAGGGGTCTGTAGAGCGGGTAGGGGGGGGGGGGGGGGTGGGGAGAGAGGGTAAAGGGAGGGGGGTACGAGGTAGGGATAGGGTAGTAGAACAGTAAAAACAGCAAAACAACCTTACAGTCAAGATTTTGAATGTTTAGGGTAGCTAGTTCCAGGAGACGCTAAATCCTCATTCTTCATTTATCATACCAATCGTTCCAAGGAGCCCATAATTCCTGTGTGATAGTGTATTTCCCCAGGGTGGAAGCATGCATAATTTCAAAGGAGCTATTAGTATTGATGGTTTGGATAATTTCTGTGGGAGTTGGGACGTTAGTGGATTTCCAGTATCTCAAAATAGAAAATCTGGTGGCCATCAGAATGTGGGAGACAACAGTCCTATATTGTGTTGGGATGGAACTTAGCTCCATGGATAGTAGTGCCATTTCTGGAGATAGTCTTTGTGGACTTTTGATTATGGTCGACATTAGGTTCTCCACCCATTGCCATATTTTATGTAAGTGGGAGCAGGTCCACAGAATATGAATCAGTGTACCGGTCTTCCCGCAGCCCCTCCAGCAGGACGAGGAGGTGCCAGGGAAAATCTTAGATAGTCTATGGGGAGTCAGGTACCATCTCAGGAGTATTTTCTGTTGCATTTCCCCTAAGTTAGTGCTCTTAGTGGATGCGTGGGTTAGTCTAATGGATTTTTCCCACTGAGTGATTGGGAAGTCTTTTTCTAGATCCTTTTCCCATGCTGTCATCGTAGGTGACTTGGTGCACAGTTTTTTTTCTTGTAGGCTATGGTATATTAGTGATATGCCTTTGTCCTTATCTGTAGGGGTCTGGTAGAGCGGGTAGGGGGGGGGGGGTGGGGGAGAGGGTAAAGGGAGGGGGGTACGAGGTAGGGATAGGGTAGTAGAACAGTAAAAACAGCAAAACAACCTTACAGTCAAGATTTTGAATGTTTAGGGTAGCTAGTTCCAGGAGACGCTAAATCCTCATTCTTCATTTATCATACCAATCGTTCCAAGGAGCCCATAATTCCTGTGTGATAGTGTATTTCCCCAGGGTGGAAGCATGCATAATTTCAAAGGAGCTATTAGTATTGATGGTTTGGATAATTTCTGTGGGAGTTGGGACGTTAGTGGATTTCCAGTATCTCAAAATAGACAATCTGGTGGCCATCAGAATGTGGGAGACAACAGTCCTATATTGTGTTGGGATGGAACTTAGCTCCATGGATAGTAGTGCCATTTCTGGAGATAGTCTTTGTGGACTTTTGATTATGGTCGACATTAGGTTCTCCACCCATTGCCATATTTTATGTAAGTGGGAGCAGGTCCACAGAATATGAATCAGTGTACCGGTCTTCCCGCAGCCCCTCCAGCAGGACGAGGAGGTGCCAGGGAAAATCTTAGATAGTCTATGGGGAGTCAGGTACCATCTCAGGAGTATTTTCTGTTGCATTTCCCCTAAGTTAGTGCTCTTAGTGGATGCGTGGGTTAGTCTAATGGATTTTTCCCACTGAGTGATTGGGAAGTCTTTTTCTAGATCCTTTTCCCATGCTGTCATCGTAGGTGACTTGGTGCACAGTTTTTTTTCTTCTAGGCTATGGTATATTAGTGATATGCCTTTGTCCTTATCTGTAGGGGTCTGGTAGAAACTAACCAACTTGGTTGGTAAGTTTAAGGTGGGGAGGGGTTGTGTGGTGACGAGATGAGCTACTTGTAAATATTTAAAAGTCTCTGTATGAGGGAGTTGGAAATCCTGTTTAAGTTGGGCAAATTTTTTAATCGTTCTGTCTTCTAATATGTCTTTGACGTTGTGAATACCCTTGGTCTCCCAGCTTGCTAGATTGAGGTCTGGTATAATGTTTTCTAGTGCGGAGAGCGGGAGGTCTAGCGGCGTAGTTTTGCCGCCCCATTCCCGCACTCCGCAGAGGTGGGTCCATGCTCTCACTGAGGCCAGTATTGGCGGCGAAAGCTTCTTGTGGAGTGACTTGGTGATGTGGGCAGTCATGAGAAAGTTTTTAAGACTACCTTTAGGTACCTGAGTACTTTCCATGTTTGTCCAAAGGTTGGTATAGTCTTTTCTAAACCAGTGTTGTAGTTGTGTTAGGATTGACGCGAAGTAGTAATCCTGTATGAGTACATGACTTATTCCACCTGCTAGTTTATGCTTGATTAATTTGCTGAAAGCACAACGAGCTCTCTTCCCAGCCCACAGGTAAGTGTTTATTACGGATTGGAGAGAGCGGAAGTATGAATTAGGTAGTGGTAAGGGCAATGTTCTAAATAGGTACAATATTTGTGGAAGGATCTGCATTTTGAATGCAGCGAGTCTGCCCAGCCATGACAGTTCGGTGAGAGCTATTTTTTTAAGTTTGTGCGGTAAGGCAGACAAGCACGGTGTGTAGTTTGCAGTTATAAGACCGTCAGTTGTGGGAGTAAGAGTGATGCCCAGGTATTTAATACCCTCTGGCTTCCATGTAAACGGGAACATCTGTTTGAGTTTACTACACTCTTCATCGGGGGTTCCTAAGTTTAGGATGTATGATTTGGTTTCGTTAACTTTATAGTATGATACACTACTGAAAAGGAGCAGGGCATCATAAACTTGGGGAAGAGAGGTGGTTGGGTTGGAGAGCATCAGAATGATGTCATCCGCAAATAGACTAATGACATGTTCCTTACCTCCTATTTTGATACCTGATATGCCGTGGTGTGAACGAATGTAGGCAGCTAGTGGTTCTATTAGTAGATTGAAGATTAACGGAGAGAGGGGGCACCCCTGTCTGGTTCCGTTCGAAATACCGAACGGAGTGGACAGGACCCCTGAGATGTATACTTGCGCTGACGGACAGGAATAAAGTGCCATTATTGCGTTAAAGACAGAACCCACGAAGCCAAATTTTTTCAACACTGTAGACAAGAAATCCCAATGAATCCTGTCGAATGCCTTCTCTGCGTCCAATGCTAGGAGCAGAGAAGGCGTTCGGTTGACCCCGCTCATGTGTATAACATTCACCAGTCTCCTGGTGGCATCCGCCGTTTGCCTGCCTTTTGTAAATCCTGACTGATCCACATTGATGAGGGAAGGCATTATGTCCATCAATCTGGATGCGATCAGCTTTGCATAAATTTTGACATCATTATTCAGCAATGATATAGGACGAAAATTTTGAGGTGCGTCAGGTTCCTTGCCCGGCTTGGGTATAGCTACGATCATGGCCTGAAGCATCTCTGGGGGGAAGGAGGCGGAGGCAACAGCAGCTTCGAACACATTCGCCAAGTGTGGCGCTAAGATATCTTGAAATGTTCTATAGTACTCACCCGTGAACCCATCAGGTCCGGGTGATTTGTTGGGGGGGAGTGATTGGATGATCCGTTTAATTTCCTCTACCAGTATTGGGGTATTCAGAGATTCTAGTTGCTCTGAGGTCAGTGTAGGTAAGTCTATGAATTTCAGGAACTCCTGTATAGAGTCCTTCGTGGGTTGGGTAGTCGTGTGGTCCTCTTTGATGTTATATAATGAGCTATAATAAGCACTAAAAGCGTCTGCTATTTGTTGTGGGTGAAACTTCCTGTCATGCGTAGTAGGGTGAATAATAAACGGTATTTGGGTTTTGTGTCTATGATCCTTGAGTTTATTGGCTAAGAGCTTACCCGCTCTGTTGCCACTAGTGTAATAAGCTAGTTTAAGTCTTCTATTAGCTTTGATAAAGTCGTCCATAAACAGTCGTCTCAAGTCATTTCTCACAAGGGAAATCTTCTCTATTAGAGTGCGGGAGGTGGATTTTTTGTTTTGTTGTTCTAGGGTTTCTATTTGGTGCATCAAGCTATCGATCCGCTGTTGCCTTCTCCTCCTGAGTCTTGCCCCCTGTTGGATTAACAAACCTCTAATGAAAGCCTTATGGGCATTCCAAGTTATGCTAGGACTGGAAACTGATTGTGCATTTATCGAGAAGAATTCCGTCATACTGCTCTCTATAGAATCTCTAATACTTTTGTCTTGAAGCAAAGAAGGATTGACCCTCCAGACCAAGGGAGGACCCTGTCTGGAGTGATCCTCTATCATCAAACATACCGATGCGTGGTCTGACCACGTAATGGTATTAATAGTAGCCGATTTACATTGAAAAAGTGTTGATCTGTCAACTAAAAATAGGTCAATCCTGCTATAGGACTTGTGCACATTAGAAAAAAAGGTAAAGTCTTTTTCAGTAGCATTAATGCATCTCCAGACATCATGAAGTTCGTAAGATCTCAAAGTTGCTTTTAATGATGGAGGTGCTCGTTTCGGAGTGGAGGACAGGTCCATCATTGGGTCAGGGGTAATGTTAAAGTCTCCACAGATGATCAGTCTTCCTTTCCTTTCCTCCTGAAGCTTCCTCATTACTCTGTGGAAAAATCGTATCTGTCTGGCGTTGGGGGCATAGATATTAACCACCGTGTAGGTGATGTTGTTGATATCACAAGTTAGAATAATGTAGCGCCCTTGTTGATCTAAAATGACTTTGTGGAGTTTAAAAGCCACTGTGTCTTTGATGGCGATCAGGACACCTCGTTTTTTAGAAGAGGTGTTCGCAAAAAACATGTGTGGGAATTTAGGATGGGAGCATTTAGGTGGTGACCTGTCGTCAAAGTGAGTTTCTTGTGCGCACACTATGTCGCATTTGTTTTGAATAGCCTCCCTCCACAGTGATCTCCGTTTGGCCGGGTGGTTGAGACCCTTGGTGTTGACAGTTAGAATTTTAACGACCATTGTGGCTGTCTAGTGGGTGGTGAGTGCAGCGGGTATTCAGTGCGGGACTTACTGTTGGTGGCTTCCGGGTTCTTGTACTTCTTGCGGCTGTATTCCTGGTGGTAGTCAGCGTGGGGTACTGGAACACTTGGTAGATGTGACAAAGTTCTTGACTGTAAGAGAAAGGGGGTAAGTGACCTGGTAAACACAGGTAAAACAAAACCAGGGCGAGTAGCCCAACCTGGGTAAGAAGGATTGGGTGCGGCACAATGCCGCTCAAATTCCGGTGGGGGAAAGGTGGTCCCTCTGACCAACAACTAGGAGAGCCGGTCTATGGGCATATGAGTCTCCCCACAGCGGGGAGTATGAACTGTGTGTATCCAACCCATGTACTTGTGGGTGCGGGCGTTCTTAGGGTTAACAGTGCGCCAGCCCGTGTCTTGGGTGTTGTTGCTTTATGGGGCGGAAGGCGGGGTTTCCTTCTCAGGGATGATGCCCCAGGAATCCAGTAGTGCCAGACTTTTGGCCATGGAGTCCATGGTGTAGTCTTTTCCATCTTTGGTGACAATAAGCTTAGTAGGGAATCCCCATTTGTAGGGCAGCTTGTGGTTCCTGAGAGCCTTGGTGATAGTGTTAAGGTTTCTGCGCTTCTGGAGGGTGTATTGGGAGAGATCAGCGAATATCTGCAGCTGTGCATATGGTGATGGGATGTTGTCTCTCTGGCGGTACACTTGCATTAGTTTCTCTTTGGTGTGGTAGAAGTGCAGCCTCAATATCACATCCCTGGGAACAGTGGCGGGGAGGTGGGCTGGTTTGGGAAGGCGATGTATTCTATCCACCGTAAAGTCCAGGGCGGACATTTCTGGCAGGACCTTAGAAAACATTTGGTTTGCATAGTCTCTTAGATCATGTTGCAGGACCGATTCCGGTATCCCGCGTATCTTAACATTGTTTCTTCTGGCCCTGTCCTCCATGTCCGCCATCTTGGCCCTAACGCTTTCTATGTCGCTTTCATTGTCCTCATTGGCATCAACCAGGGCGTTTATAGTGGCTGCGAATTGACCCATCTTGTTCTCCACATGAGAGACTCTGTCTGTTACTGCATGTATGTCCTTGCCCAGTGAGTGCATATAGGAGACCATATCAGAGTGCAAAGAGGTTCTTAGGGAGACTAGCATCTCTTTAAGGACTGTGTCCATAACTGGCTGGTTGGTAGTGGGAAACTGCTCAATGGAGTCAGGGAGTTCTCTAGTGTCATCCCCAGAATCATGTGCAGAGCTCACCTCCATGTCTCTATCCGCTGCATCCATCCTCACTCTCGTCTTTTCTGGGCTGCCTGATGATGGTGTGGCTGGTGGTGATACAGAGCCCCTCTGCTGTGTCCTCCGTTTGTATGTCCTCTGCTCTGTAAAGAGCGGCGGCGTGTGTACTGCAGCCTGTGAGGCGTGCGGGCCTGACGCTCCGGCGCCATTTTGCTTAGGCCCCGGCGGGAAGAAATCCGTCAGCCTCTGGGGCCGGGATATCCCGGTTTTTCGTCTGGTCATGGCTAATTCCTGCTCCGGGGTACTTGGGGAGTCAGAACGCCGCGTTGTGGACGCTGGATGGGGGTTGGAAGGTTCGGTATTAGCCGTTGTATTCCCGCTGTGGACGGAGCTCCACTAGTCCGAGGCCATCTTGGACGCCGGCAAACTCCGCCCCCTTTTTTACAGTTTTTTACTCACTGATCACCAGTGTAGTGTCCCCACAGTAAAACACACATGTCCCCACAGTAAAACACACATGTCCCCACAGTAAAACACACATGTCCCCAAAACACACATGTCCCCAAATAATAAAAACACATGTCCCTCACATATGTCCCAGTAAAATAACATGTGCCAATGATTATCTGCACACATATGTCCGTGATCACCTGCACACCCCTTTTACATGATCATTTGCGTACATATGTCCGTGATCACGCAAACCAATTATTATACACTTAACGGAATTTTTTTTACAAAAAACATGTAGCAGAATACATGTTGGCTTAAATTTATGACAAAATTAGATTTTATTGGATTTCTTTTAAAAAAGAAAGGAGAAAATATTCTTTTTTTTCTAAATTTCCGCTATGTTTTCGTTTATATCGCAAAAAATAAAAAATGGAGTCGCAAATAAATACCACCAAACTAAAGCTCTATTTGTGCGAACAAAATGATAAAAAATTCATTTGGTTACAGCATTGCATGACCGCGCAATTGTCACTGAAAGTGCGAGAGCACTGAAAGCTGAAAATTGGTCTGGGCAGGAAGGGTGTTTAAGTGCACAGTAAGCAAATGGGTATACACCTGTATCTACCCTGTATTGCTGGTGTTCTCTAATACAGCCATCTGCAGGAGCTTGCGTGTGTTGTGTGCCTCCAGCACAGCACAGTATACACCTGTATCTACCCTGTATTGCTGGTGTTCTCTAATACAGGCATCTGCAGCCTTTACAGTGGGAGTTGTGTGCCTCCAGCACAATATACATTACCCAATTGCTGGTTTTCCCATCTCCCTGCAGGCCATTACAATGTCTGGCCAACAAGGAGAGGCAGACAGTCACAAGCCAATAAAAGAGGGCAAGCAGGCTCTGTGTCTAGAGACAACAGTGCTGGTCATGGACGCAGTGCATCGTCATCAGCACATGGCCATGGGACACGCTTGTCCTTATTTTTGGCAGCTGGACGTGTTGAGCCGCATCATGCCGAAGACTTGGTAGAGTGGATGACCAAGCTATCCTCATCCTCCTCATCCTCTCTCACCTAGGCTCAGGGTACTGGCAAAGCAGCTGCCAACGCGTCCTCTTCCCTCGTCTCAATGTCATCAGTCACTCCTTCCCTAGACCCACCATGTCCTCCTGAGGAATCCCCCAAACTGTTTGACCACAGTGTTGGGTACAGCGTTTTGAAGGCTCTGATTATGATACCCAGCTAGAGGAAGGCAGTAGCGTGAGCGGAAAGAGAGGGGATGCTCAAGGACAGCAATCTGGCAGTCATGTTCCACCAGCTGCAGCATACTGCCAGGCTTGCTCCAGTGGTGAAGAGGGAGGGGATGATGAGGTCACTGACTCCACGTGGGTGCCTGGTCGGAGAGAGGAGGAGGAAGCACATCTCCAATGAGGCAGGATGCCCTCCAGGGGTCTGCTTAAGGGCAGAACACCAACTGAATCACACAGCAGAGCTCCGCCTGTGCAGGGCGCTGACTCTGCGCGTTATTCCAAAAGTTATTTGGTGTGGGCCTTTTTTGAGACAAGTGCATCAGATCGCACCGCTGCTATTTGCAATATATGTCTCAAGCGTATCTCGCGTGGCCAAAACATCAGCCGCTTGGGCACTACATGCTTGACCAGACATATGTTGACCTGCGATGCAGCTCGTTGCAAGCGTACCTTAAAGACCCACACCAAAGAACAAAGCGGACCTCTCCTTGCTCCTCATCAGCTGGGATCTCCAACCCCACTATACCTTCAGTCCTCTCTGAAAGCTGCACTGAGAGAAAGGAAGGTGTAGAATTAGGTGTGTTACAGCCAAGTACTTGCGGGCACTCTGCTAGCAGTACACCGACTTCCGATTGTAGTAGGCAAATTTCCCTGCCCCAGCTGCTGGACCGTCGAAAGAAGTTCACTCCCAGCCATCCACATGCCCAGCGGTTGAATGCTAGCTTGGCTAAATTGCTAATACTTCAACTGCTGCCTTTTCAGTTGGTAGACTTGGCCCCCTTCTGTGAGTTTGTGCAATGTGCGGTTCCTCAGTGGCAGGTTCCCAAACGCCACTTTTTCTCACAGAAGGCGATTCCGGCTCTCTACCGGCAGAAGGCAATGTCCATGCCTCGCTGGATAGGGCGGTCAGCGGTAAGGTGCATATTACTGCTGACTCATGGTCCAGTAGGCATAGACAGGGACATTACCTATCTTTCACGGCCCATTGGGTCACTCTTTTGGCAGCTGGGAAGGATGCAGAACAAGGTGCAGTAGTGTTGGAGGTTGTTCCGCCACCACGCCTCCAAAATGCTACTACTGGTTGTGACACACCTCTCTCCTCCACTCCCTCCTCTGCTTCTTCCTCCATGGCCTCTTCCTGTCCTTGGAACCAGCGGTGCTCCATAGGCGTTCAAGGGGCTACGCATGTACGCAGGCAAAAAGATGCCATGCCGTGCTTGCGCTAGTGTGTTTGGGGGACAGGAGCCACACTGGGGCAGAGGTTCTGTCAGCTCTACAGGGGCAGGCCGAGAGGTGGTTGATGCCACGCCAGCTTAAGCCAGGAATGGTGGTTTGCGACAATGGCACCAACCTCCTTTCCTCCCTGTGACAGGGACAACTGACCCATGTGCCCTGTGTGGCTCACGTCCTTAACCTTGTGGTGCAGCGGTTCTTGGGCAGGTACCCAGGCTTACAGGATGTCCTGAGGCAGGCCAGGAAAGTCTGTGTGCATTTCCGCCAATCATATAATGCCATTGCTTGTCTGGCTGAGCTGCAAAAGGAGTTGAACCTGCCCTAGAACCGCCTTATATGTGACATGCCCGCCAGGTGGAACTCAACGGTGGCCATGCTGCAGCGACTGCACATGCAGCAAAGGGGCATCAATGAGTACCTGTGTGACTACGGCACCAGGACAGGGTCAGGGGAGCTCAGATTTTTTTCACCACGCCAGTGCGGCATGATCAGAGATGTATGCACTGTCCTGTCACCATTTGAGGAGGCCACGAGGATGGTGAGCAGTGACAGTGCATGCATTAGTGATACTGTACCTCTTGTCCACCTGTTGGAGCATACACTGCGTGGAATAATGGACAGGGCACTTGAAGCTGAACAGAGGCAGGAAGAGGAGGACTTCCTTGCCTCTCAAGGCCCCCTTTATCCAGACAGTGTTCCTTCTGTCCCACCCATCAGACAGGAAGAGGATGAGGAGAAGGAGGAGGAATGTGCCAGCATGGAGGTGGAGCCTGGCACTCAGCATCAGCAGCAGCAGTCTTTTAGGGATGATTTACAGTGCCAAGAAACCGGTGGACTTGTATGTGGCTGGGAGGAGGTGGCTGCGGATCATGTCATCCTTAGTGACCCAGAGAAATGCCTCAGCTAACCTACGCTGCATGGCCTCCCTGATCCTGCAAAGCCTGCGGAAGGATCCTCGTATTCTTCGGATCAAGGAGAGGGACCATTACTGGCTGGCCACTTTCCTTGATCCACGGTACAAGGGTAAGGTTGTGGACCTTATCTTGCCGCCGCAGAGGGAGCAGAGGATGAGACATCTCCGGGAGGCCTTGCAGAAAGGTCTGTGCAGCGCGTTACAGTGACTGGGAGGTTACAAACTCCTGGTCCTGGACAACGAGTTGCTGAGGCTTCGGTCATTAGCAGAAGGAGTGGTGGAGAAGGTGGCCGTCTTACCGATGGGTTCAGAGAATTTTTTAGTCCGCAGCCCCAAGCAACCATCACCAGCGTCTGATATACATGGTGCAGGAATAACTAGGGGCAAGGTCAGACTTGTACACCTTTCCCAACGAAAATCCTCTGGCTTACTGGTTCCTGAGGATGGATCACTCGCCAGAGCTTGCACAGTATGCAATTGAGCTACTGGCCTGTCCTGCATCCAGCGTTCTTTCCGTAACGCACATTCAGTGCTGCTGGAGGCTTTGTCACCGATCACAGGGTGCACCTGTCCACCGACTCGGTTGATCGACTGACCTTCATAAAGATGAATCAGTCTTGGATCACCACCAGCTACCAGGCACCTGAAGCTGATGTAACAGAATAATTTATTTTGAAATGTCACATCCCTTCAAGACTGCCTATGCTGATGCTGAGTGACTGTCCTGTTATGTTGACTGACTATCCTCTTCCTCCTCAATGATCCTGATGATTGGAAGAACATTTTTGTTTCTGTGTGCCACCACCAGTGGCTTAGGCCCAATTTTTCAGCCCCTGTTTAACAGGGGCATGTAATTACATTTTTCTCCATGTATTTTTAAACTCCTTCCATGCTGCCCATTTGTCCTTTAGCTCTCCATCTACTTCTTTTTACTCTCCCCTATCATCAAGGCTTTCCAAATTTTGTATTTCACTCACTTGGAATATCAAATCCCGTATTTTGGGGCTCTCAGCTTCGCGCCACTTTTTTGGTATTAAATTTTTCGCTACATTTAGCAAAATGGGAATCAAGGAGATTTTGTATTGTTTAACGGGATACTCTGTCCCCTGAAACAGACATATCCATGGATCTTCTATTATTTCCACCCCTGTGACTACATTTATTAGTTGGCGGACCTCGCTCCAATATTTTTTTTATAATGGGACACTCCCACCATATATGGGCCATAGTTCCCACGACCTTACACCCGCGCCAACACTCTGGAGATTGATCTGTTGAAAATCTACTAAGTTTGTCTGGTGTCGTGTACCATCTTGTGAGGCACTTATAATTCGTCTCGATCAACTTATTATCCACCGCCGAGCTGTGTGTTAATTTTTTAATTTTCTTAACTTTGTGTACACTACATCGCGTCCCCAGTTAAATTTCCCATTTTTTGATGTAGGGCGGGTCCTCCAGGTCGTCTCCCTCAAATTGTATTTTATATATCCGCGCTATATTGTTTTTTGAATTTTCCCTTAAACAGAGCAGCTCCAGTGGTCTGTACTCTTCCTTGCTTCTAAGTGGATGGGGCAATTTCTCTATAAAGGGACTTAACTGGAGGTACCGCCATACATCAATCCCCATTAATCTGGTGTCCGTGCTAAGTGCTTGAAACATTCTAATTTTACCTCTGTGTATTATATCTTTTAGTTGTGCATTTTCTTTTTTTATCCAGTTACCTCCCACTTCCTTTTTCCCCAGAACAAAATACTAATTTTCCCTCAGGGAAATGAGAGGAGAGTTATATGTCCATTTCTTTTGTGCGTGAATCCGGTCCCATATTTTTAGTGCGGTGTGTGTTATTTCGTGTGTATTTGGTCCCACATGTCTATACTGTGAAGGGTTCCAAATTATTCGTCCTAAATGTGTGCTACTCATTTCCTTTTCTGTCCTAACCCATCGTTTTTCGTTTACCTCTTTCACCCATTCCACCACCCGTGTAAGTGGTGGTACTTTACGTGTTGTGGTACTTTTTAAAATCTGGCACCGCTAAGCCTCCCTGTTTTTTCCCTCTGCTCAGTACAGTGTATGCAATTCTCATTTTTTTGTTATGCCATATATATTTTGAGATTAACCCTTTTAATGTTTTAAACAATATTTGGAGGAGTGATAAGGTCAGCATTTGGAACTTATATAGGATAGGTGAAATGTTCTGAACAGGTGCACAGACAGCAAAAAAAAAATGTTACAGGGGTGATAACCCTTCCCTATGTTCTCCAAAAAGCTTAAAAATTGATTTTTTTGTCTGTAGCTACACTTAAAAATGTACCTGTTCCAAATTACAAACAGATTCTACATAAGAACAAACCTACAGCCCCTGTCTTGTTTGCACCACCTGTATACTGCTGTTCTGAGTATATAGGGTTTTAGGTATAGGGTTTTATTTTGGGTGCAGGGTTCCCCTTAATATCCATACAAGACCCAAAGGGGCTGGTAATGGGCTGGGATAGGGGGGTGATGGGGTAGCCATGCCATTTTTCTCAAAGATTTTCATCCATATTGCCAGGACAAGACATGACATTAAAGCCGCAAGCAGTTTTAAATGGCTTCTTTTTTCCTTTACAAATGTCATTTTGTGCAGGGACAGTTCTAAACACGGGAAACACATGCCACTTCACAGGCATACTTTAGACACCCCCCAGGTACAATATTTAAAGGAATATTTCACTTTTTTTCACTTTATGCATCATTAAAATCACTGCTCCAGAAAAAACGGCCGTTTTTAAAACTTATTTTTGCATTGATACATGTCCCCTGTTTATTCTTACTACTAAAAATCTGCAGCTTTGATTAAAATTATACCCGGTAAATGTTGGCCGGTGGCACCCCCTGCTGTTGGGCACTCTGTCAGGTCACCCACACCTCCTTAGTCATATAGCCCCACATTTACTCCATCAAGGTTGCGGGCAGCCAGGGCTCCTATAGACGACGGGCGGGGGGGCAGCTTCTATCACATCTCCTCCTCCTCTGCATCATGGCAGCTTCCGCCGTGCATCTCCTCCCTCCTCCTCCAATAGGATTGCCTGTCCTTTTAGCTAATTGAGTGATGGGTCTCAGGACCCGCTTCCTGATTGGCCGGGAGGAGGATCAGTGTGACAATAGAGAATATTAATTTGCTATTGTCACACAACTGGGTGGGCTTGGAGCGCAGTGCTCTGTTCCCCGAGCCCACCCTTTTACCCTTTTTTGAAGCCTATTAGAGCCTCTGGCTCTATTCACATGCTTAAAAAAAACACATCCCTATTGGCGCCCTGCATGTAGATTAGGGGGCTGGATGCATGGTGGGAGTCGGTGCCTGTGCGCCTCTAATGGACGGGCTTCCATTGGTGCTGGGAACTTTTACGTTAGGTTCACACCTATGCATTCTTGCGGGCCATGTTTGCACAGGCCTGGCAGCCCATTCAAATAGATGGGCTGCCATGCCTGCATGGACCCTTTCAAAAATGCGGTTGCAGGGAAATCACATGGTCTTTTTGACAATGCAATGTCCCTGCAGTTCCCGCACACACACTGCAATTTTACATGCATGGGTGTGTCATTTGGAATAAATGGCAGCCCCTCATGTTTTTGCAGAGTAGTACGTTTTCACTGCAGGTGGTTGTGGGTGCAGGAATCACTGCAATTCCCATACTTACATCCACACGCAGAAGTATGAACCAAGCCCTAGACTTACATGTGTAGTCAGATGAAGGAAAACTTCAAACAAGTTCAATAGATCTGTTAGGATAGCTCCAATAAAGCAAGGCTTTCTTCAATGGGCACCCAACAGTAGCTCAAACCATAGAAATACAGGACGAAGAGGGGAAGGGGAAGAAAGGGAGATAAGGTGAGGGAGAAGAATGATATTAGGAAGGGAACAGAGAAAAGGGACAAGGGGGGAAAAAGGAATCAACAAGTTTGAATGGGAAAGTAAAAAAGTAGTGAATCAAGTATAACATATGGGAATGAGAATCCATATTCTCATCAGTCACAGAGATATCCCAGACCTCTGTCTTCTTGCGGTGACTCGGTAGGTTCCCTGGTGGCGACATGGCTCTCCCCTTATGGGGGTAGTCCACCTTCCCACTTGCACACGCCCTGGCCTGGGCTCCGCCGGTTGGCCTTAGGACTTGTGGGCAGGCGCACACTCAATACTCTCATGCTCGTGCACTGCTGGACCCTTGACCCTGCAACAGCACATGTCTGCTATGGCCGGCGTCATGCGACCGTTGCAGGGTTGGGAATTATAAGAAGCAGGCAGTTGTCTGCCGACTTTCAGGCTGGACAGTTTACTCCTTGTCAACCGTAAGCCTTGTTATTTACACCCTTGGATTTCTAACCATTGGCCCCTAGTGGTCCCTGCATAGCCCTCTACATCTGAGTGTTACTATATTGTATACTTTCTAAGTATTAATCCGGACATATCTCTCCCTCACAGGATAGATGGTTGAGAGTTGTGCACTTGTGTGTCTATGCACCTCTCACCCTCTCCTCAAAGTAATTTTTCTATGGTACCTTTTTATACTTCCTACCAGCGGGAAGTAATTCCTTTCCTGTCCCCTTATACTTTGAAATCGGCTAACTAGGTACATATCACACATTCTCATTTCCATATGTTATACTTGATTCACTACTTTTTCACTTTCCCATTCAAACTTATTGGTTACTTTTTCCCCCGTGTCCCTTTTCTCTGTTCCCTTCCTAATCTCATTCTTCTCCCTCCCCTTATCTCTCTTTTTTTCCCCTTCCCCTCTCCCCCTTCCTGTGATTTGTGATTTATGGTGAAGTGGGCTTGTTCATATGTATATGTACAAGCCTAGTGTACCTCCCACATTCACTGCAATCCCAAGGATTCATGGGAAATGTAGTCTGATTACGTTTTAGAGAGAGAAGAGGATATGACGCAATCCCTATTCTAACAGCTCCTCCTTGCCAGAATACAGGCTTCATTTTTTTAATCACAGAGCTGACTTCCTGAAAACTCAATTAGACATCTCTCTTAAATGGTAATAACTTTTTAGTGTTTTGTGGGTGGGGGATTAATGGAGGATTAAAACAGTATTTTTTTATACCAGTTGTTTATGATACAATTTGCATTAGCCAACTAAATATAATTCAGTTAGAAATAACCACTCCACTATAAATAATATCTACAAATTCTTTAGTCATTTTGAGGTATGGGATCATTTCATATGGAAGAGCAATTCATAGTATGGTAAAGTTTTGTCCATATCTAAATTAATAATTCCAATTTTCACTTCAAGAAGAACAATTGAGTACAGGACAATTATTTTTTTTTTTTATTGGCACTAACACAAGCTTTTGGGGTGTGTCCCCTTCTTCAGGGCCCAAGCAGTTCTCTATTACTGCTTAGACCTTGAAAAATGGAGCACACCCTGAAAGCTTGTCCTGAAGTCCTAAGTATCCTCCCGGACAGTGCTCAATTGTTCTTGTTGCAAGTGCACTGATACAGCTACAATCACTTCAAGCACTTCAACTTGTATATCAATTTCTTGTATACTGTTCCAAAATGTATATTTTAAGTCATATATGTTTTACCCAAGACTTTAAATAGTAACTCTTTTTCTTATCACAATATTTCTCAAAGCTTCCTTAATGTCTTTATTCCTCAAGCTGTATATGAAGGGATTTAAAAACGGAGTAAACACTGTGTAAACCATAACCAGTATCTTGGTGAGAATCTGTGATTGACCTTCATTAGGAAGCATGTACATAGCAATTAGAGTTCCATAAAATATAGACACGGCCGTCAGGTGAGAGCTGCAAGTGGAAAAGCATTTGAGTCTTCCTGAAAAGGAGGAGATCTTTAAAATAGTCGAAACAATGTATGTATATGAAACTACAATCACAATGAATGGTAGGACTATGACATGAATACCTAATATGATGCTTTCCATTTTAACTATGGATGCATCGGAACATGAAAGTTGCACCAGAGCATTTAAATCACAAAAGAAATGGTTAACTGTATTTGGCCCGCAGAATTGCAGCTGGCATATGCTAAGTGTTAACATTAAAATCAAAGAGCAGCCCCATATCCAGGATGCAAATATCAATTTGAAGCAAAAGGCATTATTCATAATAGAGGAGTAATGCAATGGACTGCAGATGGCAAGATATCGGTCGTAGGACATCATTGTTAGTAGAAAACATTCAGTTGCTAATGATAAACAAGAGAAATAAAATTGGGTGATGCATCCTGAAAAAGATATGGTAGTCTGCTTATGTATTATAATATGTAGCATGTTAGGAGCAATATCTGTGGTCAGCATGATGTCAGTTATGGAGAGCTGGGAGAGGAAGATATACATTGGGGACTGGAGGATCTTGCTGCAGAACACCAGCACAATGATCAAGAGGTTACCACAGATTGTCACAATGTATATAATAAGTAGTAAGGTAAGAAGAGTTAGATTAAATCCAAGTCCATCAATATCCATGTTGTGGAATCCCAAAAATAAAATTGTGGTCAAGTTTCTCTTATACATTACCTATATATCACTTGAGTAAAGGGTACTGTGAACTAATTATGTATAATACAAAGTAAACTGTGTAGAATATTCTTTGGAATACTTTATCCTAAGACCTATTTAAAAGAAAGATGAAAAGGGGTAATTTTAATACAATGTACTGTATACTAATTTCATAAACTGATAAATCTGAAAACAATTAATATAATATTCAAAAATCAAATAACACACTTATATTAAGTTGAAAAAAAAATATCTATTTTTAAATCAGCTTTTAGTAAATTAAGTGATTGTAAGAAAAAGAACATAGGCATTTGAAAATATAATATACTGTATATAATTTGAAAATATAAATCTGGAATGATAATAATATTCAATATACTATTCAAAAATATTTAACACTAAAATCAAATAAAGCTATTTGTTGTTTTTCCCTGATTTTAATTATATAGGAGTTTATTTACTAAAGATTGTTTAATTAGCAATGTTAATTTTCACTTTACAGAGGATTTTTCCCTTTACTTAGTGAATTAGCTTACGCTCTGCTGACTTTCATCATTCAATCAAGTGATAGCAAATATATTGTTTTTAATTACCCTGGCTTGTTATTAGGTATACTTTGTAAAGTGAATTTTCATCACATTTAAGTTACGGTAAGTAAAATTCCCTTGCAAAGTGAAAATTTACTTTGCAAATTGAACATGAGCCACTCATTTAGTAAATGAACCAATCATTCTATCTTACTAAAGTTGGTAGATTGGTTACAATATAACAATATAATATAATATAATTTATTGATTTTTCAGAGGTGCATTTTTAAATTGTCCTTACTCAGGATAGTCTCGTTTTTTGTGGTAATACCTATTTATTTTATATGTAGGTAAAGATTGAAGATATAAATGATGACATTATACTTGATATTTATGCACTTAATCAAAACCATTTTCAAATATTAAATGGTCTTCTACAATTATAATACACTAAATTCTCTCTCACAAAAATAAATAAATATATAACTATAAAAAGGCAGTTACAATGCAATACGATTTTTAGGAAATAAAGTATCATAATAATATAACAAATAGCAAAGTTGATTCAAATGCTTTCTAAACAATAGATGTATTTGTACCAAATGGAGAAATCCTTTGTTGTTGATATAAATCAAACACAGAAAATATAAAATATGAATATATTGATGAATATAATAATGAATACGGAAGAGAGTGAACTAGTTTGCCTTTCATAGGGGAAACACAAGTGAGAATATATTGCACAAACATAATAATTGTTTTTAACACTATGCTCACGGAAATATAATGCAGTATAGTATTGCATTTAAAGCAAACTCAGGGGTTCCCCCACTGTAGTGCACCCTGAGATCCTTAACCCCTTTGTGATGGAGGATAAAACAAATCTTAATGCCTGAACACAACTTTACAACTTTGACATGTGTTAGAAAAACTGTACATATCATCATAACTACTTTGTGTATCCAGATGGATTATACCTTGTTTTTTTTTCAGAACAAATTGGGCTTTCTTTTGAGGGTAAATAGATATATCTCCTGATTTTTGTTTAATATCAAAGTAAGAACTGGCCTGAAATAGTAAAAAAATAAATAAATAAGTATAGCTGTGTATTTCTTGCTATTATAACTTACCACCAAAGAACAACCCACAATTAATTCTCCTGCTCCTGATGATCACAGCAATACCACATGTGTATGTTATTTGTAGGGATGGAAAAACGTTTTGAGCCAAACTTTGGTTGTTCGGACTTTCGGCGAACAACTAACAATATGCGGTGTTCGAGGCAAATTCGACAGCCGCGGAACACCGTTAAAGTCTATGGGACACTAACATGAAAAACCAAAAGTGCTAATTTTAAAGGCTTATTTGCATGGTATTGTCATAAAAAGTGTTTGGGGACCTGGGTCCTGCCCCAGGGGACATGTATCAATGCAAAAAAAAGTTTTAAAAACTGATGTTTTTTTGGGAGCAGTGATTTTGAGAATGCTTTGTGAAACAATAAAAATGAAATATTCCTTTAAATATCATGCCTGGGGGTCCCCTTAGTCTGCCTGTAAAGTAGCGCATTTTTTCCGTGTTTAGAACAGTACCACAGCAAAATGACATTTCTAAAGGAAAAATTGTCATTTAAAACTGATCGCAGCTGTAATGAATTGTCTGATCCCGGCAATACACATAAAAAATCCATACCAGGCTGGTATGGATATTAAGGTGAACTCCACGACAATTTTTTTTTTTAAAATGGTGTGCCCCCCCCCCAAATCCATACCAGGCCCTTGCCATTTTTTCTTTATTCTGTCATAGGGCTCCCCTTAAACACTTCAATGTACTATATTATATATTGTACACTGCACTATATACCCTGCACTGTATTATATATACTACACTGAGGGCACTGCACTATATACTCTGAACTGCAATATATATACTATACGGACTGCACTATATACTCTGAACTGCAATGTTTCTATGATAGGCAAACTACACCAGTGGATAAAATCTCTCTCTATATATATCTGTACAGAGAATGAACAAGTCATTCCATTGAGAATAAATAATTGTGTGTTTATTCTTAAACCTAATAATTGCTTTCAACACCATGTTCATGGGAATAATATTTGGTATATGTAAATTAAAATAAAGGGTCTTGCAAAATAAATGCATAGTGAAATGTTTTGGTGAAATTACTTTTTGTTCTTGCAAGAAGTTGAAAAGAGACCGATGGTAAAGAGTGGTAGATGGACAAAAATGGTCATTTTTTTTGGGTATTGTGTGCCAGACAATGGCACTCTTGCTTAGTAAAATTTGTCCTACATTTTAAATTTGGCATAAGCATCATGGGACTTTAGCAGAAAAGCAAAACATGCATTGATATCCTCATCCTCAATTTTCTGCTCTTTTACAAGTACACTGATTTCACCTCTGCTTTAGTAGCTCTCTGTATGAAACCTTCCATGCAGTCTTGTATACCATGGTAACACTTATTTAATATATTATTTACAATCTCTCTGTGAGAAACTCTTTCTGCAATCTTGAATGATATACTTGACTGATTTAAACTTTGCTTTACTGGTTCTCTGTGAGAAACTCTTCCTGCTATGTTTTTAACATGGTACAGGCATACCCCACTTGTAGGTACACAATGGGACCAGAGCATGTATGTAAAACGAAAATGTACTTGAAGTGAAGCAATACCTTCTTTCACTTCTCAATGCATGTAAATGCACTAGTTCTATTGGAAATCTTGGTCAGCTTGACATGGCACTGCTCCCGAACCATAATTGACAGGGACACCAAACTTGGGGAGCACATTAAGGGAGCCTAGGACTATGACATGGTAGATTACCTAGGCAAGCTGGCCAGCCCCAAAAGTGGATATGTTGTAGTCATGGGTCCCCTTGCAGTGCTCCATACGTTTGGTGTCCCTGTCACTTATGGTTCGGGAGCAGTGCCATGTCAAGCTGACCAAGCTTTAACATAGATGCCAATGGTAAAAACTGAGAACAGTGCCATGTCAAGCTGACCAAGATTTAACATAGACGCCAATGGTAAAAACTGAGAACAGTGCCATGTTAAGCTGACCAAGATTTAACATAGATACCAATGGTAAAAACTGGGAGCAGTGCCATGTCAGGCTGACCAAGATTTAAGATAGACACTGATGGTAAAAACCGAGAACACTGTCGTGTCAAGCTGACCACGATTTAACATAGACGCCAATGGTAAAAAAACAGGAGTAGTGCCATGTCAAGCTGATCAAGTTTTCCCATAGAGGGCAATGCGTTTGTACTTGCGAGGCACTTTACGTACACCCGCAGGTATCTCCGTACTCGCGGGTGTACGCAAAACGCGGTATGCCTGTACTTTGACTTAACCACTTGCCGACCCTACTATAGCCAAATGATGGCTACAGCACAGCTGGCTAGGTCTGGGAGGCTGTCATATGACGGCCTCCCATGATCACGCCTGTAATCATGTGTCCTCCAATCAGTGGCTCTTTACCACGTGATCATCTGTGTCCAATCACAGCTGATCATGGATGTAAACAGAAGCTGGTTAATGGCACTCCTCTCCTCATGCTGTCAGCAGGAGAAAAGAGCTGATAACCGACTTGTGTAAAAGGTGTGTCAAAGTGGCCTGATTATCAATGCAGTCCCAACAGTGCCCACCAGTGCTGCCAATTTGTGCCCACCAGTGCTGCCAATCAGTGTCCACCAGAGCTACCAACCAGTGCCCACCAGTGCTGACAACCAGTGCCCACCAGTGCTGCCAATCAGTGCCCATCAGTGCCTCCTCATTAGTGTCACCTATCAGTGATGCCTACCAGTGACCATCAGTGCCACCTGTCAGTGCCTCCTCATGAGTGTCCATCAGTGCCACCTATCAGTTCCTCCTCATTAGTGCCCACCAGTGCTGCGTCATCATTGCCCATCAGTGCAGCCTATTAATACCCATCAATACCCATCAGTGCACATCAGTGAAGGAGAAAAATTACCTGTTTGCAAAATGTTATAACAAACAATGAAAACAATTTTTTTTCTTTCAAACTTGGGACTTGGGATTTGGGAGCAGCCCGCTGGGGTGCCCCCATGGAAAGCGGCTTTTTGTGGGGCCATCTGATGAAGGGGAAGAGCCAGGAGCACTGGCAGGGCTTCCAAGAAGAGAGGATCAGGGCTGCTCTGTGCATAGCCCTTGCACAGAGAAGATAAGTATAATATATTTGTTATTTAAAAGAAAAAAAAGAAAACAAACCTTTACAAACACTTTAGGATCCTTTCACACTGGGCGGATACGTTTGATAGACTCCGCTTGCACAGTGGGGATTGATTGACCAGGTCAAAGGCTGCTAACGTATAGTCTCCGTCTCATTTTGTGACCGTTCCAACTTCTAGCTCATTAAAGATAAGAAAGTGTAGCTTTGACAGACACGTAATGAGGGTGTGTATGTAAATATTTGTCAAATAGACATGTGCAATTCGTTTCGTTTTTTTCGTTTTTTCGTTTTTTGTCGTTATTTTCGTTCGTTCGTTTTCGTACGAATGAACGAATCGTTCGAATCGTACGAATACGAATAACGAATCATAACGAATCGTTCGAATCGTACGAATCCGAATAACGAATCATTCGAATCCGAAAAACAACGAAAATCCGAAAAAAACAAATTAGAAACAACAAATGTACTAATGAAGAAAATCCGAAAAACGAAAACGAACGAAAAAATTTGTAACTTTTTTTTTGTTGAATTGGTCATTTTCCGTATCCCTTACAATGGTGCTGCTAAACGTGCTTCGAATGGATTGAACAAAAAAATTAGTACATTCGTAACTTTTTTTCCCGATTCGTAACTTTTTTTTTTCGATTTGTAACTTTTTTTTTCGATTCGTAACCTTTTTTTTTTTTTTTTTTCGATTTGTAATTTTCCATGTCTCTATTGAACCAAAAAATTTGTACATTCGTAACTTTTTTTTTTCGATTCGTAACTTTTTTTTTTCGATTCGTAACTTTTTTTTTCGATTCGTAACTTTTTTTTTTTTTTTTCGATTTGTAATTTTCCGTGTCTCTATTGAACCAAAAAATTCGTACATTCGTAACTTTTTTTTCGATTCGTAACTTTTTTTTTCGATTCGTAACTTTTTTTTTTTTCGATTCGTAACTTTTTTTTCGATTCGTAAATTTTTTTTTTTTTTTTTTCGATTTGTAATTTCCTGTGTCTCTATTGAACAAAAAAATGTGTAACTTTTTTTTCGATTCGTAACTATTTTTTTTTCGATTCGTAACTTTTTTTTTCGATTCGTAAATTATTAAAATGTAATAATAGCATACACATTACATCAAATTATGAATTATGCTCCGATTACGAATCTACGAATGTACGAATAAATACGAATGTGTCCGAAAATTTAAGTAACGAAAAAACGAATCAACGTAAAAATAACTCTTACGAATGTACGACTCGTTACGAATACGAACAACGACGACTTACGAATGTACGAATCGTTACGAATCGACGGAAACGAAAAAAACGAAACGAAAAAAAAACGAATTTTTTTCGGAAACGAAAAAAACGAAACGAAAATAAACAAATTTTTTGGTTGTGCACATGTCTATTGTCAAATTTGCCCAACACTGGACACACCGGGGGAAGGTCCACCTCACATGCAGTAAGCAAAACATTTCTGTTGATGGAGATACATTGCAGAGAAAAGATGATACAAATAAAGAATTGAAGAAGGACAGGTGTTCGGGGAATGGTTGTCCAGATCAGAGAGTTATCTGGTCACCATGGCTCAACTATACCAACAAAATTAATATTGATAATTCTTAATTTCTCTCTAAATTTATATAGCTACATTCATTAGACATGTGCAGTTCATTTCATTTCAAATTAATATTCAAACACATTTTTTCGTTATTTGGAGATTCGGATATTTCCGAATACCCGAATTACAAAATAAAATAACCTTTTACCGAATGCTCCGAATAACAAAACGAAATTTGTCTGAATTTCAGAAATTCGGACTGAAATTTAAACCATGCAGGTGTCATGGTCCTCGAACACCAGTCAAATTCTAACTGTACACATATTGCTGAAATCAAAGACTGTTTGTGTTATTAGAGTACCATTTTGAAATAATACTGTTTTTGTTAAGCCAAAGGTGATTTAACCACTTCAATACCGGGCCTATTCTGGCACTTCTCTCCTTCCTAAATCTTTTGCTAGAAAATTACTCAGAACCCCCAAAAATTATATATATTTTTTTAGCAGACACCCTAGGAAATAAAATATCGGTCATTGCAACTTTTTAGCTCACACGGTATTTGCGCAATAATTTTTCAAACGCCTTTTTTGGTAAAAAAAACGTTTTTGTGAATTAAAAAATAACAAAACAGTAAAGTTAGCCCAATTTTTTTTATATAATGTGAAAGATGATGTTATGCCGAGTAAAAAGAGACCTAACATGTCATGCTTTAAAATTGCGCACAATCATGGAATGACGCCAAACTTCGGTACTTAAAAATCTCCATAGGTGACGCTTTAAACTTTTTTACAGGTTACCAGTTTAGAGTTACAGAGGAGGTCTAGTGCTATAATTGTTGCACGCGCTCTAATGCACGTGGCAATACCTCACATGTGTGGTTTGAGCGGCATTTACATATGTGGGCGTGACTTACGTGTACGTTCGCTTCTGAGCGCGAGCTACCAGGGACAGGGGCATTTTAATTTTTTTTTTGATCACGTTTATTTCTATTACAAGGAATGTAAATATCCCTTGTAATTGCTGAAATTCCCGTACCTGCAGCCACACACAGAAGTATGAACCAAGCCCTAGACTTGCATGTGTAGTCAGATGAAGGAAAACTTCAAACAAGTTCAATAGATCTGTTAGGATAGCTCAAATAAAGCAAGACTTTCTTCAATGGGCACCCAACAGTAGCTCAAACCATAGAAATACAGTAAGGAGGACCAGACCAAAACCAGATGAAAATTTTCAAGATTATTTTAATTGTTGATAAAAACATCATACAAATAAATCCAATGCATTTTGTGGGACACATCCCTCCCTCCCTCCATATGTACCACCGTACATATGGTCACACAAATCTTGTCGGAAATTCCGAACATTAAGAACGCAGTGACGTACAACACATACAACGAGCCGAGAAAAATTAAGTTCAATAGCCAGTGCGGCTCTTCTGCTTGATTCCGAGCATGCATGGAATTTTGTGTGTCGGAATTGTGTACACACGATCGGAATTTCCGACAACAAAACAACGGATTTTGTTGTTGGAAAATTTGAGATCCAGATCTCAAACTTTGTTTGTCGGAAATGCCGACGGAAAATGTCCGATGGAGCCTACACATGGTTGGAATTTCCAACAACAAGCTCACATCGAACATCGTAAAATGCGATCGTATGTACGAGGTTTTAGTCTGGGCTCAACACAGGATACAATTTGGATGGGCTCTTGGATGGAGAAAACAGTGACTTCACTGGTGTATATTAGAACCCAGTATTGAACTCTTTACAGGGTGCAAGAACTTGACATCAGTTCTCTGTGCCTGTCTCCCAATTGTGCTGTATTCTCACCCTGTCACTTGGGTCTCAGATGGAGACTAGAAGCATGGACCACTGTTGTCATCACCAGAATATTTGCCTTGAGAAATGGCATGCAGCCATCAATGGAGTGCGAGCAGACAGGAAAAATGCATGAAAATAGGTTAAAGTCGAACTCCGGGCAAATGTTTTTTTCCATGTTTTCTGATCTCCTGACCTCTTTCTGATCTCCTACCTTCACCAACTAAGTCACCCATGTTCTTCTGAGCTCTGTAGTTCCTCTGCAATACCCTGCTGAACTTGCTGAAAAAACTCTATTGCCTGGTGATTTCCTGTTTGCAAGACCTCTGGCTTCTATCCCTCTCCTCAGCTCAGCCAGCGGTCTGACATGCCCCCTTGTAGTTCTAGCAGGGATTTCTATTTCCTGTAGTGGGCGGAGGGGGTCTCATAGCCCCCGGGCTGTGCCGACCTTGGAGGAGGTGTCCTCCTTCTCCTCTCTCCTCCCTCCTCCTCCTCTGCTCCCTGCCAGCAATCCGCCCCCACTCCACCTCCACTATGCCCCGCCCCCCTCCTCGCTGCCCGCCTGCCCACCCACCACCTCAATGCGGAGGAACGTTATCAGAAATCGACGGATGATACAGCGGGGAACTCTGGCTGTGACAGGTATTGTATTGTATGTGAAATACTGATCACTGTAATGGCCCACCTCCCATGGCATTATGATTGACAGCACACTGTGCCAATGCAGGCGGGAGTCGGGACATTACAGTGATCAGTATTTCACATACAATACAATAACTGTCACAGCCAGAGAACCTCGGTCTGTCATCCCAATGATTTCTGATATTGACCCCCATGCAGCACTGGTGGTCCCTGACAAGCAGCACTGGTCTTCCCTGACAAGCAGTACTGGTAGTCCCTGACATGCAGCACTGGTGGCCCCCTGACAAGCAGCACTGGTGGTCCCTGACAAGTGGCACTGGTGGTCCCTGACATGTAGCACTGGTGGTCCCTGACATGCGGCACTGGTGGACCCTGACATGCGGCACTGGTGGTCCTTGACATGCAGCACTGGTGGTCCCTGGCATGTGGCACTGGGGGTCATTGATAAGTTACATTGGTTTGCATTTATATTAAATGCATTAAATTGATACTATATTTATATGCATTTATATTAAAATGTTTTGCATTTATAAGGCTGTAACCTATCATACCGCGTCCCATACCTCAAACTGTATGGCTTGCTGGCTGCATAATGAGGGGTGTGATTTATGTTGAAGTGGGCTTGTTCATATTTATATGTACAAGCCTAGCGTACCTCCCACATTCACTGAAATCCCAAGGATTCATGGGAAATGTAGTCTGATTACAGTTTGGAGAGAGACGAGGATATGATGCAATCCCTAGTCTAACAGCTCCTCCTTGCCAGAATACAGGCTGCACTTTTTTAATCACAAAGCTGACTTCCTGAAAATTCAATCAGACATCTCTCTTAAACGGTAATGCCTGTTTATTGTTTTGTGTGTGTGTGGGGGGGGGGTGTATTAATGGGGGATTTCTTTATAACAGTATTTTTTTTATACCTGTTGTTTTATGTTTGAAAATTTTTATTAAAGTTTTACAAACTTAACAAAAAGATATCCAGTGCAACCGCATAACAATGTGAAGTATACAGGCATGTCATTGAACAGATAAGTACAATAAGCACATTCGCTTGGCAACGCAGCCTTGGATGTCGTACCAGACAACAGGTACCCATCCCGTCTGCCCAGGGATCAACATGCCCCGGTACACCAGCTGACCTTCAAAAGAAATCCGAACTGGGGATACTCTGCGATTCCCAAACTCCCAGGAGCCCCAAATGGGATCCTGCTGCACCCCAGGAGCTGGGAGCCCAGAGTCGCCCCAAAGTCTATATGGCTAGGTCCAGAATCAGAACTGGAGTGGCGGGATAAAGCTCTTCACATATTGAAATACAAAATTCAGATGCAACGTACTAAACCGGCCAAGTAATGCGCAGGAAATAGCGGCTCGCCAAGAGAGGCGACAGAAAAGGATAGAGAAGTACAATGGGGAGGGAAGAAACGTGTGAGGGGACAGGAAAGTCGAGAGGAAGGTGGCGCTCTGTCTGTCAACTTGAACAGTGCGTGATCTAACTGCCGGAGGTACTCCCGGTATAAGGGAGATATTGCAGAGGGTTGCCCAGGGTTCCCAGATGACTCTAAACTTCTCAGTAGTGTCATTGAGCTTGGCAACAATTTGTTCCTGGACCATGACCCAGGTTACCTTTCGTTTAAATAACCTAAAAGAGATGGTATCTGTCTTCCAGGCTTTGGCTATTGTCATTTTGGCTCCTAGGCACATAAACAACAATAGAGCCTGGGAGGCTTTGGATAATTCTGGGATAATAAAATTAAGCAACGCCCACCTAGGGTGAGGCATAACAGTGGTACCTGTAAGCGAGCTTATGGAACGGAATACTTTCTTCCAGAACGACCGTATGCGAGGACATGTCCACCACACATGGACCATAGAGCCCTCAAGACAGCAGCCTCGGAAGCAAACTGATGATGTGCCTGGAAAAAGTATTGCCAGCCTGGAAGGGACATAATACCACCTCAGTAAAACTTTCAAACTGGCTTCAACAAGGGAGACATTGAGGATACCTTTGTATGCTCTTGTAGAAGCCCGAAACCATGTCGCAGTGTCCCAGGAGTCGTGCAAGTCGTCCTCCCAGGCCCTTGCATAAGAGGGTATAGACTGTTTAGTCATAAGTGCCGTATAGGTCAGTGAAATGCCTCCCCTCTGATCTGCCGTGTTGATACACCAGTGTTAAAATGGGGTAATGTTAGGTGGCAGCTGTTTGGTGGTCCAGATGGAGTGCAAGAAATGGGAAATTTGTGTGAACCTATAAAGTTCTGAGTCGGGCATGTCCAGTTTCTTCCGACAGTGTTGCAATGTGATGGGTCCTGAGGGGGAGAAGAAGTGTCCGATACGATATAGGCCCTTGTCAGTCCACCATTTAAAGGCCCCAATGTCCATCCCAGGTGGAAAGTTGGGATTATGAAAGATGTGTGTTAGGGGTGTCAGAGGAGAGATTATGGTATTAAGGGAGAAAAGTTTGGTACTAAGCGCTATAGAGTGCGATAGGGTGGGAGCCATGACGGCCGGTCTGTGTTTCGGAGAGCATCCCAAAAGGAAGTCAATAGTATGCAATGGTATAGCCTGCCTTTCCATACTAAGCCAGTCTGGTTTATTATAACTAGAGAAAGCTAACGATATTTGTGCCAGCCGAGCCACCTGGTAATAAGCCCAAAGGTTGGGAAGACCTAACCCCCCTTGCGTCTTTAGTCTGTAGAGCGTATCCGATGGACATCTGTAGTCTTTCTTACCCCAGATAAATCGTAGTATGTCTGACTGTGTTTTAGTGAGGAAACGTTTGGGTAAGGGTATTGGCAATGAGCGAAATAAATACAAGAGTTTTGGTAGCAGGGTCATTTTTACCGCATGAATTCTGCCCAGCCAGGATAGACCACATCTAGACCACCTCTCCATGTCCTGCAAACATTTATGCACCATGGAGGGATAGTTTGAGCGGAAGAGGCCTTCTTAGGGATGAGCCGAACACCCCCCCGTTCGGCTCGCACCAGAACCCGCGAACGGACCTAAAGTCCGTGCGAGCTTTAGAACCCTATTAGTTATAATGGATGCGAACGTTCGAAATTAAAAGTGCTCATTTTAAAGGCTAATATGCATGTTAATGTCATAAAAAGTGTTTGGGGACCTGGGTCCTGCCCCAGGGGACATGTATCAATGCAAAAATTTTTTTTAAAAACGGCCGTTTTTTCAGGAGCAGTGATTTTAATAATGCTTAAATTGAAACAATAAAAGTGTAATATTCCTTTAAATTTCGTACCTGGGGGGTGTCTATAGTATGCCTGTAAAGGGGCGCATGTTTCCCGTGTTTAGAACTGTCTCTGCGCAAAGTGTCATTTTTGAAAGTAAAAAAGCTATTTAAAATCACTCGCGGCTAATGTTAATTCACGGCTCCCGTAACACAGAGAACAGTGATTCATTGAAACTCATTCATAAAAAAAAGTCATTGATAAAAAAAAAAAAAAAAAAATGAAAAAAAAAAAAGCGTAGGGGTCCCCCCAAATTCAATAACCAGGCCCTTCAGGTCTGGGATGGATATTAAGGGGGATCCCAGCCAAAAAAAAAAAAAAAAAAAAATGGCGTAGGGTCCCCCTCAAAATCCATACCAGACCCTTGAGGTCTGGTATGGATTTTAAGGGAACCCTAGCCAAAAAAAATGGCGTGGGGTCCCCCTCAAAATCCATACCAGACCCTTATCCGAGCACGCAACCTGGCAGGCCGCAGGAAAAGAGGGGGGGACGAGAGCGGCCCCCCCTCTCGCCTGAACCGTACCAGGCCACATGCCCTCAACATTGGGAGGATGCTTTGGGGGTCTAAGACCCCTAAAGCACCTTGTCCCCATGTTGATTAGGACAAGGGCCTCTTCCCCACAACCCTGGCCGGTGGTTGTGGGGGTCTGCGGGCGGGGGGCTTATCGGAATCTGGAAGCCCCCTTTAACAAGGGGACCCCCAGATCCCGGCCCCCCCCCTGTGTGAAATGGTAAGGGGGTACAAAAGTACCCCTACCATTTCACCAAAAAAGTGGCAAAAATGGTAAAAAGGACAGGAGACAGTCTTTGACAATTCCTTTATTAAAATCTTCTTTCTTCTTTCTTCATCCTTCGGATTCTTCATCTTCTCCTTCCTTCATCTTCTTCCATCTTCTTCTTCCATTTTCTTCTTCCTCCGATCCGCTTCTTCTTGCGCTGGTCTTCTCGTCCTTCTCGTCCGGCATCTTCTTCCGTCGGCGTCGGCGTCGGTGTCGGTGTCTTCTTGGGCCGCTCCGCGCAATGGGAGGCTCCCGCTGTGTGAGGCTCCGCTCCATCTGACAGGTCTTTTAAAACGGAGGGCACCTGGTGACCCCGCCCCCCTCTGACATCATGGGGAAAGCCATCATGGAATTCCCCATGACGTCCCTGTGCGTCAGAGGGGGCGGGGTCACCAGGTGCCCTCCATTATAAAAGACCTGTCAGACGGAGCGGAGCCTCACACAGCGGGAGCCTCCCATTGCGCGGAGCGGCCCAAGAAGAGACAGAGACACCGACGCCGACGCCGACGGAAGAAGATGCCGGACGAGAAGGACGAGAAGACCAGCGCAAGAAGAAGCGGATCGGAGGAAGAAGAAAATGGAAGAAGAAGATGGAAGAAGATGAAGGAAGGAGAAGATGAAGAATCCGAAGGATGAAGAAAGAAGAAAGAAGATTTTAATAAAGGAATTGTCAAAGACTGTCTCCTGTCCTTTTTACCATTTTTGCCACTTTTTTGGTGAAATGGTAGGGGTACTTTTGTACCCCCTTACCATTTCACACAGGGGGGGGGCCGGGATCTGGGGGTCCCCTTGTTAAAGGGGGCTTCCAGATTCCGATAAGCCCCCCGCCCGCAGACCCCCACAACCACCGGCCAGGGTTGTGGGGAAGAGGCCCTTGTCCTAATCAACATGGGGACAAGGTGCTTTAGGGGTCTTAGACCCCCAAAGCATCCTCCCAATGTTGAGGGCATGTGGCCTGGTACGGTTCAGGCGAGAGGGGGGGCCGCTCTCGTCCCCCCCTCTTTTCCTGCGGCCTGCCAGGTTGCGTGCTCGGATAAGGGTCTGGTATGGATTTTGAGGGGGACCCCACGCCATTTTTTTTGGCTAGGGTTCCCCTTAAAATCCATACCAGACCTCAAGGGTCTGGTATGGATTTTGAGGGGGACCCTACGCCATTTTTTTTTTTTTTTTTGGCTGGGATCCCCCTTAATATCCATCCCAGACCTGAAGGGCCTGGTTATTGAATTTGGGGGGACCCCTACGCTTTTTTTTTTGTTTTTTATTAATGAATGACAGCTCTCTGTGTTACAGGAGCCATCAATTCATTAGCCGCGAGTGATTTAAATAGCTTTCTTCCTGCAAAAATGACACTTTTTTGCAGGGAAAGTTCTAAGCACAGGAAACCTGCCCTCCTTCACAGGCTACCTATAGACACCCCCCAGATGTGATACTGCAATGCTGTTCTAACAGCATGCACACACATATCCCCAGAAATAAAGAACATATTGTTGTCAGCAGTCAGCAGCACACTGACACGCTGACACTGTGAGTGAAACATAATATGCGAGGCCGCCGCCGCGGCGGCCTCTTATACCGTGGGGCGTGTATTAAAGCCCCTGAGCTATAATTGGCTACAGGCATCCTGCCTGTAGCCAATTATGGCTCTCCTCGCTGCCGGCGCTGTGATTGGCCAAGCATGCGGGGTCACAGTGCATGCTTGGCCAATCATCAGCCAGCATTGCACTGCGCGGGCCGCAATGCATTGCGGGGCCGCTCGCATCACACGAATTTGATGCGAGCGGTCCCAATAGTTCTGGGCTCGCCGAGCGAGCGAACACCCGGTGCTCGATTCGAACATGGGTTCGAATCGAACACCGGGCTCATCCTTAGGCCTTCTATATTTGGGGTAAGCTTGATACCCAGATACGGAATCTGGTTTGTAGCCCAGGCGAAAGTAAAATTATCTTTGAGTTGTTTGAGGAGATCCGGCGGGAGGGTTACATTCAGAGCTAGAGATTTGATCCCTGTGAATGTATGAGGAGATAAAGCTGGAAAGACGGTTAGCAAGTATCTTAGTCATTATTTTGACATCATTGTTAATAAGAGATATGGGGCAATATTTGCCAACCTCACTAGTTTCATAGTTTCATAGTTAGTAAGGTTGAATAAAGACATCAGTCCATCCAGTTCAACCTGAGCGAGTGTCTACAATTGTCCCCATCCCTGTACATTGCACACTCACATCAGTCCCTACCCTCAAGGAGCCCACAATCCAAGGTCCCCATTCATATACTAGGGCCAATTTTTGGACAGATGCCAATTAACCTACCCGCATGTCTTTGGATTGTGGGAGGAAACCGGAGTACCCGGAGGAAACCCACGCAGGCACAGGGAGAACATGCAAACTCCAGGCAGGAAGTGTCGTGGTTGGGATTCGAACCAGCGACCCTTCTTACTGCTAGGTGAGAGTGCTAACCACTACACCACTGTAGCCTACCCTCAAGGAGCCCACAATCCAAGGTCCCCATTCATATACTAGGGCCAATTTTTGGACAGATGCCAATTAACCTACCCGCATGTCTTTGGATTGTGGGAGGAAACCGGAGTACCCGGAGGAAACCCACGCAGGCACAGGGAGAACATGCAAACTCCAGGCAGGAAGTGTCGTGGTTGGGATTCGAACCAGCGACCCTTCTTACTGCTAGGTGAGAGTGCTAACCACTACACCACTGTGCCGCCCCCGTCTTTATCTGGTTTCGGTATTACTGATATGTATGCTGCATTCAAATCTGAATTTACAGAGGCCCCATCCCTGAGAGAGTTGAACATTCTGGTTAAAGGAGGTGCTAGGCAATTCCCAAATTTCTTGTAATATCCCGTGGAGAAGCCATCAGGACCCGGTGAGGAGCCCAATTTAAGGTTCCTAATAGTATCTAGGACCTCCTCTTGTGTGAAGGGGGACTCCAAAAGTTCTATATGTGCCTTATCCATGGAGGGCAACTTAAGGTTATTAAGGAACCTATCTCTTCCGGCTGCGGATGTGCTGGGGTTCTGTTTATAAAGATCAGAATAAAACTGTTTAAAGGTGTCCATTATCTTGCTTGGGTTCTGAGACAGTTCCCCTGAGGTTACCCTCAGTTTGGGGAAGGCCTGAGTGTGTGGTTTAGGGGAAAGTTTAGTTGCCAGTCTGGAACCAATCCTATCCTGTTGTGTGTAAAACTTGGCCCTAGTCCATTTAAGATGGTGCGCTGCTGACGTGGTTAATGTCATATTTAGGAGAGCCCTTGCTGTGTCTAATTTAGCTAATGAATCTGGATTGGGGTTACGCTTATGTTCTTTTGCTAATGTATGAAACTCCTCCGTAAGTCTCACTGTATCAGCTCTGTGTTCCGCCCTGTGTTGCGCAGCTAACTGAATCAATTTACCTCTGATAACCGGTTTATGAGCCGCCCAAACGATAGAAGGAGAAACCCCATCTGTCGCGTTTAAGGTAAAGTACTCTTGGATGGCAGATTCCAGCAGAGTGCATTGAATAGGGTCGTTCAACAGGGTTTCCCGTAGGCGCCAACCTGGTCGGTTACCGGTGCCCGTCGGTTTACATGTGGTCAGCGCAACTAATGAGTGGTCCGAGAGCGACGAGTCAATGATTGTGGAGTTCCTAATGAGTGGAAGCGTGGAAGCCCTGGTGAAGATGTGGTCTATCCTGGCAAAGGAGTTATGTGGAGCTGAAAAATGTGTGTAGTCTTTAGTACGCGGGTTGATCTCCCTCCAAACGTCTATCAGGCCTGCCTCATTAAGTATTTTAGCTATTTTAACACTCTGTTTAGAAGGATGCTTGGGTTTAGACGCACCGTTTGCCAGCTTGTCCAGGGAAGAGTCAAAGGCAATGTTCGTGTCCCCGCCCATAAAGACCGTCCCCTTAAGATGTTCATGTAGTGTAGTGAGCAGAGATTCCATAAAGGATTTTTGCCCCTTATTCGGTGCGTAGTAGGATACAAAGGTGTAGAGTTCTCCATCAATGAAACCGGAGACTAGGACATAGCGACCCTGGGGATCAACAACAGTTTCAGGTTGGGAGAGGTTTATATGTTTCGCAAAGCAAATCGCGACTCCCTTAGTTTTGTTCTCCGCGGAAGCCAGGAAGAATTGTGGATAACTGTGGTGGAGAAAAGTGGGCTTGTAAGTAGATGGGAAGTGTGTCTCCTGCAGCAGTAGGATGTTGGCGTATATTGAGTGATAGCATTGGAGGATTTTTCTACGCTTAATTGGGGAGTTAAGACCCTGGGTGTTGTGTGATATTACCTTCAAGGTAGTGGGCAAGGTGTGAGAATCAGGCATGGATGAGAGGGGAATGATCTATACAACCATTATTGAACTTACCCTTCCATGGAGAGATAGACGGCAGAGTAAAACCTGATGGACCTGTAGCGGGGAACCCGGAGCCTGAGAGAGACGACCGGAGAGGTCCATGAGACCTGCAAGCACCACTAAGAGCAATCGAGGAGAGAGAGAGAAAAGAGATGAATGGGAGAAGGAGAGAGGGAAAAACAAGAACATTAATAACCTGCTGATGAATCATTCTGGTACGAGATGAGTAGCTCAAGAAAACAAAGGGGCCCCCTGGCCCCTTCCCACCCCCAGGTCGGTTTGGAGTCACCAAACCTACCATAAACCCCATGGTTCCGGATTTTTCAATTGAAGAAAATTCGGAATAGGATCTAGGTACGCCAAGTGGGTTCCTGATCCAATCGAGGCACATTGGGTCCACCACAGCCCCCCCACCTCAAATCTGTAACAACTGAGGGGCAAAAACATCCCCATCAACTATAAGTGCCAGAGTCCCCTGTAGAGACTGATCCCCAGTCAAAATTAAAGCTTCAGCATGTGAAAAGTATGGAAAAGGGGTCTAACAATCGCCAAACTTCCCGGGGAAGTAATTGTATGGGAAAAAAAAAAGGGACAGGCTAGTTAGCCGAATTCCCCCAGGCAGAAGTGACAAATAATGTATTCAACCTATTACACTGCATGCTTCCCTCATAAAGAGAGTAAATCGTATTCCCTCTACCAGTAAGTCAGTACCCCAATATCATGAAAGGCAAAAAAAAATTGTTATCAACTTTTACATGAAAATAGCAACATGTATAGATGCTCGATAAGTTAGTGCAGTAGGGGAAGGGGGACCCCCCTTTAACCACCCTCTACAAGGAAGAGGGAGAAAAGAGAAAGCCCCAACCTGTCCTTCCCCCAGAACATCACCCCAAAAGCAGGGGAGAAGTCCAGGTCAAGTTCAAAAATATTATAAGCAAATATGCTCAGGGTGGCATGGTTTCCTTGGATCTTTTGGGTCCCTGCTTCAGCCAGGATTGTTGCAGCGGGCTGGCAGGCGGGGGTCTTTTGGCGGAATAAGGGGTCCCTCGGTTAGCTTGCGCAGGTGCAGGTTCCAGCAGTATCAGGCCGAGATGCGTGAGAAGTCGTTCACCTTCCTGGAAAGAGGAGAAGCAGAAATTCTTGTTTTTGAAGGAAAAGTTCAGGCGAAGAGGGAAAGACCACCGATATGCGATTTCCTTATCGAGCAGCACTTGCAGCAACGGTTTGAAAGAGCGCCTCTTCTGAACTGTATAAGGTGACAGATCAGCAAATATTTGAATTTTGTGTCCGAGTAAAGTATATTATCTGAATATCTGGCTTTCCTCATGACAGCTTCCTTGACAGAATAGTGATGTGGTTTAACAATGACATCTCTGGGCAATCCATCGGATCTGGGGGCCTGTAGTGCCCTGTGTGCTCTGTCAAGTTCCAGGTGGTTGTCCGGAATGTCAGGGATAAGGTTTTTAATCAAAGCTTTAACTGCTTTATGGACATCCTTTTCAGATTCAGGGATTCCCTGGAGTCTAAAGTTATATCTTCTGGATCTGTTCTCGAGGTCATCGATTTTTGAAAAGGCAGATTCCAATTGATCCTGTACTTCCTGCAGTCTGGCAGAGTTTTGGTTAATCTGAGCCACTGCTTGATCAGCTTTTTGTTCTATGGTGTCCATCCTCATCCCTATTTGCTGCAGGTCAGCATGTAAAGATGCAGTGATTTGGGCAGCATTCAGAGCCAATCCTTTATGTAGCATTTGTGAAAAGGCTGTCATCATAGACTGAAAGTCAGTGGGGACAGGAATGTCTGCTTGGGCCTCACTCACTGTGAGCAGCATGCCTGTGTGTGGATCCAGCAAAGGGGGTGTGGGATATCCTGGGCTCATCCTCCCTAAAAGGGATTCTGTGGAGGAGGGAGAGCTGACAGCTTGCAGGGGGGGGGGAAGTCAGTACCTGCATAAGGGGGATCGGTCTGATGCTGGTCAGCTATGGAGTCCTCCTGGTGTTCTGAGGCCTGTAAGCCTTGTGTGGCCGACGCCATCTTGGCATATGTGAGGGGGCCGTTCGCGGCCGTCATCTGGCCTGAGAGATCCCTCCGGACCTGGGATTTTGCCATATCCCGGTGCCCTGGGTGTTCCCCTGTCAGGATGGTGCGGTGTGGGGCGGAAACGAGGGCTCCGTCGGCTCCGGTGGCTAGCGGTGGGCTTTGGTGGAGCGGAGCTCTAGTAGCCGGCGGCCATCTTGGAGCTGCCGCGCATGCGCACCCTATACCTGTTGTTTATGATACAATTTGCATTAGCTAATTAAATATAATTCAGTTAGAAATAACCACTCCACTCTAAATAATAACTACAAATTCTTCAGTCAGTTTGAGGTATGGGCCATAGATTTAAGGCCCGTACACATAATCGGACTTTCCGATGGTAAATGTTGGATGGGAGGTTGTTGGCGGACAATCCGACCGTGTGTATGACAATTGTTGTCGGACTTTCCGCCAACAAATGTTGGCTAGCAGGTTCTCAAATTTTCCACCAACAAATGTGTGTTGTCGGATTTTCCGATTGTGTGTACACAAGTCCGTCTGACAAAAGTCCAAAGTACAAACACGCATGCTCGGAAGCAGAAGCGGTTGCGCTTGTAAATAGCATTCGTAATGGAGAATGAACATTTGTGACGCGGCAAATTATGAAATCTCAAAATGCAGCGCACAATTCTCTTCTTCTTTAATGGGATAATAATGAAGCTGCATTGCTGGTGATACTGATGGACTTATTGCAAACACATTTTTAAAGGCTTTTTTTATTCTAGTGATATCAAGAATAATATTATTATGTTATTTTTTTTTTTTATTTCTGCAATTTACCACAACATCATTATCCCGTAGTTTTTAAGAACAAATAAACAACTATGTTGGTGTCTCTTGTCAATTTTACATTGTATTTTATAAAATTTAACTGCCTACTCCCAAACTGTCATTTGAAGTAAAACACATAGCCAAGTATTATTCTCCACAATGTTTTTTATTGTGCATTAAAAAAAACAAAAAAAATTAAATTAGACATGCTATCTGCCAATAGAACTTAACCAAAAAGTGCATTCTATGCATCCAAAAATATAGAAAATATACCAATTTAAATTATTATTCAACCAAAGAAATAATGTCACAGCAATAACTCCGAGGCCAATAATAAATAACACGTTATCTCCTCCGATTCCGCAACATGGCTGGTTGATGAACGGCCATTCAGAAACTAACTGAAAAGCACACAATGAAAAGCGCAAAGTGAAAAGCACTAAATGAAAAACGCGAAAAGAAAAGCGCGAATCAACACTCACCAAACTTCTACTAACACAAAATTAGCAGAAGGAGCCCAAAGGGTGGTGCAAAAGAGCTAAAAAACCACGTAGTATGTCTAGTACATCACTATATTCATAATTGTTGGCCAACATTCGTGTGTATGCAAGACAAGTTTGAGCCAATGTCCTTCGGACAAAATTCCCCTTTTTTTGACAGAAAGTCCGATTGTGTGTACGAGGCATTACTCTCAAGTTTGAGGTGATTCTTGCCAATCACCTTAAACACCTCCTCCCTGAGGTAATGCATGCTGACCAGACAGGCTTTATCGTAGGACAGGAGGCTAGGGATAACTCCATCAGGGCTCTTCAACTCATTCACTGGGCCTGTATGTGCGACAATCTGCCTCCCTATTTGATCCTGTCTACCGATGCAGAGAAGGCATTGGATTGTGTAGACTTGGATTTCCTTAATGCAGTGTTGGTAAGATTGGGTTTGGGTCCTCATATGTTACGCTGGATCTCAGCATTATACGCATCCCCTACTGCTCAGGTAAAGGTGATCAGCGGTCTCTCATCAGTGTTCCCCATCCAGAACGGCACAAGACAGGGATGTCCACTTTCACCCCTCCTATTCGCACTGGTCTTGGAGCCACTGTTGCGGAAAGTCCGATCTAACCCGAACATTAAGGGAGTGCATGTAGGTTCTTCAGAACGTAAGCTTTCTGCCTATGCAGATGATGTCCTTTTTCATGTAGTGGATCACCTTGTCTCGTTGCTGAACCTGATGGGAGAGCTTTCAGCTTATGGTGAGGTGACCAACTTTTGGATTAAGTACCTCAAATCTGAGATTCTGCCGATCACCATTCCGTCGCCACTGGCCTCCTCCCTGAAGGGATCTTTCCCCTTCACATGGATGTCCCCCTCTATGAGATACTTGGGTGTTCAGCTCTCTGACTGCTTTGACTCACTATACACATATAACTATGTCCCTTTACTCGAGAAGATCTGCCAAGATTTGCAGTCATGGGATAGAGCTTCATTCATTGACAAATATCATTAAAATGATGATACTGCCCGCATACTTATCCTCCTGCAGATGGTACCTGTGCATTTAACTAGGCACTTCTTCATGGAGCTCTGCAGCCTTTTTATTAAGTTTGTGTGGGGCGGTAAGAGACCATGCCTTGCCATGGTGTTGCTACAACGATCTGAACAGGGGGCCTAGCTATACCCAATGTCTTCCAATACTACCAGGTGATTGCACTGCAGTGTGTTCACATCTGGAGGTTCCACTCTGCCCTTAAGCTCTGGGTCCCCCTGGAAAAGACTATGGCAGGTCGAGATTTGTCATATGCTCCTTGGGTCCCCTCTGGGGACAGAGGTCTCTCCCACTGGGTGTCCCCATTGACTGTGCACTCTCTAAAGGTATGGGATAGATTAAATGGCCATTTGGCACTGGCACATCAGACGTCCCTGTTAGTACCCGTGGGTGGTTATTTATGGTTTCCCCCTGGGGAGCGGTTGTCCTTCCTCAGAACTTGGGCAAATTATGGGGTTGTTAGCCTGGCACGCTTTGTGAAGAGGAATACAATGATCCCACTTACCACCCTTAGGGAATGTCATGGTAGTCTCCCCTTTGATTTCTGGAGGTACTGACAATTAGCAGATTTCATAGCCATGCGACACAGAAATTCGCAGATTGAGACCCCTCTCACCGAATTTGAACGCCTATGGACGGCTAGTGACCCTCTACCTCACATGATTTCAGTCCTCTACAAGATGTGGAGGCAGCCAAATCTAGCCCCAAGCCCTTTTTTGTGAAAGAATGGAAGCGGGAACTCCAGTGTGAGTTCAATTATGAGCAGTTGCATCACCTATATTGCCTGACCCACTCGAGTTCTGTAGACTCCAAGACCCAAGACAATAATTACAAGCTTTTCTTGAGGTGGTACAGGGTACCCTCATCCCTGGATAGAAATTTTCCCTCCACCTCTGACTGGTGTTGGAGGGGATGTGGAATGAAGGGAACACTTCTCCATATATGGTGGGCGTGCACCCTACTAGCACCTTTTTGGTCCATGGTTAGCAAGCACATATCGGATGGCCTGGGTATAGATCTCCCAGCCTCACCAAAATACTTTTTGCTCCACATCCCCTCATGCCTATTTCTCGCTACAAATGCAGTGCTCTCCCCCACCTCCTCAATGCCGCTAAACGCCTCATATCAGTACGCTGGAAATACCTGCACATTCCAAGCTAGCTTGACTGGATTGGGAAGGTGAAGGAGATCATGGAGGCAGAAGACTGGCTCGCTACCTGCAAATATGCAAAGACACCCGAGAATGATTTGAACTTACCTGGGCAGCCTGGAAAGATCATGTATGGGACACGGTCCCAGTTTCATCTTGCCTAGACATTGCTTTATTGGCCTTAGCAGATCCCTCTTTTAAGAGACTTGTCCAAACGAGCCAACTTTCAACAGCTGACAGCTCTACATAGAAGGTGTCCAATCAGCCAATGAACCTGGTGAGAATTCTTTAGTACCGTTGATACACTCTTGTTTTCATTTTCTTATTGATACCTGAGAGGTTACCCAATTTGTGACAATTCATGGTATCTCACAATTTCATATGTTATAAATGTACTTTGAGTCATACCTGCATCACTTTTTGATTCTGTGAATGGGATTTCCCTACTCTCAAGTGAGGTTTACCCACATGGACCGAATGTCTGGGACAAGGAAGAAACCCTTGTTAACACAACACATTGATATGTCTCTCTGTTTTTACTATTGTTTTCATTGGGACCATGACAGAGGTATCCCTCCTATTCCTCCTTTTTTTTTTCTTCTCTTGTTTCCCTCCTTTTTTGTGCACACCCGTTGTTATAGTGTCAAAATGTAACCTAAATAAAGATTATATAAAAAAGAGAAAAAAAAAGAAATATGTGAAAACAGTAATCATACCCTGCAATATCAACATAGTAACAGTATACAAATATTAATATAAACATGTCACGCTGACCCTAAATTCATATAAAAATATCAATAAATGATAAAAAATAAAAAAAAATGAATAAAAGTCCCAATGGGGACAAATAAGTGAATAAAAAGTAAAAAAAACCTGCAGTGATAAATATCCAAAATTAGATGATGAGAGTATTTTAAAAGTAAGGTATGAAGGCCACTGTGCTACAGTTTCCAGAAAGACTTACCAGACAGCCATGATCTTCTTGTCATAGGAAGGCCAGATAACACCTCTGCCCCAAAGGGATAATGGAAGTCCATCCAGTTAATATCCTATTGCTGGGATAGTGCCGTTCAACACCTGGGGTACCTCAATACACTCTGGATCATGAGGTTAAATGTTCATACCAGTAGCAGCCTGTCTATTAGGGGTGCCCAGGCACCACCCCCTCTCTCTACTCCACCTCCTATATGCAATGGATAGATTCATGCATCACATGCATTTATCCACCGATACCACGGCCACCCCTATTAATGCGTCCAGCCCCTTTCAGGTCACCAGGCACATGAATTACAGCGGCCGGGGTTTCTTTGAAGCACCTCATTAGAGCCAGAGGCTCTAATAGGCTTCACAATAGGGTGGGCTTGGGTCACAGAGAATGCAAACAGAGCCCACCCAGATGTGTTACAGCAGCAAATTAATGTTGAAGCACTGATCCTCAATCCGGCCAATCAGAAGCGGGTGTGACCCGTTTTTTGATTGGCCGAAATGAGAAAACTCCCTATTGGCCACCGAGGAGGAGGGAGGAAATGGAAGCCCCCATCACCGTGATGACCCGTGGAGAGCAGGAGAACAGGAGGCCAACGAGCACGGGAAGCCGCCAGTGATGAGGTAAGTGCTACTGACTGACCGACTGGGGGGGCATACTGTTTGCTGCCCCCAAAAAAATTCCACCGGCTGCCACTGGTTCATACCCAAAGGAAGAAAATAATTCACCTAATGTGTACCAATAAAAACTAGTAGTTTATTTTAAAGAGTAACACTCACATTTAACATGAATCGGAATAGCATTAGTAAAAATACTCTGGCCGGTCTGCAAAATGGCTGCATGAAAACATCCGGTGGGGCAATGACGTCACAGCAGGCTCTGCTATTTACACCAAGTCCACACCATTGTGTTCACCTATAACATTCAAATTTCTTACAAGGTGTATCAATGTGGACATCTGTAAGTCTGATGATAGTCCCAGGCTTGCGACTAATTAAATTGAAGAGCCTATCACCAGATATCACTTTTCAGCTTGAAACCTTCTTTTATATCAGCAAAAATATCATATACTTTTGCCCCCACTTATTCTCATATCTGCTCCTTTTTCATTCTAGTTGTCAATGGGGCAAGGTTAACAAGAATTCAGCACTGCTGACTGCCCCAGCTGCTATACCTCTAAGATGTTAGGCCGACCCCCAGAAAAGCCTTGTTCTGTAAGTGATAGCAGCTGTAATGTAATCCTTAGTGACTTCAAAAATATGGGTGTCTGCAGACATTCCATTACTTGTAATAAAAATGAATTTGATATGCTGAGATATGGAGCTCATCCCTAATAATGATGAACCCCCCCCCCCCCCCCGGTTTGCACCAGAACATCCAAAAAGGCAAAAAATTTGAATAAACAAATGAACACTGTTAAAGTCTATGGGACACAAACACGAAAAATAAAAAGTGCTAATTTTAAAGGCTTATATGTAAGTTATCATAAAAAGTGTTTGGGGACCCAGTACATGCATCAATGGAAAAAAAAGTTTTAAAAATGGCAGTTTTTTCAGTGATTTTAATAATGCTGATGAAATATTCCTTTAACTATTGTGCCTGGGGGGTGTCTATAGTATGCCTGTAAAGTGGCACAGTTTTCCCATGTTTAGAACAATACCACAGCCAATTTACATTTCTAAAGGAAAAATGTCATTTAAAACTGATCGCGGCTGTAATGAATTGTCAGGTCTTGGCAATATAGATAAAACCCTTTGGTTCTGGTATGAATATTAAGGGGAACCCCAAACCAAAAATGTATAATTGCATGGGGGTCTGTCCAAAATCCATACCAGGCCCTTCAGGTCTGGTACTGAAGTTAAGAGGAACCCTGTGCCAAATTGAAAAAGAAAAAGGCATAGGTGCCCCCCCCCCAAATCCATTCCAGACCCTTATCTGAGCACGCAAGAGGGGGGATGAGAACGCTGAACCGTACCTGGCCACATGCCCTCAACATGGGGAGGGTGCTTTAGAGTAGCCCCCCAAAGCACCTTGTCCCCATGTTGATAGGGACAAGGACCTCATCCCCACAACCCTTGCCCGGTGGTTGTGGGGGTATGCGGACGGGGGGCTTATCGGAATCTGTAAGCCCCCTTTAACAAGTGGATCCCCAGATCATGGCCCCCCATTTGAATTGGTAAGGGGTACATTAGACATTCCACAAGGGAGGCTCCCGCCGAGTTACGCTTCTTCTTGATGACAGCTCTTATATAGCTGAGGGCAGGACCACTCGGTGATGTAAACGGGTGACCCCCACCTTCCTCTGATGTCGCAAGGCATCAGAGGGGGGGCGGGGTCACCTGAAGGGCCTGGTATGGATTTTGGGGGGACCCCCACGCAGTTTTTTTAATGATATTTAAAGGAATATTTCATTTTTATTGTTTCAATTTAAACATTATTAAAATCACTGCTCCTGAAAAACATAAGTTTTTAAAACTTTTTTTTGCATTGGTACATGTCCCCTGGGGCAAGATCCGGGTCCCCAAACTCTTTTTATGACAATAACTTGCATATAATCCTTTAAAATTAGCACTTTTGATTTTTCATGTTAGTGTCCCATAGACTTTAACGGTGTTCCGCAGCTTTTAAATTTTCCCCCCGAACACCGCATATTGTTCGCCGAATGTCTGTACAACCAAAAGTTCAGCCCAAACTTATGCTCGGGCCAAACCGTTCACCCATCCCTAATCCCTAAGTGCTCTTTTTTACCTCTGAACCAGATGAATGGTCACACAACATGAATGGGCACACAACTCCCCAGCCATGGTTACCACTGGTTATCTGCAAAACGGCTCTCTCTGTTAGCTGAAGAATGTTGTGAATACTCAACTTAATTACAGGAGGTGCTTTATTAGGATTATAAAGTAATATGTATATTATTTTGGACAAACACTGTTTTATTTTGCTAATATTATATTACAAGTTATTTGCAATGCAATCTGTATACGAAAAAAACCTTGAAAAAAATATATTTTTCTCCTTTGATCAGTGTTATTTTTTTTTTTTTAAATAGTATTGCTGCAGATAAAGAATATACATTTTATTGATAATTTGTATCATGTATAATAACAGTAAAATTATAATTCTGTCACAAAGAGTTATGGTTAGGGATGAGCCGAACACCCCCGGGTTCGGCTCGCACCATCCTGCCTGTGGCCAAATATTGCTCTCCTCGCCGCTGGCTCTTTGATTGGCCAAGCATGCGGGTCACAGTACATGCTTGGCCAATCATCAGCCAGCAATGCACTGCAACTGGCGCAGTGCATTGCGGGCCGCTCGCATCACACGAATTTGATGCGAGCGGCCCAAATAGTTCTGGGCTCGCCGAGCGGCCGAACGCCAGATGTTCGATTCAAACATGGGTTTGAATTGAGCACCGGGCTCATCCCCTAGTTACGGTACACAGTTACTAAAGAAATCTTCAAGTTCTTCAAATTTGCACATTTTGTAGTGCGAGTTGTAGGAGACATTTCACTTTGTCTGTTGCTGTGATACATTGACTAACAAATACTCAGTCATGCAAAGCTGCACTCAAAGAATTTATATTTTTTTTAGACAGACACACCTTTCCTTTGCCAGTATTTAATAACCAATTTTTCTTCTATATAAAGGAATGTGAAAAAAAAATCCCCTACTTTCTGCCAGGACAGTACAAACACTCCAGAGATTACCAGTTTTTGCAGAGTAGACACCCCTATCTCATTTGGTTTTCTTGCCACAATGTTTGGGTAAATTAAGTAACATGCCTGTAATGAGGGGGTTAAAACATGAAGCTTGGTATTGGTGACGGGTGAGGGCTAATACTCAAGTCAGATCAGGGATAAGAAGGGGTAAAGATAGTAGATAGAACTATGTCAATGTTTCTGATAGAGATGAGTCAAATGACCCCCTGTTTGGTTTGCAGCACAATTCCCGAACAGGGGAAAAGTTCTAACCCGATCGGTGAACCCCATTGAAGTCTATAAGAGCCAAACAGGAAAAATCAAAAGTTCCCCGTTTGAAGGCTTACATGCAAATAATTGGCCATAAAAGGTGTACGGATGTCTGGGTCCTCCCCTGGGGGACATGTATCAATGAAAAAAAATGCGCCGCCTTCTAGGATGGCCACCTGCTGAATGCCTCCTCAGCGCTTTTACACTTCTTATATAGTTAAGGGCGGATCCACTTTGCAACATCACCTGGTGGCCCGCCCCTTTGTGACATCACGAGCCCAGCATGCACCGGTTTGTAATTTTACAAGGGGGCGGGGCCACCAGGTGACGTTGCCATGTGGTCCCACCCTTACCTACATAAGAACTGTCAAAGCATGAAGGATGCGTTCGGTGGGCAGCTGTCCTAGAAGGTGGAGTGTTTTTTTTTTTCTTTTTTGGGTCAGCAAAGCAGCGGGCGGCGTGATTAACAATGGATTTACATTTACATTGATAGACATAGTTTTTTTTATTTTTTAATGAAGGATTTGTCAAAAACGTATCTCCTGTTTTTATTTTGTTGTACAATTTTTGGTGAATGGGTTGGGGTACTATGTACCCCAACCCATTTACATAGGAAATGGCTGGGATCTGTGGGGCCCTCTTGTTAAAGGGGGCTTCCAGATTCTGATAAGCCCCCCATCTGCAGACCCTGACAACCACAGCCATGGCTGTTGGGAAGAGACCCTTATTGAGGGCATGTGGCCTGATGGACCTTTTGTCTAATCAGCTGTCAGCTGGGAAACCCATTGACAGCTGATGCCACATGCCTTAACAACCCGCTTACGTGCTTAGATGCAGGGCAAGCTTATGTGCAGCGCGCAATGCATTGCAGGGTGTTTGGTGGGATGAACAACCAGCAAACACCCTGCAAATTTGGGTGTTCGACGAACGGTCGAACAGGCAAATGTTCAGCCCGAACTCATGCTCGGGGAGAACCGTTCACCCAACACTAGTTTCTGGTAGGATTACACCTTTATTATTTTACTGTGTGCTGGCAGTGATCAGGAACTTTATTTTAATTTCACAACGATCACTTAAAAAAGTGTTTTAAATTGCTGGAATGTCATTACATGTCATCGCTGTCTTCTTTTTAGAAATAAAAAAAGGACACAGAAGAGGGAGTCTCTGTGGGGTCTGTGTGCTTTTATTTGGGTGGGAGGGGCTTATCAGAATCCTGACGCCCCTTTTAACAATTAATGAGCACCCTGTCACTGGCCACTTTCACCTGAATAAGTATGGAGAACAAAAGACTCCTAATGATTCAAAAAGGATCTACACAGTATAAAAAACACAAACACAGGTTTTAACAAGTCCTTTAATTAAAAAAAAGTCTCACAATGTATTTCCACTGGGTTTTGCATTTTTTTTTTTTCACTATTTGTTTTTTTGTGGATTAGTAGGATCCCTTTTAACCCACCAGTATCTGGGTGCCCCCTTATTGGTAATTGGTGGATTCCAGATTCTGATACCCACAGACCCCCACAATCACTGGAGGTTGTGGGGAAGAGGCCCTTGTCCTCATCAACATTGGGACAAGGTTGCCAGGGGGACACCCGTGGCAAGGTACCCCCATATATCAAGGTCACTTGGTATGGTTTAGGATGGGGTAGCACTCTGGCATCCTTAACAGCCATTGACACCGGGAAGATGTATTATAGCCCTTTATTATATTTAAGATTTAATATCTCAAAGATATGATGCAGGTTAAATGAGGGTTCTTTGACCAAGAGTGAAAGATTTAACACGATAACAACATTTATTGGTAAGTAGTTGAAAGGCTATCTAATACACAACCATCTATCTATAGTATACACCAAGGAAGAAAATATTAGGTTAAAATAAGAGAATTACATGAAGGAATACAGAGTATATTCCTTAAAACATTAATCTACAAACATATTTAGTTACAAGTAAAGGGCAGACCTTTCCCATAATTACCCATTCCACCAAGGTTCCATTCTAATGTCTGCTCTCCCATAAATAGAAAGATCTTTCCCAACTAGTCTGTGTATATCAATACAGGCTGATGCCTCATTGGTTGGCATAGCATGGCTCTGATTGGTGAGCTTCCCTATTGCTGGTTAAGGATTGGCTGCATCTCCAATCCCTATACTTTGCATAAGCCAGCCCCCTTTAATGCAAATCCTTGTGACCATTCTGAGCGGGAGATTTACTTGAATTTTAAGTATTGGTCATGGGTTGGCCTCCCTTCATTGCATATCCCAGCATGGGATCCTTTGAAGTGAGTATGTGTAAAAGAATGAGGTTTGAATCTCATTGTTTGTACACCAAAGCCTGGGCACTGACTTGTCTGGTCTTCTCAGAGATATATGTGAAGATTAATATGTTCTGGCCTGCATAGATACAAGCTAAATGAAATATATTCCTAATTACAATATTTTACAGCTATTAATGGAGATTTCACATAAACTCATAAGGCAACACGGGTTTGAGTATTTGTCTGAATGTCCAAACAGCCAATGTTTGGTCCAGACCTGTGTACAGACTGAACCTTGAGCTCATCTGTAGCTGTGATATTAATAATGAGAGACAAATCATTTGATAAATATAACCACTATTTTATCATCTTGAGTCCTATTACAGATTTATTTATAGTAGAATATAACCCCAACATCATAATGCCTTGCAATGGTTTGATTTATTATAGATAAACAGTTGTAAATAAAAGCATTATCTAAATCTCAACCCAGATGTTGAAAAGTAGGCTCTTTGGTTAGATACAATATTTTTATAAGCTTCTTTTATGTCCTTATTCTTCAAACAGTATATAAAAGGATTTAAAAGGGGAGTTAGCACAGTATACATCACTGCTAGTATCCTGCTAATTATCTGTGACTGGTTTTCATTTCGAAGAACATACATGATGGTCAGAGTGCCATAATACATCAATACAACCGTCAGGTGGGAGCTGCAGGTGGAAAAAGATTTCAGTCTCCCAGAGAAGGATGGTATCTTTGATATGGTTACCACAATATACATATATGAAACTACTGTTAAAATAAAAGGAATTACTATATCAGGAATAGATATTATACTGGCTTCCATTTGAACCATGGACACATCTGAACAGGAAAGTTTTAAAAGAGGTTCTAAATCACAAAAGAAATGATCAATAGTATTTGGCCCACAGAAGTGTAATTGACGTATGCTGATCACAAAAATTAGTGATATAGAGCAGCTCAACAGCCAGGAGGCCAAAATTAGTTTCCCACAAAACGCTTGGTTCATAATGGAGGCATAATGCAGAGGAGAACAGATGGCTAGATAGCGGTCATAAGACATCACTGTCAGAAGAAAGCATTCAAAACCTACTGGCAAACCAAAAAAATAAAGCTGTGTGATGCACCCTGAAAAGGATATAGAGGGTCGCTCATTTAGTACAATATTTAGCATGTTGGGGATAATATCTATGGTCAGCATGATGTCAGATACAGATAGCTGAGTGAGGAAAAAGTACATCGGAGAGTGGAGACTACTGTTATAAGACACTAGTATGATAATCAGCAAATTTTCACCTAGCGTTAAAAGGTACATAAGTAACAACATAAAGAAGAGACAAATATTGAATTTCTCATTGTTGCTGAATCCTAAAAAGAATATTGTGGTGACATTACTTTTATATGTTACCTGTGTTTGATGATAAAAAAATACATAATGAAATAAGTTTTATAAAACACTATTCTTAAACAGAATATACTCCAGTGGTATGAGCATATAAGTACAGTATCTCACAAAAGTGAGTACACCCTTCACATTTTTGTAAATATTTTTTTCTACCTTTTCATGTGACAACACTGAAGAAATTACACTTTGCTACAATATAAAGTAGTGAGTGTACAGCATGTATAACAGTGAAAATGTTCTGTCCCCTCAAAATAACTCAACACACAGCCATTAATATCTAAACCGCTGGCAACAAAAGTGAGTACACCCCTAAGTGAAAATGTCCAAATTGGTCCCAATTAGCCATTTTCCCTCCCCGGTGTCATGTGACTCGATAGTGTCACAAGGTCTCAGGTGTGAATGGGGAGAAGGTGTGTTAAATTTGGTGTTATAACTCTCACTCTCTCATACTGGTCACTGGAAGTTGGCACCTCAAGGCAAAGAACTCTGAGGATCTGCAAAAAAAGAATTGTTGCTTTACATAAAGATGACCTAGGCTATAAGAAGATTGGCAAGACCCTGAAACTGAGCTGCAGCCTGGTGGCCAAGACCATATAATGGTTTAACAGGACAGATTCCACTCAGAACAGGCCTCACCACAATCGACCAAACAAAAGTTGAGTGCACAAGATCAGCATCGTATGCAGAGGTTGTCTTTGGGAAATAGATGTATGAGGGCTGCCAGCATTGCTGCAGAGGTTGAAGGGTGGGGGGTCAGCCTGTCAATGCTCAGACCATACACCGCACGCTGCATCAAATTGGTATGCATGGCTGTCTTCCCAGAAGGAAGCCTCTTATAAAGATGATGCACAAGAAAGCCTGCAAACAGTTTGCTGAAGACAAGCAGACAAAGGACACAGATTACTGGAACCATGTCCTGTGGTCTGATGAGACCAAGATAAACTTATTTGGTTCAGATGGTGTCAAGCGTGTGTGGCAGCAACCAGGTGAGGAGTACAAAGACAAGTGTGTGTTGCCTACAGTCAAGCATGGTGGTGGGACTGTCTTGGTCTGGGGCAGGGCAGTATTCCAACATGATAATGACCACAAACACACCTCCAAGATGACCACTGCCTTGCTAAAGAAGCTGAGGGTAAAGGTGATGGACTGGCCAAGCATGTCTCCAGACCTAAACCCTATTGAGCATCTGTGGGACATCCTCAAGCGGAAGGTGGAGGAGCGCAAGGTCTCTAACATCCACCAGCTCAGTGATGTCGTCAGGAGGAGGGGAAGAGGACTCCAGTGGCAACCTGTAAAGCTCTGGTGAACTCCATGCCCGAGAGGGTTAAGGCAGTGTTAGAAAATAATTGGGGCCACACAAAATATTGACACGTTAGGCCCAATTTGGACATTTTCACTTAGGTGTGTACTCACATGAATGGCTGTGTGTTGAGTTATTTTGAGGGGACAGCAAATTTACACTGTTTTACAAGCTGTACACTCACTACTTTACATTGTAGCAAAGTGTAATTTCTTCAGTGTTGTCACATGAAAAGATAATAAAATATTTACAAAAATGTGAGGGGTGTACTCACTTTTGTGAGATACTGTAAGTCTACATGTAAATAATGCTAGATAGAGGCATCTGTGTAATATCAACATCCTTTTATAAAACCATTCAATAAATTAAAGTGTATGTCTAACCAAAACAGTTTTTATTAGCTTTTATTAACCACTTGCCGACCGGCTTACGCCGATATACGTCGGCAGAATGGCTCTCCTGTGCAAACTGATGTACCTGTACGTCAGTCTGCAAAAGCAGGATAGTGGGCGTGCGTGAGCGTCGCATGCTACAGGAGCGTGCCCGCAGGTCCCAAGGACTCGATTTCCACTGGCGGCCTGTGATCGCGGTGAGGAGAGGCAGAGCAGGGAACTGCCTATGTAAACAAGGCATTTCCTGTTCTGCCTAGTAACATGACAGAGATCTACTGTTCTCTGTCATCAGTAGCAGTGATCTTGGTCATGTTATTGATATTGCATCTCCCCTACAGTTAGAACATGCTGAGGGAACACGCTTAACCCCTTGAATGCCCCCTAGTGTTTAACCCCTTCCCTGCCAGTGGCATTTATACAGTAATCAGTGGCTATGTTTAGCTCTGATCGCTGTATAAATGTCAATGGTCCCAAAATAGAGTCAAAAGTGTCTGATCTGTCCACCGCAATGTCGCAGTCCAGATAAAAATCACAGATCACTGCCATTACTAATAAAATAATAAAAATGCCATTAATCTATCCCCTATTTTGTAGATGTTATAACTTTTGCACAAACCAATATAGACTTATTGGGATTTATTTTTACCAAAAATATGTAGAAGAAGACATATCGGCCTAAACTGAGGAAGGTTTTTTTTTGGTTATAGCGCAAAAAATTAAAACCACAGATGTGATCAAATACCACCAAAAGAAAGCTCTATTTGTGGGGAAAAAAGATGCAAATTTTGTTTGGGTATTGACTGCGCAATTGTCAGTTAAAGCGACGCAGTGACAAATTGTAAAAAGTGCTCTGGTCAGGAAGGGGGTAAAATATTCTGGGGCTGAAGGGGTTAAAGAAAGGAAAGGTTAAAAATCCTGTCAGGTTTTAGAAGCTGTCCTGGTTTCCAATAAAGAGAAATTCCCATTCACTTCATGTCCTACTGGCCTACATTTTATCAGGTAGGATGTAAGGGAAACTCTACAACAACAACACAAACAGAAATCCAAATTATTTTATTAAGATGAATAAGGGAATGCTAGAGCTCCTGTCAGATATTTTTTTCTCGTCAAATTTGTTTATTTTTTTTTAAATATGACATATATTGACAAAGTGAGTACATGCAATGATGGTGGTACAATATTCAAATAGCAATAAAGCTAAACATATTGATTAATGAACAGAAAGAGTACATAACAATGCAAAAATATAATGAGTAGAGCAACAAATAAACCAATAAAGTATTACATCAAAAGGATTAGAGAATTCCACCAGAAGAAAAAAGTAAGCTAGTGACTATCGGTTCATTTTGCAAGAGCAGTAATTAGGAGATCAATCTAATAGGACAGTGATGGCGAACCTTGGCACCCCAGATGTTTTGGAACTACATTTCCCATGATGCTCATGCATTCTGCAGTGTAGTTGAGCATCATGGGAAATGTAGCTCCAAAACATCTGGGGTGCCAAGGTTCGCCATCACTGGGGGAAGGGAATCGGGGGGTGGGGTTACAAGTGGTAATGCGATCCTTAATGAATAGAGATTATAGTCAAGGCAAATAATGTCAAATTACCAAGGCAATAATAGTGTGTCATCAAAGTCTGGAGATAAACAATGCTTAACCCAAGGAAGCCAGAGTTTCTCTAATAGACAAATTTGATCTCTTTCGATTGCTTCCATTTTAACATGAATAAGGGCTTTATTAGTTCTGTGTATGGTTTCATCTAGAATTAAATATTTTGTTTTCCATGCCTTAGCAATGGTTTGTTTTATAGCTGTTAGGAGCTGTAAAAGAAGTCAACATTTATTCTGTGTGCTCCCATTAGGTTTCAGGTTTAATAGGGCTGTAGCAGGATAGGGCTGTATACAGTGCCTTGCAAAAGTATTCACCCCCCTTGGCTTTTTACCTATTTTGTTACATTACAGACTTTAGTTCAATATTTTTTTTAATCTGATTTATATGTGATGGATCAGAACACAATATTCTAAGTTGGTGAAGTAAAATTTGAAAAATATATACATAAAACAATTTTTCGGAAATAAAAAACTCATAATTATCATGTGCGTATGTATTCACCCCCTTTGTTATGAAGCCCATAAAAAGCTATGGTGCAACCAATCACCTTCAGGAGTCACATAATTAGCAAAATGATGTCCACTTGTGTGCAATCTAAGTATGACATGATCTGTCATTCCATATACACACCTTTTTGAAAGGCCTCAGTGGCTGAAACACCTAAGCAAGAGGCACCACCAACCAAACACTGCCACAGGACCAAGGAACTCTCCAAACAAGTAAGTTCCACAGCAGAGACTGGAGTATCTGTACATAGGACAACAATAAGCTGTACGCTCCATAGGGTTGGGCTTTATGGCAGAGTGGCCAGAAGAAAGACATTACTTTCTATAAAAACCAAAATGGCACATTTTGAGTTTGCGAAAAGGCATGTGGGAGACTCCCAAAATGTATGGAGGAAGGTGCTCTGGTCTGATGAGACTAAAATTTTACTTTTTGTCCATCAAAAATAAAAACGCTATGTCTGGGTCAAACCCAACACATCACATTAGCCAAAGAACACCATCCCCACAGTGAAACATGGTGGTGGCAGCATCATGCTGTGGGGTGTTTTTCAGCATTCAGGACTGGGAAACTGGTCAGAGTTGAGGGAAAGATGGATGGTGCTAAATACAGGGATATTCTTGAGCAAAACCTGTACCACTCTGTGTGTGATTTGAGTCTAGGACGGAGGTTCACCTTCCAGCAGAACAATGACCCCAAACACACTGCTAAAGCAACACTTGAGTGGTTTAAAGGTTAACATTTAAATGTGTTGGGATGGCCTAGTCAAAGCCCAGACCTCAATCCAATAGAAAATCTGTGGTCAGACTTAAAGATTGCTGTTTACAAGCACAAACCATACAACTTGAAGGAGCTGGAGCAGTTTTGCAAGGAGGAATGGGCAAAAATCCCAGTGGTAAGATGTGGCAAGCTCATAGAGACTTATCCAGAGTGACTTGGAGCTGTGATACCCGCAAAAGGTGTTTCTACAAAGTATTGGCTTTAGGGGGGGGGGGGTGAATAGTTATGCACATTGACTTTTTCTGTTATTTTGTCCTAGTTGTTGTTTGCTTCACAATGAAAAATAAATCTTCAAAGTTGTGGGCCTGTTCTGTAAATTAAATGATGCAAATCAACAAACAATCCATGTTAATTCCAGGTTGTGAGGCAACAAAACACGAAAAATGCCAAGGGGTGAATATTTTTGAAAGGCACTGTAAGTGTAGCAAAGATTTTGGAGGCTAAGTAAAAAACTGACTTCCAAAAATTTTGGGCAATCCCACCAAATATGAAGTTGAGTGCCAGACTCTGAACAGCTGCAAAAACAAGCTCCAGGGTAATCAGAAGCATATTTCGATATATTCTAGCGGGAACCAAATACCAACGGGTTAGGACCTTAAAGTTAGTTTCCACAGCCACAACATTAGAAGAAGCGGCCTTAGTGGTGGACCATACAGATATTTTTTTCTAAAAGAAACAAAATGAAAATGTGGTGTGTCATAAATATAACATTCTTAATTCCATCATGAGAGAGAAAATACAAAGTTGTCTATGTATTAAAAAAAAAATAAAAACCCACTTACAACATTCTGGTGATAATCCATTTGGAGTTAAAGTCTTAGAAAAATAAATCAACAAAATTATGCTGGAATAATTTATACTTCAATTATAGGTGATTGAAGAGAAGAGTCATCAAATAATAACGATAATAGAATATATTTTTTTATTTTCTAGAATATTTGCATTCACATCTATCTAATGTAAAGAGAATCATTTAATTTTGGGAATCTGATCAATTATTTCCATTAAGTATATAATTCTTTGCCCAGTGGACAAATCTGCATACAGACTTTTAGCTGAAAAGAAAAAATCAAATCATGAGTAATCAGTTAGATTTTTTAATCCATTTGCACCTTTCAAATAAAAAAGGTTTGCATAGGAGGTCTTTAAAAAAAAATTCTTTTTATGTTAAGTGGTTTGTTTGACTTAGAAATCAAACCTCTACAAAATTATTAAATAAATATGTAAATATAAATGAATTATTAATTGAATAAACTAAAATATTTTATGTGCAGTAAATGATAAAACAACAAACAGGTAACTTCAATACTTGTGTATCAGCTGAGTGCAAAGTTGTCTATATGCAACATTTTTCAATTACGACTGATAAAAAATCTATTTGGATTTAAAGTTTTACAAACATTTAAAAAAACTGAATCATGAAAGAATAATTTATATTAGCACAAATCAGGAAAACATATATATCTTTTTATTTGCAGTAAATGTTAAAATAAAAAACAGATAACTTCAATATTTCTGCATCAGCTTAGTGTAAAGTTGCCTATGCATAGAAAAAAAACATATACAACATTTACCAATTATGAATGATGGTATTCCTTCTGTAATTAAAATGTTGCTAAAATATAAAACAAACAAAACCATGCAAGAATAATTTATATTTATTGAAGTATATGTGTGGTTGAATCCGTAAAATCACCAATTAATTATTTTTCAATTTTTGGCTTTAATATTTGCATTCAGATCTATCCAATCTATCATTTGGTTTGGGAATCTGAAGACAAAATGCACCCTGGACAAAACTGATGAATGAATTGAAAAAAAAATAATCACAAGTCATCAGTTTGATTAGCAAATGCATTTGTTCCTTTCTAAAAAGAATTGCTTTGGAATAACTTGGAAATTCAATGCTAAGAAATGAATATATGTGTAAATATAACGTAATGAACTAAATATTGAAAACAAGAGATTCATAAGATGCTATTTTTGAGGTGCAGAAGTGTTAAAAAGCAAATAAGTAACTTCAGTACTTCTGTATCAGCTGAATGAAATCACCAGACAACCTGGCTTAAATAAATATTTCTGTGCCTACGTATGTATATTTCTCAATGGAGTTTTAAGGAATCCACAGGGAGTGGAGTAGATCCCATGCTGTGTTAATGCATGTGACATCATTAAAATAAAACTTTTGTTATAGCTAGCTTTTTTTTTGTTTAATAAAGTTCAGTAACATTAAAGAAATACAATTTTTTTGATTGAAAATATATACTTTAACACTTTAAAGAATCTGCTGATCTTAGCATTACAACTCTTGTCTTCACACCTCTCTATTCAACATTGGTTCGAAGCTGGGATCAAAACCATTGGAGACCTGTACTTCCAATCGAACCTTAAAACCTACCAACGTCTAACGACGGAATATGGCTTATCAAATAAGGACTTTTACATCTACCTCCGGATCCGACATATACTCTCAAAAATACCGACCTCTTCCGAAACAACCTCCAAGGGTCTACTCACTTTCTATAACCTCCCAACTAGCAAACTAAAAGGTATTTCCTACATATATGCTCTCCTCTCTAAACCAACGACTGTAACCTACTGGGAAACAAAATTACAATCCTCCTTTCCAATGGAGGACTGGCATCAGGCTCTCAAAGCCCCTCTCACTTTCTCCAAAAAATTATCCCACTGGGAAACTCTTATGAAGATCTTCCACAAATGGTATTATACGCCTGTCAGACTTGCAACCATCTTTCCCAACCAATCGCCTAAGTGCTGGAGACACTGCAATGAACTAGGGGACATATTTCACATCTGGTGGGACTGTCCAATTATTACTACGTTCTGGACACAAGTATCCACATTACTTGTGACCGTAACTAACACTTCCCAACGGTTGACCTCGCAGATGGCTCTGTTTGGTCTGCACCTCCACCATTGGCCAACTGCCAGCTTGCCACTTATACACCATATTTTGATTGCAGCGCGCCTAGTTCTTGCTCGCGCCTGGAAAAACCCGCTTCCTCTAACCATTGGAGTTCTTATCACCACACTCAATGACCACTGTCATATGGAATATCTCTTTTCCAAAACAAATCTGACAGAACACAGGTTTAACAAACACTGGTCACCTTTTGCACACCCAAGCAGTTTAAAACTTGCTTGAACAACTTGGGACCTCCCCCCAGACCGAACAGAGCTGGAAGTGTAAGTCCACTATACTACCGAAAGCTCCGGGCTCTTCGTCATGTGATTACCTTACAACTATTTGCAATGATCTTTGCATTTTCCTACACTTAGTTATCGCAATGTGATTGCTATCCTAAATAGACCTGTACTCATTGTTTTGACTATTCTGCATCTCAATACCTTTACAAATGCTAATGTTCATCGTTTGTATGTTATTTTGATAAATCTCAATAAAATCTTTGAAATAAAAAAAAAAAAAGAAAATATATACTTTATTTTGCACTAAAATATACAAAAAACGAATACTTCAATGGGGTACATTCCACTCTGTATCAACGGGGTACATTCCACCCTGTACTGTGACGCAGTGCATAAATACACTACATGACAATTTCAAGCATACAATAAATTACATTTATCCTTCGGTATGATGCCTAACGTGTTGTGCAGCGTAATAAATAATACCCCAAAACATCACGTCATGCATGACGCCACATTACCCAAAAGGCATTTAACTAAAAACATGTTACTAAATACATATTTACTTAAGCAAGTCATGTAACGTTTCAAACAAATTAAATTTCAACAGGCAACAGTGTAATGGGGATGAGGGATAGGGGAAGGGGAATTTACAGGCCTGAAGCTTTATTGAAAAGACAAAGACACACAGGGGAGAGTGGGCGAAGGGCAAATTAGCAGACCTCCTCCTCCTAAAAGTTCATCAAGTTTAAGTCTCTAAGCAGACTGTGAACCCGTCTGTGACAGTCCTCAGTGGACATCCTCTCCCGCTGGTGGATGATAGGCTTTCTGGCACACCACTGAGCATCCTTAAAGCAACACAGCCCCCGCTAGGCGCTGTCAATATCCTCCTAGGAATGAGTTCCACGAAAGAGTCTGTTCAACACACCAAAGTGTGTGATGGCAGTCTGTGGTCCTGTGCAAAGGAGCACTCCCAGAAAACATGCAAAGCAGTTTCCTCATGGATGATGCAAAATGGGCAGTGCCTGGATCTGCACAGGTTTCAGGCATGCATAAATGTCCTGAGCAGCAACCCCCCTTGGATTGTTATCCATGCCAGATCTTTGCACCTGTTGGTGAGTCCCTTTGCAGAAACATTCCTCCAGACCACTTTGCAAGTGGCTGAAGGGAGGCCTGGAACAGTCTCAACAATGTTCATTGCCCTAATCAACTTGTGGATAGTCTTTGGCTTCCACAAGTCATGCTTAACTCCATGCAGCCCCAGCTCCTTTATAAACTTAAAAGTATCCAAGTAATACCAAGGAGAGTCCCAGTTGTAGGGAATTGAACTGTCCCATATTTCCCATCCAAGGGACCTAGAGGCAGGAGGAAATAACGAGACATGGAGTTAACACCAGAGTCCAAAGTTCTATCCACCAAAGTCCTGCGGATGCAGTTACAAGCAAAGAACACCCTCAGAAGTGTGGCAATGTCAGGCACGCCCTTACTGCCCTTAAGAGGTTCCATAACCACCCACTTCACTCTGTCCATTTTGGAGCCCCAGATGAAGTGAAACACTGCCCCAGTGATGGACTTGCAGGTGTTGACCGGGTGGGGGACAGGCCTGGGCGAGGTACTGCAACACAGGGAGAATCTCGCTGCGGAGTACCAGTGATTTCCCTTTGATGGTGAGCTCTCTGAGGCTCCATAGTCCAAACTTCTGTCTCATCTTGGTCAGTCTCTCCTCCCAGGACTTCAGGGCTGTGCCCTCAGCTCCAAACCAGACCCCAAGAATTTTTATGAAATCTGTTTTGACGCTGAAAGGAATGGGTGCAGAAGAAGGCAAGAACCATTTTCCGAAGAGCATGACCTCTGACTTCCTGCAGATGACCTTTGCCCCTGAAGCTTTGCCAAAGTCCTCACAGGTCTGGACGAGTGTGTCAATGGAGCGCCAATCGGCACAGAACACTGTCACGTCATCCATGCAGAGTGAGCACTTGACCTCCTGTCTGTCCGGTCCTGGTGTGGTGATCCCTCTGATCTCTGGGTTTCGTCTGATGCTTTGGGTGAAAAGCTCTATACAGCAAACAAAAAGCAGAGGTGAGAGAGGGCAGCCTTATCTGACCCAGGAAAGAACCGGGAAGGGGTCAGTTTTACAGCCATTCACCAACACCAAACTACAAATGTCATTATACATCTCATTCACTTACGAACAAAACATTTCCCCAAGACCAAACCCGTGCAGAGCTCTGCACATAAACTCATGGGTGACATGGTCAAAGGCCTTCTCCTGGTCAAGACTGACCAGGGCTGCATGCACATGGCGGCCATGAAAGTACTGGAACGTGTCCCGCAATCCTGCGACCAGGAATGCCACAAGTCTGATCCGGGTGGAGGATCTGTCCGATGACAGACTTCAGCCTGTTGGCCAAAACCTTGGCAGGGATTTTGTAGTCCACGTTCAAGAGAGAGATCGGACACCATTTATTCAGGTCTGATCTTTCCCCTTTCCGCTTATACAAAATTGTGCCCTCCACCACCATGTCCTTATACAGCTCGAGCAGGTCCGGGCCCACGAGATCCCACAGTGCTAGGTAGAGCTCTGCTTGGGCGGCTAAAGGATTTAGCAACAGAGTGCAGCTCCTACTATGCCAAGGGAGTGTCTGTTGAACCTGCAGGATCAATTTGGTTAGAGATACCTGACAAGAACCTATCGGTCGCTTTTGTGTCTGTTTCTTTCGGGGAGTAGAGGTTGGTGTAGTAGTCGCTGACCACTTGCATCACAGCCTCCTTCCCCTTCTGGAGTGTTCCAGTCTTGCCATGCAGTTCTGACAACGGTGTGTCCTGAGTGAAGTTTCCTGAAAAAGGAAGAATTACACGTCTCACCTTTCTCAAGATTCTCCACCTTGGCACGGAAGACAATGTGCCTGGATTCTTCCTGTAAGTGTCCTTTCAGGCTCTTCTTGGTGTCCTCCAGGTCCTGTCTAACGTCCCAGCCACAGTGGTGAAGGTCCTGCAGCCTACTGAGTTCCCTCTTCCTGGCACACACTTGCTGGTGTCCCCTTGCCTGAAAGAAGCTGCGCAGCTTGACTTTGACAAACTTCCACCACTCACCTTTCCCAAGAATCTCTTTTCCTCCTTCCAGGTGACATAGACCTACCTGAGTTCCAGCAGGGTACAACTCAGCTTCCAGGAGCCCGGGCCAGGGGCAAAGCCCTCGCCCAGGTCACCCCGAAAGTGAAGGGCCCTGTGGTCAGAGAAAAAGCAGGGGACCATGAAGAACTTACAATGCCTGACAGCCCTTGAAGTGAGCACAAAGTCAATCCTGGAACGCATGGATCCATCAGGACTGCACCACGAATAGTTCACTTAACCTTTCCCTATGGATCCCATAAACAAATTTATTGAAGGTGCACATGTCTAGTGCCTAACTGTCTCTCACGCCCATGAGCCATCTATGACCAAAAGACGGCCACAGACGAGCTCCTGGACAGAGTCAACCATGAAACGCCCACCCCTGACAAGAATGGCTATCCCTGCAGACTTATAATCGCCACCCCCAGACCAGTAGGAGGGACCAAGGGTCCACTGGGAGGACAGATGAGTGTACCCTATCAAGGGAGGAAGGGCGCACTCCTGAAGCATGTAGACGTCACTTTGCTGAGGGCGAAGAAAGGTCAGCACCCCCTGCCTTCTAGACGCATCCTTGATACTCCTCACATTAATGGAAAAGATGGAGTTGTCAGCCATAATGAGGGTATGAGGGCTTGTCAGCAAGGGGCCGAACTTACCTCCCCGGGGGGGTGTGACTCTTCCACTGCCACCGGTGCATGTCATATGTTCTGGGTCAGGCCAAGCTCCTTCGAGTACATCATCCATCATCTTATTGAGGTTAAGGGTGAGGCTAGGCTCCGGATCGGCCATGATCTCCTTCTCTTCTTCCTCCCCCACAGACTCAAGGTCCTCCACTACTGGGTCCAATGCAGCGATGTCGTGCTGGACCACGTTGGGCCACTTGGTGGAGGCGGCGTGTCCCTCTGTTGGGCTTTCTGGTTTCTGTCTATGGCTTCCTGTTGGGCCACTGGTGGGGTTGGGCAGGGAGGGGAAGTCCTCGAGGGAGGAAAGATCTGGGGTGGGTAGGGAGGGAGGTGGGCAGCATCACCTCCAGCACAGAGGGGGTGGGGAGGGGACTCACCTGTGTTCTTCCGAGGCTCCTTTGGCTTCTTCTTTTCTGGTGGCTTCTTCCTGGCACTGGAAAATGACGTGCCCTGGATCAAGAATCCAGCGTAGGTCTGGGTTCTCTGGGGGGAGTCTTTGAAGACATGCTCCACCAATCCCCAGAGGTTGCAGGCTCTGGACATCAGACAGTCCTTGGTCTCGTGGCCTGCAACCCGACAGGACCTCCAAAAAAGGTTCTGTGCAATCCTTACCTATGTGACCAGGCTGGCCACATCTCTAACAGGTGTGGGGCTGGTCGGCATAGTACAGGATTCCTGCGGAGGCTCCCAGGGAGAAGCACTGCTGCAGGTGCTGGAGGTCCCACGAAGGGTCTCTCCTTAACCTGCAAGACACAGACCACTTACCTGTCCAGAAGCTGTTGGCATTGAGGAATCGGACCGTATCCTTTGTCATGATGCAGAACCTCTGGAGGTAAGTAGATTTATTTTCCTAGGTTAATGGCAACCGTCACCCGCCTTTCATCCCATTGTATGGGAGTGTTCGCCACAAAGTTATGGAAAGGGGATTCCTGGGCCACAAGTCTTTACCATTTCCCAATAGCATCTGCAGACCTGTAAAGACACAAAAGTGATATAAAATATACCTCTTGTAAAGGTCTGCACGGACAGTGTCTCTGCTTTGCTGAACCCCTGCTCCAAGATCATCTTCTTGTCTAAGATCTACGGGGTTATGTCAGGGACTCTTCCGTCCACCTCTTTCAGGTTAAGCACGACCATCTGCTTCATCCAAGGCTCCAGGGAAAGGAGCCTGTGACGGATCCTGTACTCAAGGTGTCCACCGTAAATGCTTCCTAAGTCCTGGAACGTGAGTCCAATGGATCTGGTTATAGGAATCCCCAAGAATTAGACAACACTAGTTCTTGGAGTACATCAGGAATACTTTATTTGACATGTCACACACATATATATAGCCAGATGACTAAAAGCTAACCTAATTAGCATGAGCTAATTATCTTAATCATTGACCCAGACTAGTTGACTGAGAGAAGACTTTTCAGGGTAGGACTTTAAGGCTCCTAGCTCATTTGAATGACTATTCAACAGACATTACCATAAACATTAACACAGGGCTAATTAGCACAACAACATTGTGTGGAATACTCCTTACAAGCCAGACCAGCCTCATCTACATTACACAAGGCAACAGACAGGCTGGCTGGAGTAGCATCTGACAGTGTGTGTCCCATAATGCATGGGACAAGACACATTATATATACATATATATCCAGTCTATGTGTCTTGGGGGGGCCAGCATGGACCTAAATCCAAGTAAAACCAGCTGAGCGGTCCCCAGGCATACAGCTCACAAAGAGCAACGTTACCCCAAATGCCAGGGCCCGTAATCACAAGGCAATAGGCTCGCATTCAGTCCCCTCCAACAGCCTCTGTCCCGGATAGGTCTGTCACAGAGCCCGTCTGCGGACAGGTACGGCTTGGCTGATCCCGACGGGCCGGTGGCAGCTGGGGCAGAGGTGGAGGTTGAGGTGGCAACTTACTCGAGGGCTTCAGACAAAGTGATTGGAGCAGGTTTCTTCTTCAACTTGTTGCTCTTCCCCATCGTTGAGGAGTTTGTTGGATGTCACTTCAGAAGTTCTTTGAGAGCAGAGTGGGGGGGGGGATGGTAAACCTATTCCCTGTGGCTGAGAAGCAGATATGAGACCTACCTGCATATCGTGTTGATGCCACAGACAGCGGTGTTATTTGCTATTAAATCTGTTACTAGGCTGAAAACCATTGAAAAAACAGTAAATCCTTTCTAGCTATTTGGATATTCATCTACCCTAAATATTTAATGGATGACCTTTACTATGAATTGCCTTAGTGCAGGAATTTAGTCTTCTGTGTGGCTATATTATTATCACTGCTTCCAGGCCTAAGTGCACCAGCTAGCTATTGCTGTGATGTATATGCTGAGCAATTGATACATATATACTCTGTTTAATACTGAAACATCAGGATAGCCTTGGGACTATATCAATTGATATTTTTATATTTGCCTGTACACTTTGATATCATCATCATTGCAGCATTATTTTCAAGCTCCCGAAGAAGCGCCAACACGTGCAAAATGTAGAACGATTTCTATAAGCGACCTCTACTATGCCTCAACCACATAATCGCATACAATTTTGGAATACTCATATTTTAATTGAACAATATATTAAAAATTTCTATGGGTGTGCCTATAAATTCCAATTTCTTTTTTAAATCCATTTCCAGTGCTTGTGCAGTACACTAAGCAACACATATATTGGTAACTCACTGCTCCTGGCTCTTCTCTCCTCACACTGGAAACGGTGTGAGGAGGGAAGAGTTGGTAACAGCCAGTTACCGGTCTTTGTTTACATTTGTGATCGGCTGTGAATGGATCACAGCAGATCATGAGGTTAACAGCCAGCCTATGGCTGCTTACCAGTGTCGATAATGAGCAGTGTGCAAGGGGGAAGTACCATCTGTGATTGGCCATGACTGGATCACTGCTGATCACGTGGTAAACAGCCATGCCCATTGGCTGTTCACCCCCCTCGGTGACGTGCTGTGTCTTGGGGACATGCCTGCCACCGACAGTGCAGGGCTGCACGCACCTGTTTGAATGGGCCACTGTCATATGACGTCTGCCCAGAATGAGAGCCGCACTGACCCTCCATCATTTGATGGTGGGAAGACGACAACTGGTTGAAGAAACTACAGGCTTACTGGCAGGATCAACAGTGACAATATTCTACTGCACATAGGTGTGATAGTCCTAGGAAGTAGGAAAACTCTGTGATCAGAGGTGGATATTACTTTAGAAACTTGCTACCCTCTAGGACTGGGGTTGTCCTCAGAACACTGTGGGAAATAGATGAAAACAGAGGGTGCACTGGCCTAGTGCATTATCCAACAATAATTTTATTAAAGATGAATATTAAAATGTAACTATTCTCAAACATACAGTAGGTAGTGCATCTATTCATCTGGCCACTACATGTGGCAACAGTCTCCTGGCTTTGCCAAAGATTCTAGCTCAAGGAGGACCTCACCAGGGTCCCTGCTGGCCAACGTGTTTCAAAGGTGTGTTCTTCTTCATCAGAGTCAAAACTTTTTTTGTTTCTGGTTTTGGCTCTGATGAAGAAGGATATACCTTTAAAATGTGTCAGCCAACAGGGACCCTGGTGAGGTCCTCTTTGAGCTAGAAGCTTTGGCAAAGCCAGGAGATTGTTGCCACATGTTGCCACAGCAGCGATCGGGTCCGCTGGTCCCGCGGCCGTGGTCACGGAGCTCCCAACCGGGTGGCGAGCGCACTGCCGGCGGGGTGCGAGTGACCCCGTGGCTAGGCAATTAAAGGGGATGTACCTGTACGTGCTTTTGCCTAGCCGTGCCATTCTGCCAACGTAAATGTGCAGGAGGTAGTCGGAAGCGGTTAAAATTATTCTAAATGCATTTTTTTCAATTACAAACATGTTGTGCCTACCTGTCCTGCGCAATGGTTTTGCACAGAGCAATCCTGATCCTCCTTTTCTGGGGTCCCCTGCCAGAACTCTGGGCTCCTCCCCCCTGCTGAGAGCCTCATAGCAAGCCATTTGTTTTTCACTCACGTGTGCTTACTCCTGTCCATTGACACACAGAGCATGGCTCGGCCCCGCCACTGCTCTCTCCTCACTGGCTGTGATTGACAGCAGTGGGAGCCAATAGCTGCCTCTCTGTCCAATGAGAAGAAAGAGAGAGCCAAGAGAGCTGCTGCTCTTGTATACATTGCTGAAATGAGATCCAAATTTAGAGGGGGGGGGTGAGAACTGCACAGAGAAGGCTTTTTACCCTAATGCATAAGGGTGAAAAAAACTTGTACCTTAAGAACCACTTTAAAGGGTAGCTAAAGCTAAAACCTTTGGATAGAGTTAACGATTTTGGATAGAGTAGGGTAAGGTTTTAACAAATTTGTATTGCTACATGATCCTAGATTGTAAGAACCACACTGTGATATTCAAGTCCTAATTCAAATGTATTCCAATAAAACATTTTTTATAAAGCTGGGATGTTTTTATCAGGGCTTAGGAAAATTAAACAATGCATGGAGTTGTGACTTGCACAAAATTTGTCAGCAACCTTATTTTTGAATTGCAGTGTCCTCATTGGGTAGATTCTCTCTCTGGAAACCATTGCTCTAAGACTACAAATGAAGAAAAATCACAAATTTTGAGCTGTTACTATAGGTCATTGGTCTCCAAACTGCAGCCCGAGGGCCAGATGTGGCTCTTTGCTGGCCTTTTTTCGGCCCTTGGGGCATTTTTCTTCCCAATGATTTGAGGCACTATTCTTCCCACTGACACCAGTGGGAAATAATTCCTCCCACCAATATCAATGATGGGGCACTATTCCTCCAAATAACACCAACAATGGAACACTATTTCTTCCACTAATACCAATTACGGGAAACTACTCCTCTGCCTACTCACCGCCAACCCTAAGGCCATGTTTATTCTGATGCTGGGCCCAGGACATTTTCTACCTCCCGCTGGCCACAATCTGGCCTAAGTCTGAAGGACAGTAAACCAGCCTTTTTTTTTTTTTGTTATTTGGAGACCCCTGCTATAGAGTAAAACGTGTTTTGGTGACAGCTGTCATAGAGGATATTTCCCTGATGTTGGAGAGATTTCCTTTCCCTACGTGTTGTGCAAACAGGAAATCATGAGAAGGTGAATCTCCTTAATTGGACATAGATGGAAAAAAAACATTTAATCCAAAAAAATAAAATAAATTTGTGTGCTAACAATCAGAAGATCAGCGAAAAGTCTAACATAGAACTGCAAAGGTTTTAAGAGATGTGCATAGATACTTTTCCTAACTGAGGTTGACATTGCTGGTAAATTAGTTTACCAAGTCACATTCACTTGGACTTATTTTGTAATGTTGAAGATGTTTTGGCTGCTTATCCAAGCCCCTTAGTTAGTTATAAAGTTCTACATACCCCAGCATTTACAGCCACATAAGTTTCTCAGTAATATAAAAAAAAAAAAAACATCATGGATTGGATAAGTCAAGCAAAACATTTAGGACCATTAAACAGTGGTGGTGGTGAAGGGGGGGGGGGGCAAAATATTAATAGTTATACAGTTATCCTATATGAAGCTGGAGTATCAAAAGAAGCAAACAGCTGGATCAATATAGGAGGGGGAATGCTGCAGGTCTGTTCTCCTATACCCTATCAAAAGGAACATTATTTTGAGGATGGTAAAAGACAGCAGAGAGACAACAAAATATAATGGGCGTCCGTAAACAGGGGTGGGGTTCTTCACCAGTTTTATCACCTCTACCCTTGAGAACAATTCACACCTTAACCACTTCAGCCCCGGACCAATTGGCAGCCAAAGGACCAGGCCCCTTTTTGCAATTCGGCACTGCGTCGCTTTAACTAACAATTGCGCGGTCATGCGACGTGGCTCCAAAACAAAATTGGCGTCCTTTTTTTCCCACAAATAGAGCTTTCTTTTGGTGGTATTTGATCGCCCCTGCGGTTTTTATTTTTTGCGCTATAAACAAAAATAGAGCGACAATTTTGAAAAAAATGCAATATTTTTTACTTTTTGCTATAATAAATATCCCCAAAAAATATATAAAAAAACATTTTTTTTCCTCAGTTTAGGCCGATACGTATTCTTCTACATATTTTTGGTAAAAAAAATCGCAATTAGCGATTATTGATTAGTTTGCGCAAAATTTATAGCGTTTACAAAATAGGGGATAGTTTTATAGCATTTTTATTAATATTTTTTTTTTTATTAGTAATGGCGGCGATCAGCGATTTTTATTGTGACTGCGACATTTTGGCGGACACATCGGACATTTTTGACACATTTTTGGGACATTTGTCATTTATACAGAAATCAGTGCTATTTAAATAGCACTGATTCCTATGTAAATGACAGTTGTAGTTAGGGGGTTAACCACAAGGGGGCGGGGAGGAGTCAGTGTGACGTGATGTGTTGTGTTTACTGTAGGGGGGGCGTGGCTGTACGTCTGACGTCATTGATCGGCGTTCCCGATGACAGGGAACCGCCGATCACTGACAGTCAGTGTAGGAAGCGCGGGGAGAGGTTTGTTTACATAGACCTCTCCCCGTTCTTCCGCTCCGTAACCCGATCGCGGGATACCAGCGGCGATCGGGTCCGCTGGTCCCGCGGCCGGGGTCACGGAGCTCCCGACCGGGTCGCGAGCGCGCCGCTAGCGGCGCGCGCGCGCGACCCACGGGCAGGCACATGCACGATCACGTACAGGTACGTGATTCTGCCTGCCCGTGCCATTCTGCTGACGTATATATGCAGTGGCCGGTCGGGAAGCGGTTAAAGTGTAAGTAAACCTCCCTATAGTTTTTAGCCAAGGAAGCTGCCATCTTTGCCTCTGTTTAATCTGCAACTGCCATGATGCTGCACATGTGATCAATTATGACACCAGCCATTGGATGGTTTGACAGTTTGGTTTAGAGCACAACCAATGGGAGTGTTACATTTGAGGCACGTGCCAGAAATTAAACTGTTTTATGGATGGGTTTACTTCTGCTTTAAGTCACTTAATTCAATTCAGCTTTTATGCATGTCTATAAAATGTTCTTGCTTAGTATAAAATGTTCTTTGAAGATTATTTCTCAGTAGATTAATTAGCAAAACAGACAATTATAGAAAACTATTTAGTAAAAAAAAAGGAGTCATCTTTGTAAACATTTAAGATAAGTAATCTCAGAAGAATATTGTATTAATTTTTATTAATCCTATAAAATCTGGCCCAGTTTCTCAATGCAGACTATTATATCTAGGTATCATCTCTGTCAACACCCATGGATATGGAACAACTTTTATATAGTGTTAGGATATGAGTGGGAGCATATAACCCTATGAATGGATAGATACTGTAAGTACTTGGATACAGACTGTCTTTATATTACCCATAAAATCTTCAACATGGAACAACTATGACAACCAAAACAGTACAACCTGAACTGCCAGGCTGTTTGTCCTTTTTTGTTAAAATTGTAATTGTCATAGTTTAATGCTATATTTTTAGGACTTGTGCCAATGGGCAAATGCAAATGCTTTCCACTTGTAGTTCACATCAGTTTAAGACACTTTGGAGAGCATTCAAAGTTTGAAAATAGATGCATTGGACCTCCTTCTGTATCAACCTGCTTAAAGTTGCTTTTGTGTTTCCCTTGACTCGTATAAGGAGAAAATAAGTTCTTATGAGGACAAAAAAGGCCATTAACACCAGCCCTAATGAAAACTGTTTTCATTTATTATATCTCATAGGAAGCAATAACAGTTACATGGGTCATATTTTACCTTCTTATCAGATGGTCCACCAAAATAATATCACTTCTGTCATACTTACCGGATTTTCAAATCTGAAAAATATTAAAATGCTTCTTTTTATGGTCCTGTTTGTCATATACTGTGTGACCATTTGTGGGAACCTACTTGTCATGACATTGAGTCTACTAAGTAAAAACCTTCAGTCTCCCATGTACTTCTTCATTTCTCAGCTGTCATTGTTTGATATAATGTTGAGTACGGTCATTCTTCCTAATCTTCTATATATTGTACTTTATGATGGATGTACCATGTATCTTACTGTATGCATCATCCAGTTTTCCTTCTTTACAACTACTGAGGTTTGTGAGTGCCTTCTATTGACCGTGATGTCCTATGACCGGTATTTGGCCATTTGCAACCCTTTACTTTACAGCTCTATAATAAACCAAAACTTTTGCAGTAAATCTATGCTTATCATCTGGTTATTAGGTTTTAAAATAACATTGGTCAATCCTATATCTATGAGCACTCTATGCTACTGTGGGCCAAATGTCATTGACCATTTCTTTTGTGACTTTGAACCCATACTCAAACTTTCTTGCTCTGATACCTTCTGGATTTATGTTCAGACAATGCTAATGGCTTTCTTTTTTGTTGCAGTTCCCTTTTTGATTATTGTTATATCATATATCTATATAGCTGTAATCATCCTAAGGATCCCATCAGTAACAGGAAGACAGAAAGCCATCAGCACGTGCAGCTCTCACCTGAGCGTGGTGTCTATATATTATGGAACTATAATCATTGTATATTTGTTTCCAAAGGGAGGACAAATGCACACTATGAGCAAACTCCTTTCTCTTTTTTACACGGTCATTACTCCATTGCTTAATCCAATCATATACACACTCAGGAACAAAGAATTTAAGAAAGCTTTTGAAAAGATAATATCCAATTCAGACAAATTTTGGTAGCAGAAATGGGATCATTCACATTAACTATTTTTGCCTTTTTTTTTTTTTATTCCACATTTTTTAAATGTTCTATAGCTAGCAAAAATCAACTAAACATAGATAGAAAATGAAAGATGTAATTTGTTAACTTTTTCAATCCTCTTCAGCATTGAGCAAAAAGTGTAAAAAAGTGAACCACATTTATGAAATATATTATCTCAGCTAATAAGTACCAATCTCATCCATGCCTCCCAATGGCCAAGAGATGGTTTAGGCATGAACGAAATGTAGGCACTTTAGTAACCCCCTCAAATTGTTAGAGGTGTCTTGTGGAGAAGTAATGAACAGATTCCCATATCACTTATATGTTTATACTGTACCACCTAGTAAAGCTATCAGTGCCAAAAGAGCTTCTGAAAGCAGCTTTGCAACACATAACCTTGGCTGTCAAATTAGCAGCAGGTTCCACCAGCTAAACTCATGAACTTGTACATAGTAAGGAAGGAATCTGGGGTGTACAAGGAGCAATCTCTCTCCTTAACCCAAAAAAATATTTAAATAGGCCTTTTCTGCTTACTCCAGGCAGTCCCCAGGTTACAAACAAGATGGAGTGCATAGGTTTGTTCTTAAGTTTAATTTGTATGTAAGTTGGAACAGCTACAGTTTTTAAGTGTAACTCCAACCAGAATAATATTTTTTTAGTTTTTTGGATAGCATAGGGAAGGGTAAATACCCCTGTGATGTTTGTTTTACTGTCTGTGCCCCTGTTGAGAAGATTTCACCTCACTTTCTGTCCCTGTGACAATTGGATTTTGAAAAATGTGGTTTTTAGAAACAGGGATTGGTGATAAACCTTCAGTGGAGACACCTTTTTCTCATGGTAACTCTAATGCCATGTACACACGAGTGGATTTTCCGTCAGAAAAATCTTGGATGTTTTTTCCGATGGAATTCCGCTCAAGCTTGACTTGCATACACACGGTCACACAAAAGTTTGCTGAACTTTCAACCGTCAAGAACACAGTGACATACAACACTATGATGAGCCGATAAAATTAAGTTCAATGCTTCCTAGCATGCGTCAAATTGTTTCCGAGCATGTGTAGGAATTTTGCACGTCGGAATTGCTACAGACCATCGGAATTTCCAATCTGAACTTTTTCTGACCCAAAAAAATTAGAACATGCTCTCAATCTTTTTCTGACTGGAATTTGGCCAGCAAAAGTCCAATGGAGCATACACATGGTTGCATTTTCAGACCAAAAGCTCTCATCTGTCTTTTGCTGGCCGAATTTGCAGTCGTGTGTACACGGCATTACAGGAGTTAATTTCCCTTCTTTGGGGTAGATTTTCTTTACACTTACTTTTGTCTCCCTCCGTTTGTAAGTAGGAGTCATTTTGTAAGTCAGATGTTTGTAAGTTGGGGACTGACTGTGTATGAAATCCTAATACAAAGATTTTTTTTTAGTACCAAAAGTCTGTGTCGTTATTAGAAATAGCAAGAATTTCACCATATGTAAATATATCTGGAGCACTTTCATTTCAAAACTACCACATTTCCCAGACTTAGATACCACTATGAGGGCTACTCAAAAGAAGGACCCTTGTCATAGAAGATTGGCACCATCTCATACCGTATACCCAAATCATTCACTTGAGGTGCAACAATAGCAGACACAATTTTTTATCATTGTAAATGAAACTTGAATATATAAATTTGAAAGTCACTCATTAACCACTTCAGTCCTGGAAGATTTGGCTGCTCAGTGACCAGACCATTTTTTAAGTTGCAGCACTGAGTCGCTTTAACTGACAATTGCGTGGCCATGCAGCGCTGTACCCAAACAAAATTGACGTCCTTTTTCCCCACAAAAAGAGCTTTCTTTTGGTCATTTTTGATTGCCTCTGCGGTTTTTAGTTTTTGCACTATAAACAAAAGAAGAGCGACAATTTTGAAAAAAAAACGCTTTGGAGGTTATTTACGAAAGTAAAATCCACTTTGCACTACAAGTGCACTGCAAGTACATTATACATACAATAATGGATAGATTATGGGCAGGTATGCCTGGAGGGAGCCCACTTCTCCTTAAATGTATAGGGATGCAATGGACACCCAGAAAAAAGCACAATGGCAGGCAGTGAAGGTATCCAGTGCATCCTCTCAATTCACTAACAGTACAAACAAATGGCAACCAAGCCAACCTATAACTGGCCTTTACAGCAAGGAGCACATGGAAGAGTGATGCATGTCAAAAAACAAATAAAAATTCCCAGCTCATTTACTAGCTAGCCCACAACAAACCAAATTGACCCTGTCTAACAGTTCACATTAAGAACAAGGGGTTTAGTTTGCACACCTTTGCAAATATATGTGTAAGCTGCAGCGGCCATGTGTACTGCAGTCCTAACTCTATAATTTTGAGAGTCTTCCAAGTTGGAGCACATATATATATATTGATGGATAGATTAAGAGCAGACATGCCTGGAGGGAGCCCACCCTTCCTTAAAGGTATAGGGACACACTGGACACCCAGCAAAAAGCACAATGGCAGCAAAGGTATCCAGTGCATCTCCTCGCCAATTTACCAACAGTACGAACAAATGGCGACCACCTCAACCCTTTAACTGGTCTTTACAGCAAGGAGCACATGGAAGGGTAACGCATGTCAAAAAACAGACACAAATTTCAAGAACACTTACCAGCCAGCCTGCAACAAACTGAATTGACCCTGTCTAACAGTTCATGTTGATAACAAGGGGTTTAATTTGCACACATTTGCAAATATATGCATAAGCTGCAGCAGCCATGTCACAGCAACCCAGTGTACTGCAGTCTTAACTCTATAATTATGAGGGTCTCCCAAGTTGGAGCTCATATATAATAATGGATAGATTAAGGACAGGTATGTCTGGAGGGACAATTGCCACCCTAGACCATCATCCATGTCAAATCATCATAAAGAAGTGGTAACTGTTCATATGCTTAAGCTAAGTTTTGCCCCCCCATCAAAAAATTAAAAGTCAGCATACTGTAGCGGCTGAATTTTAATATTAGGACACTTACTTGTCCTAAAATCCAGCGATGTAGGCACCCCAGCTGACTTTTTCATCGGCTTTCAGGTGCTGCCACTGCCATTGCCTGTAAGGAAAACCATCAGTGAAGCCTTGTGGCTTTACAGCCATTCCCTACTGTGCATGCGAAAAGCGCGCTGCATGCTGTGCTTTCTGAACACAGCAATGGGGGAAGGAGGAGGTGGGCCGAAATTTCCGAGTGATGTCGCCGTGGTAAGATCTCTCAGAATTGGGGATAGGTAACTGTCAAAAACAGGTACCAGCTCCCCCCCTGAAAGGTGCCAAATGTGGCACCGGAGGGGGGGGGGGCAGATAAATGGAGCTTCCACTTTTGTTTGGAACTCTGCTGTAGTTCACTAAGCTGTAATGCATGTGTTCAATGCATTAGTAACTGTTACATAGACATAAAAAGTCACAAGCACATTTAAAATAGAAATACAACCAGCAGAAAAAAAAGAGGAGAAAACTTCCATATACAGAGCCCTATACCCACAGTTATTCTAGAGCAGTGATGGTGAACCTTGGCACCCCAGATGTTTTGGAACTACATTTCCCATGATGCTCATGCACTCTGAAGTGTAGTTGGGCATCATGGGAAATGTAGTTCCAAAACATCTGGGGTGCCAAGGTTCACCATCACTGATTTAGAGGAAGGCAAAAAATCATTTAAAGCATTGTCCAATTTGCTCCAATGGGGGAAAAAACAATCCTTTTTGATCCACCAAGGTAATCAGATATTCTCTAGATCAACAATCTCTGGTGTTATTACCTATGCATGTTAATATCCATTTAAAATGTGGATGCATTTAGGAATGCATACTTCTCTTTTTTGAAAAAATCAACTGAGCTGGTCAGAACTAGTTCCTGAAGGAGTCTATTTCATATGTGTGTGTTATATTCAGACATGTGACTGTTTTCAGATTATTTTTGGCCATTTCTGAAAATATAAGCCCATAATAAAAGTTAGTAATTTTTTTTTTCACTTTTTTTCACTTTGTCTCTTTTGACCTATTATAAATAAAAGTGTATTCAGCCCATACGTTTTTATTGTTATTGTTATATAGAGTAGGGAAGTGGTTAGATCCCTGCCGGGGTTTTATTTGTGTCCTGTTGAAAATTTCAGTTCAACTTCTTACCAGAGACAACGCAGGAACTAAGAGGAGACCCTTTCAAAGCTAAGGGGTTATCCCTCATAAGAAGTTGTCACAAAAGCAAGTTTAACAAGATTTCTCTTCACCTCGTCTTTTTGCGACAACTCAAAACATGTTTGATTTCCTATGAATTTTTTAATAGCATTTTTAGTAGCATTCTGCCTTATCATCATCCTTATGTGTGATATTTTAAACTTGTCCTTCTGTACCAATAAATGAATGGCCCCTGAAATGCATTGGCTGTCTTTTGCCCGTCTTGTTCCAGCCAGTTGACCAAAAAAGGCTTTGAACATCCAAGTATTTTTTATTTGGCACTCTCTTTGATCTATTACACTTGAATGTATCAATTTGATTGAATGTCCTCTTCTAGGGGATTCTTTGTAGTGTGCTGCTACATACAGGCCAATTGGGCTCCTGTTAAGACTTTTTAAGCAAGCTTCAATCTGTGTGTGAGCAGGTTAGAGGTCTAGTCTGGTGGATTATGGAACAAGATCAGGGCCAAGACTGGAGGAATAAACATAGCTGTGTGCAAAAAGCCAAGATGCTGCTAAACAGCCCTTGCATGGGCAGACCACTGTGTTGTGTTGCTGTTTGTATGAATAGAAGTGGGCAAGAAAAAACACATATTGCTGAGTTGACCAAATTCTCGTAAAACTCTCCATTTTAAGCTAAATCCCACAATATGTATAACACACATAATCTTAATGACTGCCATTTTTATTGTAGAATTTGTTTTCACTTTCCGTTGAGCCTCTGTGCATCAAGAATGACTTGATCTAATAAAGAAAAGAAAATCTTGATCAAATAACTAAAATTATTTAAATGTAAAGACACATTCACATTTGATCAATACGACCTGTAAAAACATGAAATCTTTGCACTGATTATTCTATCTAAAGCTTTTTTGATGTCCTTGTTCCTCAGGCTATATATAATAGGGTTCATCAAAGGTGTCCCCACGGTGTACAACAGGGATAGGGTCTTAGCTAGGTGAGATGATTGTCCACTGGTTGGCAGAGTATAGACAGTGAAAAGAGTTCCGTAAAATATGAAGACCACACTTAGATGAGAAATGCAGGTAGAGAAGGCCTTCTGCCTATCTATGTTGGATGGAATTCTTGCTATGGTAATAACAATGTAAATATAGGATGCTAAAATAATTAAGCAAGGAATGATTATCACAGGGAAACTTAATAAGACAACTTCTATCTGAACAATGTAGGTATCTGAACAGGAAAGTGTAAGTAGTGGAGAAAGATCGCAGAAAAAATGGTCAATAATATTTGAACCACAAAACTGTAAATTAGACACGGTTAAAATGTCAATCAGTATAAGAGAAAAACTTAATATCCAAGACAAAGCTGCTAACTTTTGGCTGAAAGCAATGTTCATTATGGAACCATAATGCAATGGTTCACAGATGGCCAAATAACGGTCATAGGACATGACCATGAGGAGAAAACACTCTGATGTTTCTGAAGCACTGAAAAAATACAACTGAGTAATGCAACCCATAAATGTGATGGTCCCATGTGTATTCACTAAAGCATGAAGCATGTTGGGCACAATGTCCGTTGTTAACAAGATATCATTCATAGAAAGTTGGGTGAGGAAGATGTACATGGGACTTTGAAGATTCTTGCAGTAGAGCACCAGCACAATGATCAGAAGGTTTCCACAGATTGTAAGGCAGTAGATCACAAGTAGGAGGAAGAAGAGAAAAATCTTAATGCTTTTGGTGTTCTGAAATCCCAGGAGGATAAATTCTGTTACTAAAGTGATGTTAGCCTCCTACATTGATTAGGAAAAGGAAGATTGTAAATGGCCTCTACAGACAATATTCATGGGTAGATAGGGTCAATTAAAAGTTGTACCATCATCCAGACATTTTAGAAATAAAGGGGTTGATAAATAAAAATAAAAAAAAATAGGTGATGGTCCATGTGTATCACCAAGATAATACTCCCCTGATCAGGAGAGTATTATCTTGGTGATACACATGGACCGTCACCTATTTTTTTACTCATCGTTGATATTCTTGTCATGTATTGTGTATCAATAAACTTTTGTATATCTTTTTACTTGCTTGTTTCTATATCTGAATTTATCTTCATTGTATTGTACCGAGATAGTCCAATAGCCCTTTAGCTTTTTGGTGAGCACATGCCTGGGGACCAGGCTCCCAACCCCTTTATTTCATTGAATAGGAAAAGTAGAATAAATTATTCAAGATATCAACTGATATCATATTTCAAAATATATTTAATAACCACAGTGATAGAAACATTACAGTATGTTAGGCTCATTATGTTCCTCCTCATCTAACTGCACCTAAACCCAAAAACAAAAATGTAATATGTTGCAGCTTTGCAGTCCTTACATGTGTTGGCGGTATAATTTATTTTTTTCAGGGTGTTTTCACAATCCTGCCAGTAACACTTGGAGTTGATTTACTAAAACCTGGGAAGTGCAAATCTGGTGAACCTCTGCATTTTTTTTGTCAAAGCTTATTTGAACAAACTACCGTATTTATTGGCGTATAACACGCACTTTTTCCCCCTAAAAATTGGGGGAAAGTCGTGGGTGCGTGTTATACGCCGATACCCCCAAAAAAAAATGTCAAAAATGGCAAGCGCAATAGCGAGCGCTGCCGAAAAAGACCGAATTGCGGCCGAAAAAACCCGAAGCCGCACCGGAATAGACCGAGCAGACTGTTCGGCTCTGCTCGTAGTCCCGCCTCCCTGCGCTCGCTCCGGAAACAGCAGGGAGGCGGGACCGCTAGCGGAGCTGAACAGACGGCTCGGCCTTTTCCGGGGCCGCTTCGGTCTTTTTCGGCCGCGCCTCGGTCTTTTTCGGCGGCGCGCGCGACAGAGAGTCTCGGCGGCGGGAAATTTAAACCCGGACCGGACTTCAAATGACGCTGGCAAGGTACAATGACGCTGGGCATGGCTGCAATGACGCTGGGCAAGGCTGCAATGACGCTGGGCATGGCTGCAATGACGCTGGGCAAGCTGCAATGATGCTGGGCATGGCTGCAATGACGCTGGGCAAGCTGCAATGAAGCTGGGCATGGCTGCAATGATGCTGGGCATGGCTGCAATGACGCTGGGCAAGGCTGCAATGACGCTGGGCAAGGCTGCAATGATGCTGGGCAAGGCTGCAATGATGCTGGGCAAGCTGCAATGACGCTGGGCAAGGCTGCAATGACGCTGGGCATGGCTGCAATGATGCTGGGCAAGGCTGCAATGTCGCTGGGCAAGGCTGCAATGACGCTGGGCAAGGCTGCAATGACGCTGGGCAAGGCTGCAATGATGCTGGGCAAGGCTGCAATTACGCTGGGCAAGGCTGCAATGACGCTGGGCAAGGCTGCAATGATGCTGGGCAAGCTGCAAATGATGCTGGGCAAGCTGCAAATGATGCTGGGCAAGCTGCAAATGACGCTGGGCAAGGCTGCAAATGACGCTTAAATGTAAGTTTTTTTTTTTTTTTCCCTAAACTTCCCTCCTAAAACTTTTTTTCCTTAAAATGCCCTCCTAAACTTGGGGTGCGTGTTATACGCCGGTGCGTGTTATACGCCGATAAATACGGTAGTTAAAAACTGATTTGTCTACCATGCACAGTTCCACCAGATGTTGCACTCTCCAGTTTTAGTAATTGGCTTGTTTCTAAACAATGTCATGTGATCACTATAATGTCATGTTGATCATTCATGGTGATTGATTCTTGATCCGTTAGACACAGCACTGTAACAGAACTAGTGGTAGAGGTGTAAGCTCTAATGCCCTGTACACACGGTTGGAAATTCCGACGGAAAATTTCCAATCGGACCATGTTGTCGGAAAATCTGCCCGTGTGTGGGCTCCATCGGACTTTTTCCGTCGGATCCTGCTCTCAAATTTTCCGACAACAAAATCTGATCGGACTTTTTCCAACCGTGTGTAGAGAATTCCGACGGACAAAGTGCCACGCATGCTCAGATCAAATTACGAGACCAAAGATATTGGCTAATAGCCTCTACGTAGTTTCGTCGTACGCAACGAACGTCACCACGTTCAGAATGATCGGATTTTCCGACAACTTTGTCCGACCGTGTGTATGCAACACCAGTGTCTGAAAAAATCAGACGGATTTTGTGGTCGGAATTTCCGGCTGTGTGTACGGGGCATAAGTGAGAACAATTTAAGGAAACATTTTACAGATTATGGGTGGAAAGGAGTTAAAGTATGAGCGATTATAACCTCTGTCAGTTTGCATTGCTATCTGTGCCCTTGCTAGGGAGATTCGCCCTCTGCATGTGTCCTGTTTAACGTTATTATTGAAAGTGAAAAAAGATTCCAAATTTTGGGTTGACACCACAGGAATAGAGGGTAAATCCTCTATGAGGATGACACCATAGGCAGTGAAGGGAAATCTCCTCAATGAAACACAAATGGCAAAATAAAAAACTGACCGGGGTTACTCTTCCTGTTTTGCCTTTAGTTACACTTTAATCACTTCCCCCCCAGTCAATTGTAAAATGACAGCCACTGACAGAGTACTGTTATCCTGGGTGGACATCATATGATGTGCGCCAGATGCAGGCCTTAAACGCACCCTAAGGTTCAAGCAGCGGTGTGATCTGTCACCTGCTGTGTCCGCCAGGCTGTCCCTGGTGCCATGTGATTTCTGTGACCAATCACAGCAATTACATGTCAATAGTACACAATGCCTTTCATTTATAGACATTCATTGTGTACTACTGTAATCTCTGTATTTGGTCACAGCGATCACATGGTACAAACAGGGGCAATCACAGCACTCCTGTATCATGTGCTAGATATGACCAATCACTGCTATCACAATTGTACCCAATGACACCTGAATGGATATGATTCATAAAAATGATTGCTTATAACAGTGATCTTCACTGTAATAAGCAATCAGCAAACCCTAGGGGTCATGCATTGGTGTGATCAGTCACCTGCTGTGGATACAGTGGAAGGCAGATCATTGCACTAGGCCAGCCCTTTTACCATGTGGTCGATGTGACCACTCACAGCAATCACATGTCAATAGTACACAATGGCTTTCATTCATAGACTTTCATTGTATACTACTGTGATCTCTGTGGTTGGTCACAGTGATCACATGGTACAGACATAGGCAATCGCAACACTCCTGTATCATGTGATAGCTGTAACCAATCATTGCTATCACAATAGTACATAATAACACATGAATGAATGAATGTGTGTGATTTTATAAAAATGATTGCTTATAACAGTGATCATCACTGTAATAAGCAATCAGCTTGCTTACTGTTGTGATCTGTGATTGGCCAAATGCAATCCCATGGTACCTTGATATTTGTACCATGTGATTAGCTTAGCCAATCACAGATCACAACCATAAGCAAGCTGTTCGTGAATGGTTAACACATTCATGACAGCTAAAACTATTGTGTATACAGTGATCATCAATATATAAGCATTAACAGTGTACAAAAAATCCTGTTTTTGAAAAATGTAAATAAAAATATGATAATAGTGCTCTGGTAACAGGATTTAAAAAAAAGTGAAAAAGAGTGTATTTAAATTCTTAATTATCCAAAAAATTGTGACACAAAATTACTACTTAAAAAAAAAACAACCATGCCTCTAAATACCTTGCAGTGTCTACTTTCCAAAAAAAGGGGTTAATTTGGGGGGTATTTGTACTGTTCTGACATTTTAGGGCACACAATGAGAGGCTGTTAGTACATCAGGATTGATCAAATTTCAAATATATATACCAAAGTTTGTAGACTCTATAACTTTCACACAAACTAAATAATATACACTGATTTGGGTTATTTACCAAATAAATGTAAAAGAATACATTTTGGCCTAAATTTAGGAAGAAATATTTTTTATTAGCAAAATTTTATAACAGAAACAAAAAAAAGCATTTTCTGTTTATATATAAAAAAAAAACTCTATCGGTCTCAAGAATGATAAATATTTCACTTGGGTACAGTGTTGCATGACTGAGTAATTGGAGTTCAAAGTGCAAAAATATATATCACTATTTCAATCTAACACTATATGAATCTTCCTGCATCTTTCAAAACCACCGTTTCTAGCAATGGAGATTAATTTTAAGATTACTGTGAATTTATCAATACCAACTACTGTATATAAAATATTTAAATATATAGATAAATAATGTACTCACAACAGAAATGTCCATAGTGTTCCCCTCTGTTGCTTTCCCTGTGTGGATAGTCTGAGCTTTCCGTGTTAGATGTTTTATGTGTGCCCATTAAGAACGAATGGAATTTTTTCAAATTTGTCTATACAAATAATACAAAGTATACAAAATAATATAACTAAAATAAATTAAATATTACAAACCTTTAAAAATGTTTAGATTACAAAAATAATCCAAGTTACAATTTATATTTTCTCATATTCCTATTACATACAGCATAATGTATAAAATATTGAAATTATAATTAGTTCCCAAATTTGCCATGTCTGCAAAATACCCCACTGCTCCTCAAACTTCCACTATTGGAAGACAAGTTGACACAATTGTCAAAGCAAGCCCTTCAGAGAAATGTTTACTGTACCTCTAGATATTATTATTTTTTTTGGACACCATAAAGCCAAAAGCCACCCTCCTCTTCTTCCAAAGCCTCCTCATCGCCTGACACGAAGGCATGTGCATCTAACCAAGCACCGACAGCGCAGACTCATGGGGATGATTCTTGCGTGGGTCCATATGAAGGTGGACTGGTCAGTAGCACACCATCAAAATATCACATTTAACCTTGTCCTGCTATAAGATGGACAAGCCATGTATTCAACAATGAGAAGAGCTAATTACAGGCATACCCCACTTTTAAGTACACAATGGGGTTTATTACTAAAGCTGGAAAGTTCAAAATCAGGCTCACCTCTGCATAGAAACCAATGAGCTTCCAGGTTTTATTACCAAAGCTTAGTTGAACAAGCCGAGGTTAGAAGCCCATTGGTTTCTATGCAGAAAGGAGCCTGATTTTGCACTTTCCAGCTTTAGTAAATAAACCCAATTGTGTACTTAAAAGTGGGGTATGCCTGTATAATGAATAAGTTGGTTGCCACTGTTGCAGGAGTTGGTGCTCTTTTTCCTAACTTTTTTTAACTTTTACCCTCCTAGTACCTTACATATGCCGTTTTGCTGTAAAAAGTGGAAAAATTGGAGAAAATGTAGGCTAATCCATAGTAGTTACATTTTATGTAAAGATGGCAAGAATCTCCAAAGGAAATGGGAATTGTATGCAGCAATGGCTACCAAAATAAAAGTCTTGAATTATTTAGTTATCTTAAAGTTGACATTTACCACTTCAGCCCCGGAAGATTTGGCTGCTCAATGACCAGAGAATTTTTTTGCGATAAAGGAACTGCGTCGCTTTAACTGACAATTGCACGGTCGTGCGATGCTGTACCCAAACAAAATTGATGTCCTTTTTTTAATCACAAATAGAACTCTCTTTTGGTGGTATTTGATCATCTCTGTGTTTTTTATTTTTTACGCTATAAATAAAAAAGAGCGAGAATTTTGAAAAAAACACAATATTTTGTACTTTTTGCTATAATAAATATCCCTAATTTTTTTTTTTTAAAAAGCTATTTTTTTTCTCAGTTTAGGCCAATGTGTATTCTTCTACATATTTTTGGTAATAACATTCGCAATAAGCGTATATTGATTGGTTTGCGCAAAAGTTATAGCGTCTGCAAAATAGGGGATAGATTTATGGCATTTTTATTATTATTTTTTTACTAGTAATGGTGGCGATCTGCTATTTTTATTGTAACTGCAACATTATGGCGGACACATCGGACATTTTTGACACATTTTTGGGACGATTGACAATTATACAGCGACCAGTGCTATAAAAATGCACTGATTACTGTATAAATGTCACTGGCAGGGAATGGGTTAACGCTAGGGGGCATTCAAGGGGTTAAATGTGTTCCCTGTGTGTTCTAAATGTAGGGAGAGGGGACTGACTAGAGGAAGTGACGGAACATGGTTTCTAGCTATTAGGAACTCACAATCTCTCTCTCCTCACAGAACAGAACAGGGATTTGTGTGTTTACACAAATACATCCCTGTTCTGCCTCTCGTGCCCGCGATCGCTCGTGGCCGACGGTCATCATGTCTGTCGGGCCACGAGCATCGGCACTCCCGCAGTGCAGCGGGCACACGCACACACATAGCCGAGTATTATTCTTCACAATTGTTTTATTGTGCATTAAAAAAAAAAATAGACATGTCATTTGCCAATAGAACTTAACCAAAAAGTGCATTCTATGCATCCAAAAATATAGAAAATATACCAAATCAAATCATTATTATTCAACCAAAAAAAATATGTCCAAGCAATAACTCCAAGGCCAATAATAAATAACACATTATATCTTCTGATTCCGCAACATGTCTGGTTGATGTATGGCCGTTCAGAAACAAACTGAAAAGCGCAAACTGAAAATGTTTGGATTTTCTTTCTTATTTTGAGATTTTTGAATTTTCAAATATTCGTATTTTTGAATTTCCAAATTTCTAAATTTTCAAATTTGCAAATATTTTCATTTCCGGATTTTATAATCTTCCAATTTTCGAATATACGAATTTACGAATTTTCTAATTTTCAAATTTACAAATCCCGGAAAACTCATTTATAGACATGTACAATTTGTTTAGTTCCAAATTAGCTTTTTAACAAATTTCGACACATTTGTTCATTCGGAAATATCCACATTAACAAAAACCCCTCTAATGAACTTTTTTGAATATTCATTAATTTGAAAATACATAAATTCGTAAATTTGAGTATTCGAATATTCAGAAATTCAGAAATTCGATATTCCAAAATCCGAAAAATTAGAATTTTAAAATTTACAAATCTACGAATTTTCAAATTTGCAAATTTACGAATTTACGGGTTTTTGAATTTTTGAACTTACAAATTTATGAATTTCGATCATAACAAATGACCCGGAAAATGCAAAAAAAAGAATGAAAACGATCACATTTTTTGGCAGTGCACATGTCTATTCATTTATTCAAGGAAGCCTACCCTATCTTCATCTAAGAACTGTACTTTAGTTACCTCCATCAGATCATATCCTACAGCTATTACCTTTTGTAGCACCTCCTCTTTAGAGTGTAAGCTCCATGAGCAGGCCCCTCCTATTCATTCTGTATTAAACTGTATTGTAAATGTCCCCCTTTTTATTGTAAAGTGCTGCGTAAACTGTTGACACAATATAAATCCTGTATAATAATAATAATAATAATAATATTTTTTCATAATTGTTTTTTCCATAGCTAAACTCCAAGCAGATCTAAAATTGCAAACTATTATAGCTTTGTATTTATTAATAAATCAGAAAATGTATTTCAAAAACACATGCAGTGTAAGTACATGAATATGACATGGTATCAGACTTTTGCAGTCCCTGTACAGCAGAGCTTAGACTGGGGGAGTGAGGAGCAGCACAGGGAGCCAATCAGTTGGACTGCAGTGCAGAGGGTCTGGAAATAGGAAAAGAGAGCAGAGTAATGGGGAGGTGAGATCCTCATCCTGATGCTCATGCTTCACTGAATCAAAATCAAAATCTGGCCAATGGACAAGATCTATAAAAGGGTTATTTAACAACATCAAAGAAAAATCGGATGTCCTTCCCTGAGAGACAGGACCGTGCTGTGTAAATCTTAGGACTTAGTTGCCTTAAATGTATTTTATTTGCGTTTTTTAGTTGTTTTCCTAGAGTTCAGTTTTAACCTCCTCACCCTGTGCTATAGCTGAAAGACGGCTACAACGCAGGCCTAAATTGCCCAGAGGGCGTCTACGTACGTCTTCCCGTGCATGTGATGCCTTCGCACCCCCTAAGGGGCACGTGCAGCGTGCTCTGTGATCAGTGGGTCAATGAGACTGGGTGAGGGGGCCGATCCCGGCCCTTACCACGTGATCAGCTGTCAGCAAATGACAGCTGATCATGTGATGTAAACAGAAGATCGTGATCAGCTTTTCTTTCCTCATGCTGACAGCGCAAAGAGAAAAAAATGCCAATTACTGGCTTCTGTTACGGGACAGAAGGTCCTGTACATGGACACCAACTGCTGCTAAGCAGTAAATGTTATAAAGAAGAACCACGCCAGCCACTATGATATTATTAACCACTTGCCGACCGCCGCACGACGATATACGTCGACAGAATGGCACGTACAGGCAGGAGGGCGTATATATACGTCCCTACCTGTCTGCGGGTGGGGGGCCCGATCGGGCCCCCCCCGGTGCCTGCGGCGGTCGGCATCGTTGGGGGAGCGATCGGAGATGAGGGGGAGGCCACTCATTCGTGGCCCCCCCCTCGCGATCGCTCCCAGCCAATGAAACACTTCCTCTAGCCCCGTCATGTAAACAGGGCTAGAGGAAGTGATGTCATCCCTAACAGACGCGGGTGGGGGGCCGATCGGGCCCGCCCCCGTGTCTGTAAATTGTCCGGGACATTGGGGGAGGGATCGGAGATGAGGGGGGGGGACTCATTCGTGCCCCCCCCCTCGCGATCGCTCCCAGCCAATGGAATGCTTCCCCTGGCTCTGTATTGTGTACAGAGCCAGGGGAAGTGAGGTCATCTCTCCTCGTGGCGGTCTTTTCGAACCGACGCCGAGGAGAGAAGACACGTGAGTTGCACAACACTACACCTACACTACACTACACTAACAGTAGAACATTCTAGGCACACTTTACACACCCCAGCCCCCCCCCCCGATTGCCCCCCTGCACCCCCTGTCACAGTGACACCAAAGCAGTTTTTTTTTTTTTTTTTTACTGTTAACTGCATTGGTGCATTGTGACCCTAATAACTGTTAGGGCAGTTAGATTTAGCCCCCTTTAGGTCTAGGAACCCCCCCTAATAAAGGTTTAACCCCGTGATCACCCCCCGGCACCAGTGTCACTAAGCGATCGTTTTTTTTGATCGCTGTATTAGTGTCACAGTTGACGCTAGTTAGGGAGGTAGGTATTTAGGTTTGCCGCAGCGTTTTATAGGGTCAGGGACCCCCCATATACTACCTACTAAAGGTTTTAACCCCCTGAGTGCCCCCTAGTTAACCCTTTCACCAGTGATCACCATATAACTGTTACGGGTGACGCTGGTCAGTTAGTTTATTTTTTATAGTTTCAGGGCACCCGCCGTTTATTACCTAATAAAGGTTTAACCCCCTGATCGCCCGGCGGGTGATATAAGTAAGGTTTTAGAGTCAAATAGGGTCTGCGTCGCCCCAGGCAGCGTCGGGTTAGTGCCAGTACCGCAAACACCCACGCACGCAGCATACACCTCCCTTAGTGGTATAGAATCTGAACAGATCGATATCTGATCTGATCAGATCTATACTAGCGTCCCCAGCTGTTTAGGGTTCCCAAAAACGCATTGTTAGCGGGATCAGCCCAGATACCTGCTAGCACCTGCGTTTTCCCCCTCCGCCCAGCCCACCCAAGTGCAGTATCGATCGATCACTGTCACTTACAAAACACTAAGCACACATAACTGCAGCGTTTGCAGAGTCAGGCCTGATCCCTGCGATCGCTTACAGTTTTTTGGTAGCGTTTTGATTCAGTCGCTAACAGTCAGGAGCTTTTTTTTTTCCTGTGAGTCTCACTAGTGTACTACTAAATTTAGAGCCCAAAATGGCAAGTCAAACGTACACTAGTGAACAGGCCTACTTGTTTCTGAGCATGACAGATAGTGAAGAGGAGGTCACTCATCTGTCAGAATCAGGCTCAGAATACGACCCAGTAGACGACAGCGGCTCCATGACAGATAGCTCTGACGGCGGAGTTGTGGTCCCTGCTAAGGTCAGGCGTACCAGACCCCAAACTCCTTCTTCTGTTGTTGAGGTGCAGGAACCGCAGGTCGCTCGTAGGAGGCAGAGACGTACTAGAGCCGCTATTCCTTCTGGTGAACAGGCAAGCACCAGCGGCCTAGTACACCCTGGACGTAGTCAAACCAGCACTGCAGTATCACGTGGTGACGTGGCGAGTCCCATAAGTGCAGTTTCAGCTGGCGAGGTGGCAAGCACAAGTAGTGTCCCGCTGCCACCAAGAAGACGACAAAGACAGGCCCGTCGTGCCCATAGTGCCCTTCCTGCAGAATTTGCCAATCCTGATTGGGTGCCCACCACTTCTGCAGAACCCGTACTTCCCCCATTCACTGGCCAACCCGGTATTCAGGTGGAAACAGCTGATTTTACGTCACTTGATTTTTTTTCGCTGTTTTTCACCGAAGATCTCTATAGATCTATTGTGGACCAAACCAATTTGTACGCTGGTCAACACATCGCTGCTAATCCCCAGTTGTCCACCCTTGCCAGAGATTGGAGACCAATTACGGTCCCCGAATTTAAGATCTTTCTGGGCCTTTCCCTCATCATGGGCATAGTTAAAATGGGTACGTTGCGTTCATATTGGTCCACTGAGCCAATGTACCATATGCCCGTGTTCTCTGCCTCCATGTCCAGGGCACGATACGAACAGATTTTGCGGTTCATGCACTTCAACGACAATGAACTCTGTCGTCCTCGTGGAGACCCTGCATACGATCGGCTCTATAAAATTCGGCCCCTCATAAACCATTTCAACCAACGTTTTGCAGACTTGTTTACTCCCCCATCAAGTTGTCTGCGTTGACGAGTCCCTGATTAAGTTTACTGGCCGCTTGTCATTCAAACAATACCTTCCCAGCAAGCGTGCCAGATACGGGGTCAAGATGTATAAGCTCTGTGACAGGGCCACAGGCTATACATGTAAATTTATGGTTTATGAGGGCAAAGATAGCCACATAGAGCCGACAAACTGCCCTGACTACATAGGGAGCGCTGGCAAGATTGTGTGGGACTTGGTGTCACCCTTATTCGGAAAGGGGTACCACTTGTACGTGGATAATTATTACACGAGCGTGCCACTGTTTAGTCATTTGTTTGATCATCAGATTGGAGCATGTGGCACCGTGCGACCTAATCGCCGGGGCTTTCCCCAGCGGCTTGTAGAGTCCCGTCTTAGGCTGGGGGAGAGAGCCTGCTTGAAGTGTAATAACTTGCTCGCTATGAAGTGGAGGGATAATAAGAATGTTTTCGTTCTTACCTCCCTTCATGCAGACACGACGGTCCAAATTACTACGGCGGCTGGTGTTGTGACGAAACCCCTCTGTGTCCACGAGTACAACCAAAACATGGGAGGGGTGGACCTCAACGACCAGTTGTTGGCGCCGTACCTAGTTGCCCGTAAGGCTAGACGCTGGTACAAAAAAGTGTCTATTTACCTTTTCCAATTGGCTTTGCTGAATGCTCATGTGCTATACGGAGCTTCAGGACGTACTGGATCCTTCCTTAAATTCCAGGAAGAGATCATCGGAGCCCTTCTGTTTCCAGACGGTGCTCCGCCTCACATTCCCCAACCAAATGCAGTTAGCCGGCTGCATGAGCGGCATTTTATTTATGTCCTCCCGAGTACCCCTACCCAACAAGCCCCCAAAGAAAATGTCGTGTCTGCAGAAAGCGCGGATTTAGGCGTGACACCCGCTATTATTGTCCCCGCAGTCCTGACAATCCTGGTCTTTGCATCGGTGAATGTTTCGAACGCTACCATACACTAGTTGAGTATTAGCGTAGGGTACAGCATTGCACAGACTAGGCACACGTTCTCAAGAATGCCATCGCATTTTGAGACCAAAACCGATGGAACCGTTACAACAGTTCCGTTAGAACTGTTACAGTTACAAACAAAAGTTTAAAAAAAAAAAGTAAAAAATAAAACAAAAAAAATATAAAATAAAAAAAACAAAAATAGTTGTTTTTTTATTGTTCTCTTTCTCTCTATTCTCTCTCTATTGTTCTCCTTTTTACTGTATTCTATTCTGCAATGTTTTATTGTTAACCATTTTTTTTTGTTTTCAGGTACGCCATTCAGTTGCAGCGCGGATTTATCTATCTTGACAGCAACAGCGTTTGCTCCCACGATACATAAAGCCGTGACTCCAACGCTGTAGGAGGTGATTTCACCACCACAGTTAAAAAAAAAGAGCATATATGCCGAAGCATGGGGGCAGCAGAGGGCGGAGGAGCGATTTGCTCCTAATGCCGCCTACATACGGTTGAAATTCCGACGGAGGCTTGCCCGTGGAAAATTCCGACTGCGTGTACGCGGCATAACTTTTTTGCGGGAGGATGCCCCCATGCTTCGGCATATATATATTTTAGGCACAGGTTGCATTAAAAAATGTTTTATTTTTTACTATGTTTTTTTTGGTATTTGCTTTGCAGGTATGGTAAATCTTACTGTTATACTATAATGTTACTTTGTTTTATTGTTAACCATAATTTGCTTAGCAGGTACGCCATTCAGCTGCAGCGCGGATTTATTTATCTTGACAGCAACAGCGCTTGCTCCCACGATACATAAATCCGTGACTCCAGCGCTGTTGGAGGTGATTTCACCACCACAGTTAAAAACAAAATGGTGCATGTATGCCCATCATTAGAAGTGGGTGGATGAAGGGAGGTTCTAATGGTGGGCATACCCACCGATCAATCTTTTTTTTTTTCGTTCAGCCCACAGGCTGCATGAAAAAAAAGATTACAATATATGCCAAACAAGGGCCAGCAACGTACTGGTATGTTGCTGGACTTTGAGTGGTTATACCAGAATGATGCCGGCAGGATTAGGCATTATCTTGGTATCATTCTTTTCAGCCAGCGGTCGGCTTTCATGTAAAAGCAATCCTAGTGGCTAATTAGTCTCTAGACTGCTTTTACAAGCAGTGGGAGGGAATGCCCCCCCCCTCCCACCGTCTTCCATGGTTTTCTCTGGCTCTCCTGTCCCAACAGGGAACCTGAGAATGCAGCCGGTGGTTCCGCCAGCTGACCATAGAGCTGATCAGAGACCAGAATGGCTCCAATCATCTCTATGGCCTAAGAAACCGGAAGCTACGAGCATTTCATGACTTATATTTCGCCGGATATAATCAGCGCCATTGGGAAATTGGGAAAGTATTTTATCACACCGATCTTGGTGTGGTCAGATGCTTTGAGGGCAGACGACAGATCTAGGGTCTAATGGACCCCAATTTTTTCAAAAAAGAGTACCTGTCACTACCTATTGCTATCATAGGGGATATTTACATTCCCTGAGATAGCAATAAAAATGATAAAAAATATATATAAATGAAAGGAACAGTTGAAAAATAAAATAAAAAAGCAAAATCAATAATAATAAAAAAAAAAAAAAAAAAAAAAAAAGCACCCCTGTCCCCCCCTGCTCTCGCGCAAAGGCGAACGCAAGCGTCGGTCTGGCGTCATATGTAAACAGCAATTGCACCATGCATGTGAGGTATCACTGCGAAGGTCAGATCGAGGGCAGTAATTTTAGCAGTAGACCTCCTCCGTAAATCTAAAGTGGTAACCTGTAAAGGCGTTTAAATGCTTTTAAAAATGTATGTAGTTTGTCACCGCTGCACGTTTCTGCGCAATTTTAAAGCATGTCGTGTTTGGTATCTATGTACTCGGCCTAAGATCTAATTTTTTATTTCATCAAATATTTGGGCAAGATAGTGTGTTTTAGTGCATTAAAATTTAAAAAAGTGTGTTTTTTCCCAAAAAAATGCGTTTGAAAAAATCGCTGCGCAAATACTGAGTGAAAAAATAAAATGAAACACCCACCATTTTAATCTGTAGGGCCTTTGCTTTAAAAAAATATATATTGTTTGGGGGTTCAACGTAATTTTCTTGCAAAAAAAAAATTATTTTCTCATGTAAACAAAAAGTGTCAGAAAGGGCTTTGTCTTCAAGTGGTTAGAAGAGTGGGTAATGTGTGACATAAGCGTCTAAATGTTGTGCATAAAATTCCAGGACAGTTCAAAACCCCCCCAAATGACCCCATTTCGGAAAGTAGACACCCCAAGATTTTTGCTGAGAGGCATGTCGAGTCCATGGAATATTTTATATTTTGACACAAGTTGCGGGAAAAATAATAATTATTATTATTTTTTTTTTTTTTTTTTTGCACAAAGTTGTCACTAAATGATATATTGCTCAAACATGTCATGGGCATATGTGGAATTACACCCCAAAATACATTCTGCTGCTTCTCCTGAGTACGGGGATACCACATGTGTGGGACTTTTTGGGAGCCTAGCCACGTACGGGGCCCCAAAAACCAAGCACCACCTTCAGGATTTCTAAGGGTGTGAATTTGTGAATTCACTCCTCACTGCCTATCACAGTTTCAGAGGCCATGGAATGCCCAGATGGCACAAAATACCCCCAAATGACCCCATTTTGGAAAGTAGACACCCCAAGCTATTTGCTGAGAGGTATGGTGAGTATTTTGCAGATCTCGCTTTTTGTCACAAAGTTTTGAAAATTGAAAAAAGAAAAAAAAATTTTTTTTTCCTTTTCTTTCTTCATTTTCAAAAAAAAATGAGAGCTGCAAAATACTCACCATGCCTCTCATAAAATAGCTTGGGGTGTCTACTTTCCAAAATGGGGTCATTTGGGGGGGTTTTGTGCCATCTGGGCATTTTATGGCCTTCAAAACTGTGATAGGTAGTGAGGAGTGAAATCAAAAATTTACGCCCTTAGAAATCCTGAAGGCGGTGCTTGGTTTTCGGGGTCCCGTACACGGATAGGCTCCCAAAAAGTCCCACACATGTGGTATCCCCGTACTCAGAAGTAGCAGCAGAATTTATTTTGGGGTGTAATTCCACATATGCCCATGGCATGTGTGAGAAATATATCATTTAGTGACAACTTTGGGCAAAAAAAAAAAAAAAAGTTTGTCATTTTTCCCGCTACTTGTGGCAAAATATAAAATATTCCATGGACTCAACATGCCACTCAGCAAATAGCTTGGGGTGTCTACTTTCCAAAATGGGGTCATTTGGGGGGGTTTTGTGCCATCTTGGCATTTTATGGCCTTCAAAACTGTGATAGGTAGTGATAGGTAGTGAGGAGTGAAATCAAAAATTTACACCCTTAGAAATCCTGAAGGCGGTGCTTGGTTTTCGGGGTCCCGTACACGGATAGGCTCCCAAAAAGTCCCACACATGTGGTATCCCCGTACTCAGAAGAAGCAGCAGAATATATTTTGGGGTGTAATTCCACATATGCCCATGGCATGTGTGAGAAATATATCATTTAGTGACAACTTTTTGTAAACATTTTTTTTTTTTTTTTTGTCATTATTCAATCACTTGGGACAAAAAAAATAAAATATTCAATGGGCTCAAAATGCCTCTTAGCAATTTCCTTAGGGTGTCTACTTTCCAAAATGGGGTCATTTGGGGGGTTTTGTACTTCCCTGCCATTTTAGCACCTCAGGAAATGAGATAGGCAGTCGTAAACTAAAAGCTGCGTAAATTCCAGAAAATGTACCCTAGTTTGTAGACGCTATAACTTTTGCGCAAACCAATATATATACGCTTATTGACATTTTTTTTACAAAATACATGTGGCTGAATACATTTTGGCTTAAAAGTATGACTAAAATTGAGTTTATTGGATTTTTCTTATAACAAAAAAGTAGAAAATATCATTTTTTTTCAAAATTTTCGGTCTTTTTCCGTTTATAGCGCAAAAAATAAAAATCGCAGAGGCAATCAAATACCATCAAAAGAAAGCTCTATTTGTGGGAAGAAAAGGACGCAAATTTCGTTTGGGTACAACATTGCATGACCGCGTAATTACCAGTTAAACCAGTGCAGTGCAAAATTGTAAAAAGTCCTCTGGTCTTTAGGCTGCATAATGGTCCGGTCTGAAAGTGGTTAAACCACCACGTTATGCTTCCTATTCTTATGTGCAAACTATGTTGGGCAATATATACCTCATAAAGTGCTATGTGCTCAACGTGCAAAAAATACCTTTCACAAAAATGTATATTACTGTGACAATAGATTAATCCCTATAAAAATTAATACCCATTGCATAAATTATAAGGGGTACCATCAATCATGCATCAAACATATATACCATGCATCAAATATAGATATGCAAAAGAGAGATGTGCAAAAAAAAAAAATCTTATATATTTTAAAATATATGGAAATGTCCAATATGTGACACTGCTGTGAAAACAATCTTCTAAATCCTGATGCTGTACAAACACCCTAGATGTGAATCCACTCACCAGAACCAGGTGAGTTTGAGTTTTTGGTTTATTGCCTGGATAACCACTTCTGAGTCTGTTTGGTTCAGTCTCCTATTCCATAGGTTCAGTTTGGGTAGTTTCCACTCTCAAAAAGAATAAATTGATCCCATAGTGTAGTATATTAAAGTTATATATTTAAAACAGTAAAAAAATATATGTTTCACTCACATTTGTATGTGCCTTAGGCCGGCACTGAGCTTTTCCAGCCGTCTATATGGGATCCTCCCAGGTAAGCGTGTGTTTCCTCTCTGCTCTAGTGCGCTCCACACCTCGCTCCCGTTCAAACCGGAAGTCGCATCATGAATCTCCCAGCAGCCTCTACGCATTTTGCAAGTAATATTTGCGTCATCAGGAAGCTCAGTAGTGCCCACCAGTGCCACCTACCAGTGCATATTAGTGCTGTCTATCAGTGCCTACCAATGCCACCTATCAGTGTCCATCAGTGCTGCCAATCAGTGCCCACCAGTGCCCCCTACCAGTGCATATGAGTGAGTCTATCAGTGCCTACCAGTGCCACCTATTAGTGTCCATCAGTTCTGCCAAACAGTGCCCACCAGTGCCACATACCAGTGCATATCAGTGCTGTCTATCAGTGCCCATTAGTGCTGCCAATCACTGCCCATTAGTGCCTCATCATCAGTCCCACCTATCAGTGCTGCCTATCACTGTCACCTACCAGTACCTATCAGTGCCACCCATCAGTGCCACTTATCAGTGCCCACCAGTGCCGTCTTATCAGTGCCCATCAGTGCCACCTCATTAGTGCCCATTAGTGCCATCTATCAGTGCCTATCAGTGCCACCTAATCAGTGCATATCAGTGCAGCCTCATCAGCACACATCAATGAAGGAGAAAAATTACCTGTTTGCAAAATTTTATAACAAACTATGAAACTGTTTGTTTGTTTTTTTTTCTAAATTTTCAGTCTTTTTTCGTTCTTTTAGCAAAAAATAAAAAACCCCAGCAGTGATTAAATACCACCAAAATAAAGCTCTATGTGTGTGGAAAAAAAACTCATAAAAATGTTATTTGGGTACAGTGTAGCATGACTGTGCAATTGTCATTCAAAGAGTGACAACGCTGAAAGCTGAAAACTGGCCTGGGCAGGAAGCCCTAATCTACAATCTTTTAGGTGCCCAGTAAGCAAGTGGTTAATGTAATAGCAGTAAATAAATACTATACATAAATAATACCAATAATTATTATTATTATTATTATTATTATTATTATTATTATTATTATTATTATATTTTGTTTACAAACTTTTTATTAGGTACAAAAAAAATTGGTACAAAAAGTTGTTTACATATGCCATGAATATATAATACAAAAAATGTACCAATCTGGAATATTCTCATACTTTAAACAATACTTGAGAGAAATTCTTAGTAAAGGTTGATCAGCACGTTAGCCATAATAATGTTAAATATCATCTTCATTGTCTTATTAATATTATTACAAACAAAATAATGGAGTGGAGGGTGTTCACTTAACACAGTATACATTTACATAATATCTAATATATATAGTGATGATGTTTTCACTTAAAATACCAATACAGTTTGCAAAGGAAATGCTAACAAGAAGGAAGAAGAAGAAGAAGAAAAAAGATGCTTTTCTGCTTGCACATTTGAATAATTAAAATTAAGCTTTTTCAATAAGCTGAGTGGACACTGTTGACATCTTTAGTAAATCATCAACAATTCATCTTTATTACTTTATCTATTTGTTTCATTGCACCCAAATATTTACAGCCCACATTTTACTGTAAGACACTTGATTATATTCATTTAAACCATCAAAGCATTTTTTTTTTTTAAATGTGGAAAATAATTTATCTGAGGATGAGCATATTATTATTATTATTATTATTATTATTATTATTATTATTATATTCACTTAACCACAGATTTTACCTAGAAGGGAAAAGTAAAAGTGCAATATCTTACATTTGTCTTCCTTGACGTTTTCTCCTGACTGTTCAGTACTCTTGTGCTCCGGTTTACAATAAAGGCCGTGCTGTGACATAGAGAGATTGCACTGGTATTTATTAACAGATTGATCACCTGGGGAATCGGTGGAGAATGACAATAAAGTCAAAACAACCTAAATACCAATGTGACACATCCTAATACATAGAAATTGAGGAGTAAGGAAAAATGGACTTTGAAGGCACGTATAGAAAAATATAACAAATTTGAATAATTCCCACGTAATTATTAACCACTTCCCGCCCGGTCAATAGCAGATTGAAGTCCGGGAAGTGGTTTCGTTATCCTGACTGGGCGTCATATGACGTCCCTCAGGATAACAGCCGCCGCGCGCCCGTGGGGGCGCGCATCGCGGCGATCGGTGGAGCGGTGTGTCAGTCTGACACACCGCTACACTGATCTCGGTAAAGAGCCTCCGGCGGAGGCTCTTTACCACGTGATCAGCCGTGTCCAATCACGGCTGATCACGATGTACACAGGAAGAGCTGTTGATCGGCTTTTCCTCACTCGCATTTGACAGATGCGAGTAGAGGGGAGCCGATCGGCGGCTCTCCTGACAGGGGGGTATGCGCTGATTGTTTATCAGCGCAGCCCCCCCTCAGATGCCCACACTAGACCACCAGGGAAGCCCCCAGGACCACCAGGGAAGCCCCCAGCATGTGGATGGCCAGGTACATCCCCCATGGCCATCCACATGTTAAAAAAAATTCAAAAAATATGCACATCATATTTAATTTAAAAAAAAGTTTAAAAAAGGGATGCCCAGCAATGCCACCCATAAGTGTCATCAGTGCCACTCATCAGCGTCCATCAGTGCCACCTATCAGTGCCCATCCATGCCCACCCATGCCCACCTATCAGTGCCCACCCATGCCACCTATCAGTGCCCATGCATGCCACCTATCAGTGCCCATCCATGCCACCTATCAGGGCCACCTATATGTGTGCATCAGTGCCACCCAAAAGGACCCGTCAGTGCCGCCTATGAGTGCCCATCAGTGCCACCTGAGTGCCCATCAGTGCCGCATACCAGTGCCACCTATCAATGCCCATCAGTGCCACCTATCAGTGCCCATCAGTGCCGCCTATCAGTGCCCATCATCAGTGCCACCTCATCGGTGCCCCCTAATTGGTGCCACCTCATCGGTGCCCATCAGTGCCGCCTTATCAGTGCCCATTAGTGCCGCCTTATCAGTGCCCGTCATTGAAGAAGAAAACGCACTTATTTACAAAAAAAATTAACAGTGACAAAGAAAAACTTGTTTTTTTGCAAAATTTTCGGTCTTTTTTTGTTTGTTGCGCAAAAAATAAAAATCGCAGAGGTGATCAAATACCACCAAAAGAAAGCTCTATTTGTTGGAACAAAATGATAAAAAATTTGTTTGGGTACAGTGTAGCATGACCGCGCAATTGTCATTCAAATTGCGACAGCGCTGAAAGCTGAAAATTGGCTTGGGCGGGAAGGTGTCTAAGTGCCTGGTATTGAAGTGGTTAAAGTAATTCACATGTAATTATTAGAAAGGAATAATGGACTTTGAAGGCACGTATAGAGAAATATAACAAATTTTAATAATTCACATGTAATTATTAAAGTAATTCACATGTAATTATTAGTAAGGAAAAATGGACTTTGAAGGCACGTATAGAAAAATGTAACACATTTTAATAATTCACATGTAATTATTAAAGTAATTCCGTGTAATTATTAGTAAGGAAAAATGGACTTTGAAGGCACGTATAGAAAAATTTAACACATTTTAATAATTCATATGTAATTATTAAAGTAATTCACATGTAATTATTAGTAAGGAAAATGGACTTTGAAGGCACGAATAGAAAAATATAACAAATTTGAATAATTCCCACATAATTATTAAAGTAATTCACATGCAGGTAGGTTAATTGGCTTCTGTACAAAAATTGGCCCTAGTATATGAATGGGGACCTTGGACTGTGGGCTCCTTGAGGGTAGGGACCGATGTGACTGTGCAATGTACAGGGATAGGGACAATTGTATACACTCACTCAGGTTGAACTGGATGGACTGGTGTCTTTATTCAACCTTACTAACTATGAAACTATGAAACTATAAAACATGTAATTATTAGTAAGGAAAAATGGACTTTGAAGGCACGTATAGAAAAATATAACACAATTTGATAATTCACATGTAATTATTAAAGTAATTCACATGTAATTATTAGTAAGGAAAAATGGACTTTGAAGGCATGTATAGAAAAATATAACACATTTTAATAATTCACATGTAATGACTACAAATACAGTGCACACTTAATAAAATACATTTAGATATTACATATACATATAGGAACCCATTGATCAACCCCAAAGAACATAAGCCACGTATATACTTCCTGTGGGGCTATAGTGATATAGGTCGGAGAAGCCCGCACTAGGGTCTGGCATTCGCTGTTGAGGTGTTCAAGGGTCCTTGAAGAATTAAAAGAGGCTCGACATGTTTCGCGAACAAAAAAATATTGCTTCTTCAGGAGCTTCTACATCTCGAATAAAAAAAAAAAAAGGGTTTGTCATTTTTAGCCCCACAGGAAGTATATAAGTGGCTTATGTTCTTTGGGGTTGATCAATGGGTCCTATATGTATTAGACATGTGCGATTAGTTTCGTATGAATCAGAAATTCGTACGAATTTTTCTAAATTCGTACATTCCTACGAATCCGAATTACGAATTTTTACGAATACGAATTCTGTACGAAATACGAAATTTTGTCCGAATTATCCGAATCCAAACTACTAAATAACTAATTTCAACTAATATGAAAGAAATTATAGCGATCATTAACGATTTGTAACGATTCGTACATATTCGTAAACTAAATTTCGTATTTCGTACTTCCTCTGAGTGATTGGTGAACAATAGACAATAGACTTGTGTTATGTAACATTAATACGTTTTCGGATGATTAGTTATTATTCGTAGAGTGTCGTTATTCGTTATCCAAATTAACGATTCGTAACGATTCGTACGTATTCGTAAACTAAATTTTGTATTTCTTACTTCCTCTGAGTGATTGGTGAACAATAGACAATAGACTTGTGTTATGTAACGTTAATACGTTTTCGGATTATTTGTTATTATTCGTAGAGTATCGTTATTCGTTATCCAAATTAACGATTCTTAACGTTAACTAATTTTTTTTTATACGAAACGAAACAGAACGAAACGAAACTAATTTTTTGACGGCTCCCATGTCTAATATGTATATGTAATATATAAATGTGTTTTATTAAGTGTGCACTGTATTTGTAGTCATTACATGTGAATTATTAAAATTTGTTATATTTTTCTATACGTGCCTTCAAAGTCCATTTTTCCTTACTAATAATTGCATGTGAATTACTTCAATAATTACATGTGAATTATTCAAATTTGTTATATGTTTCTATACGTGCCTTCAAAGTCCATTTTTCCTTACTCATCACAATCTATAAGTAAGTAAGAAACATTATCCATTTTTTTAAAACTTTCAGAGGAAAATAAGGTTGTTTATGTCTAGGGAAAAAAACAAAAAAACACATTTGGTACATCTCTACAATAATTATCTTTAAAAAAATATATATTATTATTATATATGATTTACCATATTTATCGGCATATAACACACACTGGTGTATAACAAGCACCCTGATTTTAAGAGGGAGAGTTTCAGGAAAAAACTTTCCACAGCCCCCTGCACAGCACACGGACCCCCTGCACAGCACATAGACCCCCTGCACAGCATCCCTGCACAGTACAAGCCTCCTGGGACAGTGCTGCCAGCATACCTTTAGGGGTTGAGAAGCTCCTCCTGTGTCACGCTCATTGTGGATGGGGGCTTCTGTGTGCCTCAATTAACGCAGCTCTCTCGTGGACCCGGTCATGTGACTCTCCTCTGCTGTTTCATTGATGGTCACATGACCGCTCTCCTCCTCCAATCAATGACCGCTCTCCTCCGGCTAGAATGAGCGGCTCCTGTTTACAGGTACGGGCATCGGGGGTGACGCGGCGGACCGCCTGATCCCCCCCCCATTGGTAAAAAAAATATTGGCGTATAACACGCAGACTTGATTTACCCTCTGTTTTCAGGGGAAAAAGTGCGTGTTATATGCTGATAAATGCGGTATATAGCGCAGTTTTTGCAGCACTTTACAAGATAAAGGGAGACAGTACAGTGAAAATTCAATACTAGAGGGTTAGGAGAGCCCTGCTCCTGCAAGCTTACAATCTAATAGGGAGGGTCTGGTGGAACAATAGGTAATAACTGTGAGGGGTGAACTAATGGGAGAAGTAGAAGATTTGGTAATTAGCTGAAGGCAGGATAGGCTTCCCTGAAGAGATGAGTCTTTAGGGATCGCCCAAAAGTGGACAGAGTAGGAGATAGCCAGACATATTGGGGTAGTGAGTTCCATAGGATGGGAGAGGCTTTGGAGAAATCTTGGAGATGAGCATGGGAGGAGGAGACAAGGGAGTTAGAAAGCAGGAGGTCTTGGAGTGAATGAAGAGGACGGTTTGGGTGATATTTGGAGACAAGATTGGTGGTGTAGCTTGGGACAGAGTTGTAAATGGCTTTGTATGTTATTGTTAGTGTTTTGAAGGGTGTTTTGAATGGTTGGTAAGGTGGATGAGTCTGGCAGCAGCATTCATTATAGACTGAAGAGGGGATAGCCATGCTTGGGAGATGCCCTAATCTGTATGTGGTGTTACATAACAGTATGATTTTCAGTGACACCATCAGCTACACTGGATCTAGCGTCACATACTTTGGATATATAGCTGATTTTTTATTTTTTTTTTCATTTATTTTGGCTTAAGCCTGATATTTATTTCAACTTAAAAAATAGTATTTTTAAACCACTTTAAATCCGCACTATAGCCAAATGAAGGCTTCTATTGACATCGTCCCGTGCACGAGTGGCCTGCGTGCCCCTGAAGGGCGCGCGGAGCAATCTTTGATCAGCGAGTCTATGAGACTCGCTGGATCACCGATCGGATCCCGACCCCTTACCACGTGATCAGCTGTCAGCCAATAACAGCTGATAATGTGATGTCAACACAGCCGGTAATCAGTAAAAAAAGCCAATCACCGGCGGTAGTGAGAGGGACATCAGTCCTGATCACTGCGAGCTGCCGTCAGCTCCTCAGTGCCCACCTGTGCCACCTAGCAGTAGGCAGCAGTGCCGCCTACCAGTGCCCACCAGCGCCACCCATCAGTGCCCACAGTGCCATCTGTCACTGCCTACAGTGCCACCTGTCAGTGCCCACAGTGCCACCTATCAGTGCCCACAATCAGTGCCTCAAGAACAGTGCTGCACATCAGTGCCACCTACCAGTGCCCATCAGTGTCACCTACCAGTGCCCATCAGTGCCCATCAGTGCTGCCCATCAGTGTCCATCAGTGCTGCCCATCAGTGCCTATCCATGCCATCTATCAGTGCCCATCAGTGCCACCCATTAGTGCCACCCATAAGTACCACCCATCAGTGCCACCCATCAGTGCCATCTTATCAGTGGCCATCAGTGCCACCTTATCTGTGCCCATCAGTACCGACTTATCTGTCCCCATCAGTGCCACCTTATCTGTACCTATCAGTGCCGCCTTAACTGTGCCTATTAGTGCCCATCAGTGCAGCCTATCAGTGCCCACCAGTGCCGCCTCATCAGCGCATATCAATAAAGCAGAAAAATTACCTGTTTGCAAAATTTTATAACAAACTATTAAACATGATTTTTTTTTTTCCAAATTTAATTTTTTTTTTGTTTAGCAAAAAAAAAAACCCAGCTGTGATTAAATACCACCAAAAGAAAGCTCTATTTGTGGGAAAAACATGATAAAAATGTCATTTGGGTACAGTGTTGTATGACCGCGCAATTGTCATTCAAAGTGCGTCAGCGCTGAAAGCTGAAAATTGGTCTGGGCAGGAGGGGGGTTTAAGTGCCCAGTAAGCAAGTGCAAGTGCCACTCCCCACTCTCCCGGCTTGTGTGATTGACTCACCAATTTTCCCAGAAGTCTGCCTAAGATACAAATCAGATTTCAGGCATCCCCTGCAACTAAAATGTCCTTTTTGGAGAGATACTTTCAATAGGAGCACATCTAAAGGGTTGCAGGCCCAGTAGATTTCCTCATTAGTGCCCTGCAGCTGCACACCTGACAGGTAATTATGAACCCACTCCCATTAGACCCACTAAGGCAGGCCATACATGGGTCGAATTTCAAAAGAATTTTCTTTCGAAAATCTTATCTAAAATCTTATCTAAGAATTTTCGTTCGTATTTCACACCATTAGTGGGCTGCAGCAACAGCCGATTTTTGTGCGGAAATCAAATTTGAGTAATCGGACATTTTTTGAAAAACGAATGAACTAATCAATGATGGGAGAATTATGTGAGAAATGTAATCGAAAAAGAAATATGCATGTGCAAGAAAAGAAAATTCCCGGAAAGAAAAGAAGATTCACAGCAATGAAAATTCTTTTCTGTAGCAACATGAGGTGAAATTGAAGCCTTGGTTGGCCGAATTTTCGAAAATCAATGGTGGCACCATCTGATCACAAAATGCACAAATTTTCTGCTTTTCAGAAGAAAATTCTTTTGAAATTCGACCATGCCTTAATACAGAGGCACAGAGAAACACACGGATTTCTATAGAATAACTAAAGGTAGGAATCTGCAACTAAGGTTGATATAATCCTTGCAATGTACAGAGATTACCCAGAGGGGAATGTTTTTTTCTCAACAAAAGTGGAGTTTAGGCTTTAATTGAATTCGCTCAGTGATGGGAAGTAGTATACCATAACCATCTGAAACTGGCCTTTTCCAGAAAATGGATAATGCAGTCCCTAAAAAAGAGTAGAAGACTGATCTCATATATAATCCTAGCTGTTAGAATTGCAATTGCGAGACGCTAGAACTAGCCAGTGGTGCACTTTGAGTATGTTAAACAAAAATTGAAATGGGTCATGATCAATGATAAACTCACCTGTGCCCTCCAAAATACTCAAACCAAGTTTAACGGAACAAGAGAACCTTGCATTCTTTAGACTAGAGAGGCTCCAGGAGCACCTTCCATACTACCGACTAGTTATCCAATTTTTTCCTCCTTTATCTTTTTCTAATTCTTCTTTTTCTTCTAATATGTGCAATCTCAAATTGGGCAAAATTGTATATATTTTGAATAGTGGCCTATTTTAGTTTGTTACTAACAAAGTATTTTTTCAATTTCTCTTTTACCAAGGCTACAATTCCAACTAGGGTACTCAACCAGGTTATTGGAATAGGGGGATTGCTTGGGGTTGCTTGGCTACTCATTTTGCTGATATATTTGTGTAGCAGTCACACTTTATTAAATGTGCACTATAAGTGTAAATGTATTTTTTCTCGGAACTGTAACAGAGTTCTGGGGGTTAATTGTACAAGTTTTACTTTGGCATCAGTCTGGCTGGGCTGTACTAAGGTTCTGCCTGGACATAGGTGCAGTGAGGCACCCGTGACAGGCCGGGAACCAGGCCTGGTTGGACGTGTTAGGTACCAAGCGTCTCTTCTCCAGAGAGAATAAGTTCAGTGCTCACAACCTTTCCTCATAACTAATATCCTCCAGACCCTTTATTAGCTTTGTTGCCCTTCTTTGTACTTGCTCCATTTCCAGCACATCCTTCCTGATGACTGGTGCCCAGAACTGGACAGCATACTCTAGGTGCGGCCGGACCAAAGTCTTGTAGAGCGGGAGAATTATCCTTTTTTTCCTGGAGTTGATCCCATTTTTAATGTCAATATTCTGTTTACTTTGTTAGCAGCAGCTTGGTGTTGCATGCCATTGCTGAGCCTATCATCTACTAGGAACCCCAGTTCCTTTTCCATCCTAGATTCCCCAGAGGTTCTCCCCCCAGTGTATAGATTATTGCATTTATATGTTTGCCACCCAAATGCATTATTTTACATTATTCTACATAAAACCTCATCTCTGGAGCCGCTCCAGAGCAAATTGCCGATCAGTGCGGCAGTGTGAACCCAGTCTTAAGGAAAAGACTTGCTCAACATTACATCCCAAAATTAACTATTTTTTTCTATCCTGCAAACTGCACAATGTTTGTAGGCTGATCAGACCTTTTACATTGAGCATGATGATTCAAGTAAAGGTGAGGTTGTGATATATGCTGCCCTTTGACCAGCTCTCTTGACTTTCTTAGGTGATTTGAGTTATAAAAAGTTTTGACTATATTGTCTCCTTTTTTGAGCATGAGTGCTTTTAGAAATAAATAACTTCTCCTATCTGCCATTTTGCCTTGGGGACTGGTCTCTGGTCTTAAAGGTGACCCTCTCCTTGTATCTAAGAAAGAGAAATTGTGACCCTTCTTCAAGTTTACAGTTGCTCTCCATTACTTATGTGTCTTATTGTTTTTATTTCAATAGTTTTTTATTAAGTTTTTCAGATATAAAATACAGAGATACCATAAAAAGGTATAAAACGTGATACAACATGAGAAAACAACTCAACAAGAAGATTGCATACCTTTATACAACTTCAGATTTAACTTTTAGGCTGGTGAAACACATATGCTAGGAGTCATATTAATCTTTGTACAGTGATATAACCGTATGTGATCCGAACAGAGTGTCCTTGAAGCCTACCGTAGAGAAGGTGGGCCTCCCCTCAGGCACCCCGTATGGGATCTAGCTGTACCATAGGAGGGGAGCCCCAGCATTCACTCACCGCAGACATCAGGTATGGATTCAAATATATGATCCTTTACTAGGTATGTATAAAAAGACAAACAAATAATAAAAGAAAAATAAATAGAAGGGTTAAGAAAGTAAACGAACGAGTGCCTAGCTTCTCATTACATAAGAGATAAAATTAGCAATACTGAGATCCATTTTTGGAGATCCAGTCATTCCACGGTTTCCAAAGGTCTTGTGAGAGCTGGAATTTACCCAAGGAAGAGGCAAACATGGTTTCATATTTAGCGTGGGTGTTTGTAGTCATTATTATTTCTTTTAGTAGAGGTGAGTCTGGGGACCTCCAATGTCTGGCTATCACCAACCTAGTACTAAGTAAAACGTGGGATACTATGGTTCTGCTTGCTTTAGGTATTGCGTCAATGCCCAAAGACAACACAGCTAGTCCTGGGGTTTTGGGGACAGGGCAGTGTGATATGAGTTTGAGCAGTTTAAATATCTCGTCCCATAGGTGGAAAATTTTGGGGCAATCCCAGAAAGTGTGGAGAAGGGTGCCTACACAGTTACAGTTCCTCCAGCACATTGGTGAGGCTTGACTGTTGAATTCAGAGGTTATGTGTGGGGTTAGGTACCAACGAAGTAGTAATTTTTGGTGTAATTCCCATAAGTTTATGGATTTGGTAGCAGAAAAGTTTGCTTTTAAAGTTGCCTGCCATTGTTCGGTTGTATAAGTTGTGTGTAGATCTCGCTCCCAAGCTATTATGTTAGGATTTTTAACAAATATTAGTTTGTTGTTGAGGGTGTTATAGAATAATGAAATCCCTTTAATGTTAGATGTAGGTTTGGTGAAGAATAATATCACCTTCCATGGTAAGTGGATGGAAGTTATGGTGTTGGATCGGAGACAATGGCTAATCTGGATGTATTTGTATTGTTCTGAGTCGTTCAGACCATACTCTAGTTTAGGGATGAGCCGAACACCCCCGGGTTCGGTTCGAACCAGAACCTTCGAACGGACCGAAAGTTCGCGCAAATTTTCTAACCCTATACGTTATAATGGACGCGAACGTTCGAAATCAAAAGTGCTAATTACAATGGCCAATATGCATGTTAATGTCATAAAACAGGTTTGGGGACCCGGGTCCTGCCCCAGGGGACATATATCAATGCAAAAAAAAACTTTTAAAAACTAACGTTTTTTCGGGAGCAGTCATTTTAATGATGCATAAAGTGAAAAAAAAAAGTGAAATTTTCCTTTAAATATGGTACCTGGGGGGTGTCTAAAGTATGCCTGTGAAGTGGCATGTGTTTCCCGTGTTTAGAACTGTCCTTGCACAAAATGACATTTGTAAAGGAAAAAAAGAAGCCATTTAAAAACACTTGCGGCTTTAATGGCATGTCTTGTCCTGGCCGCCATATGGCTGAAAATCCTTGAGAAAAATGGCATGGCTACCCCATCACCCCCCCCCACCCCTGCCCCTTTGGGTCTTGTATGGATATTAAGGGGGACCCCGCACCCAAAATAAAACCCTATACCTACAACCCTATATACTCTGAACAGCAGTATATAGGTGGTGCAAACAAGACACGGACTGTAGGTTTGTTCTTAAGTAGAATCTGAACAGGTACATTATGAAGTGTAGCTCCATCCCAAAAAAATCTATTTTTAAGCTTTTTGGAGAACATAGGGAGGGGTTATCACCCCTGTAACATTTGCTGTCTTTGCACATCTGTTCAGAACATGTCACCTCACTTTCCGTCCCAATGACAAATGTTTTTGGAAAAGTGGGGTTTGAATTGAAACAAGGATTGGTGATAAAGCATCAGTAGAGAGGAGATACCTTTTTCCCAAATTAAATCTAACAGCATAGAATTTCCCTTCCTAGGGGTAGATTTCCTCTCACTTCCTGTTTTCTCTTTCCGTTTGCAAGTAGGAGTCGTTTGTAAGTTGGATGTTTGAAAGTAGGGGCCTGGCGTATATACTCTGCAGAAATTTGCCCTATTAGATGTTGGTGTAGCCACAAGACTGGTGGGCACAGGAATGGGCCCTGCTGTAAGTTAATAGATCAAGATTTGTACTTGCATGCACCTGTTGAACCGGGCAGAAAAATTGGGCCTTTGGTGGTGGTGGTGGTGGTGGACGGTGTTGCCACAAGACTGTAAGCTCTCACAGTTACTCTTGGTGGGCGCAGGAATGGGCCCTGCTGTGAGTAATTAGATCAAGATTTGTAATTGCATGCACCTGTTGAACAGGGCAGAAAAATTGGGCCTTTGGTGGTGGTGGTGGTGGTGGTGGTGGTGGACGGTGTTGCCACAAGACTGTAAGCCCTCACAGTTACTCTTGGTGGGCGCAGGAATGGGCCCTGCTGTGAGTTATTAGATCAAGATTTGTAATTGCATGCACCTGTTGAACAGGGCAGAAAAATTGGGCCTTTGGTGGTGGTGGACGGTGTTGCCACAAGACTGTAAGCCCTCACAGTTACTCTTGGTGGGCGCAGGAATGGGCCCTGCTGTGAGTTATTAGATCAAGATTTGTAATTGCATGCACCTGTTGAACAGGGCAGAAAAATTGGGCCTTTGGCGGTGGTGGTGGACGGTGTTGCCACAAGACTGTAGGCCCTTATAGTTACTCTTGGTGGGCGCAGGAATGGGCCCTGCTGTGAACTATTAGATCAAGATTTGTAATTACACGCCCCTGTTAAACAGGGGCTGAAAAATTGTGCCTTAGACATTGGTGCTGGTGCCACAACACTGCAACCCCTCACAGATACTGTACTCTTAGCACAGCAATGAGACCTGTTGCAAAGCATTGCCTAAAAATTGTAATTACATGCCCCAACAGGGGCTGAAAAATTGTGCCTTAGGCACTGGTGCCACAACACTGCAACCCCTCACAGATACTGTACTTGGAGCACAGCAGTCACACGTGTTGCGAAGCATTTTTTAAAAAAATTGTAATTACACGCCCCTGTTAAACAGGGGCTGAAAAATTGTGCCTTAGGCACTGGTGCCACAACACTGCAACCCCTCACAGATACTGTACTTGGAGCACAGCAGTCACACGTGTTGCGAAGCATTTTTTAAAAAAAATTGTAATTACACGCCCCTGTTAAACAGGGGCTGAAAAATTGTGCCATAGGCACTGGTGCTGGTGCCACAACACTGCAACCCCTCACAGATACTGTACTTGGAGCACAGCAGTCACACGTGTTGCAAAGCATTTTTTTAAAAAATTGTAAGTACATGCCCCTGTTATACAGGGGCTGAAAAATTGTGCCTTAGGCACTGGTGTGGTGGCATGGATCATTGAGGAGGAGGAAGAGGATAGTCAGTGAACATAAGAGGACAGTCACTCAGCATCAGCATAGGCAGTCTTGAAGGGATGTGACATTATAAATTATTCCGTTATATCCGCTTCAGGTGCCTGGTAGCTGGTGGTGATCCAAGACTGATTCATTTTGATGAAGGTCAGTCGATCAACCGAGTCGGTGGACAGGCGCACCCTATGATCGGTGACAAATCCTCCAGCAGCACTGAATGTGCGTTCGGAAAGAACGCTGGAGGCAGGACAGGCCAGTAGCTCAATTGCATACTGTGCAAGCTCTGGCCAGTGATCCATCCTCAGGACCCAGTAAGCCAGAGGATTTTCGGTGGGAAAGGTGTCCAAGTCTGACCTTGCCCCAAGGTATTCCTGCACCATGTATATCAGACGCTGGCGATGGTTGCTGGAACCGATCATACCTTGGGGCTGCGGACTAAAAAATTGTCTGAATGCATCGGTCAGACGTTCACCTTCCCCACCGCTCCTTCTGCTACTGACCGAAGCCTCAGCAACTCGTCGCCCAGGACCAGGAGTTTGTAACCTCCCAGTTTCTGGGAACGCGTTGCACAGACCTTTCTGCAAGGCCTCCCTGAGATGTCTCATCCTCTGCTCCCTCTGCGATGGCAAGATAAGGTCTGCAACCTTACCCTTGTACCGTGGATCAAGGAGAGTGGCCAGCCAGTAATGGTCCCTCTCCTTGATCCGAAGAACACGAGGATCCTTCCGCAGGCTTTGCAGGATCAGGGAGGCCATGCAGCGTAGGTTAGCTGAGGCATTCGGTCCGGAGTCTTCTGGGTCACTGAGGATGACATGATCGCCAGCCACCTCCTCCCAGCCACGTACAAGTCCACTGGTTTGTTGGGACTGTACATCATCCCTAAAAGACTGCTGCTGCTGATGCTGAGTGCCAGGCTTCACCTCCATGCTCACACAATCCTCCTCCTCCTCCTCCTCATCCTCATCCTCTTCCTGTGTGATGGGTGGGACAGAAGGAACACTGTCCGGATAAAGGGGGCCTTGAGAGGCAAGGAAGTCCTCCTCTTCCTGCCTCTGTTCTGCCTCAAGTGCCCTGTCCATTATCCCACGCAGCGTATGCTCCAACAGGTGGACAAGAGGTACAGTGTCACTGATGCATGCACTGTCACTGCTCACCATCCTCGTGGCCTCCTCAAATGGTGAGAGGACAGTGCATGCATCCCTGATCATGCTCCACTGACGTGGGGAAACCAAGCTCCCCTGACCCTGTCCTGGTGCCGTAGTCGCAAAGGTACTCATTGATGGCCCTCTGCTGCGTGTGCAGTCGCTGCAGCATGGCCAACGTTGAGTTCCACCTGGTGGGCATGTCACATATTAGGCGGTTCTTGGGCAGGTTCAGCTCCTTTTGCAGCTCAGTTAGCCGAGCACTGGCATTATAAGATCGGCGGAAATGCACACAGACTTTCCTGGCCTGCCTCAGGACATCCTGTAAGCCTGGGAACCTGCCCAAGAACCGCTGCACCACCAGGTTGAGGACGTGAGCCATAAAGGGCACATGGGTGAGCTGCCCCTGTCGCAGGGCGGAGAGGAGGTTGGTGCCATTGTCAGAAACGACCATTCCTGGCTTAAGCTGGCGTGGCGTCAACCACCTCTCGGCCTGCCCCTGCAGAGCTGCCAGAACCTCTGGCCCAGTGTGGCTCCTGTCCCCCAAACACACCAGCGCAAGCACTGCATGGCATCTTTTTGCCTGCGTACTTGCGTAGCCCCTTGTACGCCTACAGAGCACCGCTGGTTACGAGGACAGAGCACTGGAGGAAGAAGAAGAGGAGGGGGTGGTGGAGGAGAGAGGTGTGTCACAACCAGTAGCAGTAGTAGCGTTTTGGAGGCGTGGTGGCGGAACAACCTCCAACACTACTGCACCTTGTCCTGCATCCTTCCCAGCTGCCAATAGAGTGACCCAATGGGCCGTGAAAGAAAGGTAACGTCCCTGTCCATGCCTGCTGGACCATGAGTCAGCGGTAATATGCACCTTACCGCTGACCGCCCTGTCCAGCGAGGCATGGACATTGCCTTCCACATGCCGGTAGAGAGACGGAATCGCCTTCCGTGAGAAAAAGTGGCGTTTGGGAACCTGCCACTGAGGAACCGCACATTGAACAAACTCACGGAAGGGGGCCGAGTCTACCAACTGAAAAGGCAGCAGTTGAAGTGCTAGCAATTTAGCCAAGCTAGCATTCAACCGCTGGGCATGTGGATGGCTGGGAGTGTACTTCTTTTGACAGTCCAGCAGCTGGGGCAGGGAAATTTGCCTGCTACTATCGGACGTCGGTGTACTGCAAGTACTTGGTTGTGACACACCTAATTCTACACCTTCAATTCTCTCACAGCAGCTTTCAGAGAGGACTGAAGATGTAGTGGGGATGGAGATCCCAGCTGATGAGGAGCAAGGAGAGGTCCGCTTAGTTCGTTGGTGTGGGTCTTTTATGTGTGCCGGCCAACGAGCTGCATGGCAGGTCGACATATGTCTGGTCATGCTTGTGGTGCCCAAGCGGCTGATGTTTTGGCCACGCGAGATACGCTTGAGACAAATATTGCAAATAGCAGTGGTGCGATCTGATGCACTCGTCTCAAAAAAGGCCCACACCAAAGAACTTTTCCGATAACGTGCAGAGGCAGCGCCCTGCACAGGCGGAGCTCTGCGGTGTTGTACAGTTGCTGTGCTGGCCTCTAGCTGGCCTCCAGGGGGCATCCTGCCTCGTTGGACATGTGACGCCGCATCCTCCTCCTCCTCGTCCTAAAAAATAAAAATCGTCCATAAAAAAAATATAGGAACTCTGTGTGATGCCACTAACACAGTACAAGTCCTATGGGTGCTTCTGGGAAGATAATATAGGAACTCTGTGTGATGCCACTAACACAGTACAAGTCCTATGGGTGCTTCTGGGAAGAAAATATAGGAACTCTGTGTGATGCCACTAACACACTAGAAGTCCTATGGGTGCTTCTGGGAAGAAAATATAGGAGCTCTGTGTGATGGGACTAACACACTACAAGTCCTATGGGTGCTTCAGGGAAGAAAATATAGGAGCTCTGTGTGATGGGACTAACACACTACAAGTCCTATGGGTGCTTCTGGGAAGAAAATATAGGAGCTCTGTGTGATGGGACTAACACACTACAAGTCCTATGGGTGCTTCTGGGAAGAAAATATAGGAGCTCTGTGTGATGGGACTAACACACTACAAGTCCTATGGGTGCTTCTGGGAAGAAAATATAGGAGCTCTGTGTGATGGGACTAACACACTACAAGTCCTATGGGTGCTTCTGGGAAGAAAATATAGGAGCTCTGTGTGATGGGACTAACACACTACAAGTCCTATGGGTGCTTCTGGGAAGAAAATATAGGAGCTCTGTGTGATGGGACTAACACACTACAAGTCCTATAGGTGCTTCTGGGAAGAAAAATATAGGAGCTCTGTGTGATGGGACTAACACACTACAAGTCCTATGGGTGCTTCTGGGAAGAAAATATAGGAACTCTGTGTGATGGGACTAACACACTACAAGTCCTATGGGTGCTTCTGGGAAGAAAATATAGGAGCTCTGTGTGATGGGACTAACACAGTACAAGTCCTATGGGTGCTTCTGGGAAGAAAATATAGGAGCTCTGTGTGATGGGACTAACACACTACAAGTCCTATGGGTGCTTCTGGGAAGAAAATATAGGAACTCTGTGTGATGCCACTAACACAGTACAAGTCCTATGGGTGCTTCTGGGAAGAAAATATAGGAACTCTGTGTGATGCCACTAACACACTAGAAGTCCTATGGGTGCTTCTGGGAAGAAAATATAGGAACTCTGTGTGATGCCACTAACACAGTACAAGTCCTATGGGTGCTTCTGGGAAGAAAATATAGGAACTCTGTGTGATGCCACTAACACAGTACAAGTCCTATGGGTGCTTCTGGGAAGAAAATATAGGAACTCTGTGTGATGCCACTAACACAGTACAAGTCCTATGGGTGCTTCTGGGAAGATAATATAGGAACTCTGTGTGATGCCACTAACACAGTACAAGTCCTATGGGTGCTTCTGGGAAGAAAATATAGGAACTCTGTGTGATGCCACTAACACAGTACAAGTCCTATGGGTGCTTCTGGGAAGAAAATATAGGAACTCTGTGTGATGCCACTAACACAGTACAAGTCCTATGGGTGCTTCTGGGAAGATAATATAGGAACTCTGTGTGATGCCACTAACACAGTACAAGTCCTATGGGTGCTTCTGGGAAGACAATATAGGAACTCTGTGTGATGCCACTAACACAGTACAAGTCCTATGGGTGCTTCTGGGAAGAAAATATAGGAACTCTGTGTGATGGGACTAACACACTACAAGTCCTATGGGTGCTTCTGGGAAGAAAATATAGGAACTCTGTGTGATGCCACTAACACAGTACAAGTCCTATGGGTGCTTCTGGGAAGAAAATATAGGAACTCTGTGTGATGCCACTAACACAGTACAAGTCCTATGGGTGCTTCTGGGAAGAAAATATAGGAACTCTGTGTGATGCCACTAACACAGTACAAGTCCTATGGGTGCTTCTGGGAAGAAAATATAGGAACTCTGTGTGATGCCACTAACACAGTACAAGTCCTATGGGTGCTTCTGGGAAGAAAATATAGGAACCCTGTGTGATGCCACTAACACAGTACAAGTCCTATGGGTGCTTCTGGGAAGACAATATAGGAACTCTGTGTGATGCCACTAACACAGTACAAGTCCTATGGGTGCTTCTGGGAAGAAAATATAGGAGCTCTGTTTGCTGCCACTAACACACTAGAAGTCCTATGGGTGCTTTTGGGGTGCAGTGCTGTACTAACAGCACTGCGGTTGGTACTACTGAAATACTGTACTAACAGTAAGACACGTACCAGACTAACCCCCAGCAGCAGCTAAAAACACACTAAACAGCAGCAGCAATGGACGATCAATGACAGGTAGCAATGGTTTAGCAAATAAATAGCCAATGGTTTAGCAAAGTAGAGCAAATCTTTCTATATGAATCTAGAAAAGAGTGACACAGAATCAGCCTGATCTTTCCTAAAGCCGGAACTCATGTGACCGGCGCCGACGGCGTGGCGGCCTTTTAAATGAGGGGGCGTGTACTAAAGCCCTGAGCTGTAATTGGCTACAGGCGTCCTGCCTGTAGCCAATTATGGCTCTCCGAGTTTCCGGCGCTGTGATTGGCCAAGCATGCGGGGTCACAGTGCATGCTTGGCCAATCATCAGCCAGCAATGCACTGCGCCGGCCGCGCCGGCCGCAATGCATTGCGGGGCCGCTCGCATCACACGAATGTGATGCGAGCGGCCAAAATAGTTCTGGGCTCGCCTAACGAGCGAACACCCGGTGCTCGATGCGAACATGGGTTCGCATCGAGCACCGGGCCCATCCCTACTCTAGTTGTAAGGACCTAAATGTCTTCACTGCTGGGCCAACCATGAGGTCTAAGATGTTATGAATTCCCTGGTCTGTCCAGTGTGTTACATGTAGATCAGGTATAATCCCTGCTAGACATAAAATAGGAATCGGCAGTGAGGAGATAGGGGGTGTTGTGAACGGCTGCTTCAGCAGTGTTTTCCATGCTAGCAGGGACGCCCTAATTGAGGGTGCTAGTGGGGCAGTGGTTTTGTAACCGAGAGAGGATGCCATTAGAGGATTGAAGAGGTTGGTATTGTTGATTTGACCTTCTTCTAGTTCTTTCCATCTAGGGTTGGAGGCGTTGGGGAACCATGTACGAAGTTGAGATAGTATAGATGCGGTGTAGTAATCTTTAACTAGTACATTGCCCACCCCACCCGCCGTTCTGGCTGCTATTGAGTTTTGGAAGGCCCATCTCGCACTCTTCCCCATCCAGAGAAACTTATTGATCTGGGATTGCAGTTTGGAGAAGAAAGTGTTAGGGACCGGAATGGGAAGGGTTCTAAAAAGATAGATTAATTGGGGTAAGATTATCATCTTAAAAGCTGCTAAGTGCCCCGACCACAAGAGCTCTGTTTTGGCAATGGTTTGTAATTTTGACGGAAGGGCATTTAGAAAAGACATGTAATTAGCTTGGTAAAGGTTACCTGTGGATGCGGTTAAGGTGATACCCAGGTATTTAATACCTTCTTTGCTCCAGACAAATGGAAACCGTGAGCTGAGAGATTTTTGTAGGTGAGCGTGTATACCTATACCGAGTATATAAGATTTGCTTTCATTGACTTTATAATATGAGACTCTATTGAACATTTGTAATACGTCGTACACCGAAGCCAGAGATTTTTCAGGATTAGTAAGCATCATAATGATGTCATCAGCGAACAAGCTGATGACATGCTCAGAGCCGTGGGATGAGATTCCCATGATGTTCTGATGTGTTCTAATGAGGGTTGCTAGCGCTTCCAAAATTAGGTTAAAGATCAGGGCAGATAATGGGCATCCTTGCCGGGTGCCGTTAGTAATTTTAAAGGGGGTTGACAGTACACCAGCTGTATAGACTTGGGCTGAAGGTTCTGAATACAGGGCCATAATGGCCGACAGGATGGGTCCAGAGAAGCCAAACTTCTCCAGCACCCTAAGGAGGTAGCCCCAGTGGACCCTGTCAAAGGCCTTCTCCGCATCCAAAGCTAGTAGCAAAGAAGGCCTCCGACAGGATTCAGTCAAATGAATGATATTGGTCAACCTCCTTGTGGCGCCCTGGTGGTCTGACGACCCTTAGTGAAACCTGTTTGGTCTGGATGAATCAATAGGGGCATCAAATCTATCATTCGTTAGTAATTTTGCATACATTTTCAAGTCTGCGTTTAGCAGCGAAATGGGACGGAAATTAGCAGGCCTATAAAGAGCTTTCCCTGGCTTGGGTATAGTGACGATGATAGCTTTCAACATTTCATGGGGGAAGAAGGAAGAGGTGGCAGCTGCATTGAAGATATCTGATAAGTGGGGAGTTAGAATATTTTTAAACGTTTGGTTCCCCTATAAAGCCGCCAGGGCCTGGGGATTTATTGATTGGGATAGATCCTATAACCTCATGGATTTCCTCTGCTGTGAACGGGGCGTTCAAGCATTCTAATTGTTGAGCAGAGAGTTTTGGTAAAGAAACCTGTTGCAGGAAATCCTCTATTAGTTTGGTAGTGGGTCGAGGTGTTTCTCTATCATCTTTGAGGTTATAGAGGGTGCCGTAGTAGTTACTGAAGGCATCCGCTATATCCTGTGGATATCGTGTGTTTTGTGGAGTGTAGGATATAGGGGATTTTGGTCTTCCCTCTATGTCCTTTAATTTGGTGGGCTAGGAGTTTGCCAGCTCTGTTCCCTTGGGAATAATAAGACATTTTGAGTTTCTTAGAGGATTTCTCAAAATCCTCTATTAGTAGGAGTCTGAGGTCATGTCGCAATTGGTTTAGTTGTTTGGAAAGAGTAATGGAGGTTAGTGTTTTATTATCAGTTTCAAGTTTTCGTATGTTCTCAGTGATCTCTTTTAATTTATTTTGGCTCCGCCTCTTGGTCCTAGCCCCCTGTTGGATGAAGATCCCCCTGATGAATGCCTTATGGGCATTCCATAGGGTAAATTTGTTCTGCATGGAGGGACCGTTAAATGCAAAAAACTCAGAGAGGTGGTCTTCAATGATTTTTTTAGTTTCCGGATGCTGTAAGAGAAAGGAGTTAATTCTCCATAGTGGAGCTGAGCCCACCGTGGAAGAGTCCTTAACATGGAGAGTTATGGACGTGTGGTCCGACCAGGTGATGGAGTTGATGTTTGAGGAGATTGACTTGGATAGCGTGCGTTGGTCAGTAAGGAACAAGTCTATTCGTGTGTACGTATGGTGAGGGGCGGAGAAGAAAGAAAAGTCCCTTTCTCCTGCGTGGTGGCACCTCCACACGTCATAGAGGTCCTCCTTGTGGATGGTACTCTGAAGGGACTGAACTTAGCGCTTTGCTTTGGAAGTTGAGTCCATGCAGGGGTCGGGAACAACATTGAAGTCTCCACAGATAATAAGCAGCCCTTTTTTGACAGTATTGATTTTTTTTAATAGTTTTGTTAAAAAAACGCAATTGATGCTTGTTTGGGGCGTAGAGATTAACTATGGTGTACGTGATTTGGTTAATATCACAGATCAGAATGGTATATCGGCCTAGAGGGTCTGTAATTTCGGTATGAAGCGTAAATGCCACCGTATCTCTAATAGCTATCATTGTCCCATTTACCTTTTTATCCGCCTTCTCAAAAAAAATATGGGGGAAGTTCTTGTGAGTGCTTTTAGGAGCAGACTCCTTGCAAAAGTGTGTCTCTTGTGCGCAAACAATGTCAGATTTGTTACTTAACGCTTCGTTCCATAGAGACTTCCTTTTCATGGGGTGATTTAACCCCTTAGCATTAATGGAGAGAAAGCGTATGGCCATGGAGGTGGCATCCGGTAACAGCTAAGCGGAAAGGGTTGGTGGGTATACATAGATCAGAGGTTTCGTCTCCTAGTTGATGTAAGCTGTGTGGTGTATAGATTAAAATAACTGTACTCACATCAGGTTCAGGGTCACCGTTGGCTGGTGTGTCAGTGTTCACTTGTTGGTCACTTGGAGTTCTGGTTTTCCTGTAAGGAGTGGATATCGAGAGCTGGTCCTTGCTGTTTGGTGGAGGGCTGTGCACTTCGAAAAAAAGGAAAAAAAAGAAAAGAAAAGAAAACGACAAAAACAAGAGAAGAACAGTCAAGTAAACATATACGAGCATGTTAGATAGCTCAACTTTTCCTTTTGCCAACATCACAGCTGACAATGGATGAAGATCCCTGTCAGGGATCAAGGTGTGTACTTTGCGTGGAGCTAACAATTGCTCCAGTAACTCGGGGAAAAAGTTCCGGCCTAAGGAGTGAGTGATCAGGATCCTTTTGTCAGGGAATTGGGGACCCCTTGTTAGGAGGGTCAATCAGACATGCGACTTGGCATTCTTGTGCGTGACTGGTGTCCATTCAGGGCTGAGTGGGCGACGGTTGGTTTTGTGCTCACTGATCTCGTCATTTTCTGGGAGTATCTTCCATTCTTTCAGGAGGGAGATGCCTCTTTCTAGGTTATCCACTGTGAAGGATTTGTCTTGTTTGGTAATGGTGATCTTTGTGGGGTAACCCCAAATAAAGGGGATGTTGTGATTCATGAGCACCTTTGTGATGGTATTCAGGTTTCTCCTTTTCTGCAGGGTGTGCTGGGACAAGTCAGCATAAAATTGCAGGTTTTCAAACTGTGAAGGAATGTTGTCCTGCTTACGCATAACTTGCATTAGTTGCTCCTTCACATGGAAAAAATGCAGGCGGGGGGATAACATCCCTGGGGACTGCATCTGGTAGGTGTGAAGGCCTTGGTAGCCTGTGAATTCTGTCTATAGTGAGTTCCACCAGGGACAAGTCAGGTAGGAGGGAGGAAAAAAGATCTTTGACATATGACCTCAGGTCTGGGGGTAGTATAGCTTCGGGGACCCCCCTAATTTTGAGGTTGTTCCTTCTGGAACGGTCCTCAATATCTGCGATTTTGTTCTTGATCAATGCATTTTCGTCATCTTTTTCGTCATTTGCATCTATCAAATCATTGATGGTAGAGGCATACTCCCCCATCTTGCTCTCAATATGCTCCACTCTTGTTTCTACTGCAGAGAGCTCCCCACTAAACCTGTGCATACAGTTCACCATGTCATTTTGGAGTGTACTTCTTAGGGAGACTAGCATGTCCTTGAGGACGGTGTCCAGGACAGGCTGGTTAGCTGTGGGGAAGGACGTAATTGAGTCCCGGAGCTCCCTGGTGTCATCTCCTGAGTGTGACGCAGGGCCTGGAGCAGAGTTGCATCCGTTCCCATCCAGTCTCAATTTAGCTTTGGCCGGGCTCCCTGTTGGGGAATGAGGCAAGGGGGATAGCTGGTCGACGATCGGATCGTCATTTAAGGGTGATGGGGTGGATGAGCTGGGCTTGGGCCTGTGTGTGTGGGTCTCCGCGTGTGCGGGGCTGGCGCCATTTTGCCTACCTCCAGGCCGCGGCTGATGGAAATAGTCCGTCAGGCGTTGTGGCTTGTTCGCCCCTTTTCTTTTGCTCGCCATGTCCTCCTGATGTCAGCGGGTCGATACGCTGGTAGATGAGCCGGATAGCGGGGTCCAATGGTGCCGTTTAGGGTCGCTTTATCCCTGGAGGATCCGGAGCTCTGGGATCACGCTGCCATTCCGCTCTGCTGCAGGCCACGTGTCTTATTGTTTTAATATACATTCAGTGGGCTGTCTTTTCCTTTCCAGAGCAGTAAAATTCCACTGTATATGTTACTTGTTTTAATGTAGAGGGGGATCATTATAATAAGGGGTTCTGCTTACAGTAACAATGTTCAAAATGCATATCTATATATCACCACGCTGTGTGCAAAAAAACTAATGTAGCGGCCATAACCTCTTGAGGGGCGGCCTTGAATTTTGGGCTTACCAGTTACCTCCTCGTGGCTTGTCGATCAATGTCCAGGGGTTCCCAGCGTTAGTACCCAACAACTTTGGATGCTGACACATAAATGTCCTTTTTTTAAGGTTTTTATTCTGCAGTGGTAACATCCAACAAAACACAGTCTCAGATAGGAATAGAGGGCAGGGGTGAAGAAACTCAGGCACCTTGAACTGCTGACATTCACTGAATGTCTCTAATCAACCCAGAGAGTAGCCACTCACAGCTGGGCACTTCAATGCCGGATAGACCTCTAGCCAGAGGTCTAGCAGCCAACAATGTTAACCCGGAAACTTGCAAAAGTCTCTGACACAGAATAAACTTGTAACCGAAGATGAATAGGAACCTTTCTCACAGAGCCTGGAATTTTCTCTGTCTCCTTGGCAGTACTGTGGAAGTGTGGATTCTTTAGTGTCCATACAACTCAGCTTTCAGGCTCTTACCGAGATGCCAGCTTGTTGGCCCTCCTCCGAAGAGTCCTCCCCTGGTTACTTGTACGAGTTGCCATGTCCCTCCAATACTGAGAGCACCCTGGGACACCTTGAATCCTCCTTCAGTTACTGGGCCTCGGGCTAACCGGCTCCGAGACTCGGGAACAGACGGATCCCCACCCCAGACCATGAGGGACTATGGGGCTAGTCAGACTGACCATGTTTGTGGGACGGCAAATGCTCCTAGGCCCGGGACCCCTTGCGTGGCTACCCCAATCCAGAACCAGGAAGCAAGACTGCGGCCGAACCCCGAACACATGACTTCAGCACCTTAAGTACCCCTCCCCAGACTACACAGTGGGGCCAGACGCGCCCACTGATTGGCTCCGGGAAAGATTGGTACCCAAGATGTCCAACTAGGCCTGGTTCTCAACCTGTCATGGGTACCTCACTGCACCCATGACCAGGCAGAACCTTAGTACAGCCCAGCCAAACTGATGCCAAAGTTTACCTGTACAATTAACCCCCAGAACCCCATTACTGTTCCGAGGGAAAAAAACTAAATTTCCACATATAGCGCACACTCGTTAAAGTGTGACCGCTACACTAAAATAAAATACAAAACAATCCAATACATCTAAAAAGTCCACAGATTTAAGAGACACTGGATAACACATTGTATTTGCAATTATAAGTGCCAAATAGTCCCAACACAAAGTTAAGAAGTATAATAGTAGATATAGTTAGTGTGCAGGAAAACCAAATGGGCAGATCTCAGACTTCAAACATCAATTAAAGTGTCTCATCAAACTTCCTTCATGAGAATGACTCACAGGACATAATTGACAGCACTTGGTATATTACACTTCTGATATTTCATCTGGTTCCTGGAAGTTCCACTTAATTCAGTGATTTCCCATTCATAAATTCCTGTATCCTCTCTGTCTGGTGAGTCATTCTCATGAAGGGGGATTTGATGAGGCACTTTAGGTGAGATTAAAAACAAGAGATCTGCACATTTGGTTTTCCTGCACACTAACTTTATCTACTGTTATACTTCTTTTTTTTTTCCAAAAAGAAGTTTATTGTAAATAGAAAGAACAGAAAATACAACAAGGTACATATCGTGATAATGCATAGCATGAGGTACATTAATACATGTAGACATCAGCTATCTGAAACAGTGCATTCATTGATAAACAGTTGACGTTCTTGAGGAATATAACAATGTACAGTTTGCCGTAAGTGCAGACAATGGCTTAGGTATAAAACTACTTGACTGTTATAGTAGGGGCTAGGCCCGAAATCATGTGGATTAACAAAATAACATATCAAACAATACAATATGGTAGTTTCAAGGACTACCGGGCACCAACGCGTGCCAGCTTGTTATTCCGGTGTCCCAGTGAGCGGGGCATGGTGTAGGAAATCCGTGGATGCGGTCTCGGACCACAGGCATCCACAGGTGTCTTACTTCTGGGAGACACGGGTAGGTCAAACCATATGGCCTTATCGGAAGATAGTTATTAACCTGGGTTGGGGAAAGCACGTGGCTTCAACTTGACTTAGAGCAACCTTGATGTCCCAACGAGTAGGGGTGTGGGGTTTGATATCATTTGTAGAAAAAGAGACTAGGGGAGATGGGGCGAAACGGGAGTGGATCCATAGTGTGAGTTTTGATGGCCCGAGAGTGAGGAGGGGGTAGGAGATATCCGTCTTTTATATTCATCAGTTGTGGTAAAGTGTTGCCAGCAAGACCAGACCATACTGTATTTAGCGGGAGAGTCTCTAGCTTGATGGATTAGATTTTCTAATTCAGCTATTTTGGAGACGCGTTTAAACCAGTCTGTGAGCGTCGGGGGGTCGGGAGCCTTCCAAAGAGTGGGTATACACATTTTCGCTGCATTTAGTAAGTGAAGTGTGAGGGACTTATGATACTGCTTGAAAGGGAGGGGAGAGTGGTGAAGAAGCATCTGTGCAGGAGAGAAGTCTAAGTGATACGTAGTAATCTGTGAAGTGAGGCGATGTACTTCCTGCCAGAAATGTTGAAGTGCAGGGCACGACCACCAAATATGTAACATAGAACCCTCTCCCGTGGAGCATCTCCAACAAGATGGGGAAATGGCTGGGGACATTTTGTGGAGTTTCGAGGGGGTTTTATACCACCTCGAAAAAATTTTAAAGCCTGTTTCTTGTGCAGATACATTTGTGGATCCCTTGTGAATATGGGTGTAGATGCGCTCCCAATCATCGGTCGAGAGATCCAGAGCTAGGTCCCTTTCCCATCTCTGGGTGGCAATGTTAGATTTAGCGTCGGAGTCAGAGAAAAGTAAGGAATATGTTTCAGAAATCATGTGTCGTTGTGGATCTGTTTTCGTACAGAGTGTCTCAAATGGGGTCAGCTGTCTACTAAAGTCTGGGCGGTTGGCGGGGTCGTTGAGAAAGTATCGAATTTGGAGGTAAGTCCATAGCGGACAAGATTGGCCAGTCTCACGCTTGGGTATGTCGGATCTGTCGATAAATGAGGCATTGGCGAAGAAATGACGTGCTTGTACAAGAGTATAAGGCCAAAATTCTGTCAGAAATGAATCAGAAAGACCTGCTGGGAATCTTGGGTTGTGCCGAATGGGTGTCAGTGGGCCTTGTGTCTTAGAGATGTGATGAGTTCTACAAGCTTTCAGGAACGTTTGTAGAGTGCAGGCTATGAGTGGGTGGCGTTTACAGGTTCGTGGAATATCGTTAGGGGCGATCCAGGGCAATTGATGAATAGGGATCGTGGAGAACTTATTTTCAAGGCTTATCCAAGCCTTGGAGTCGGTATGGACGTTCCAGTCTATAATTCTTGTCAATTGGCAGGCCCAATGGTATTTCAAAATATCGGGGAGGCCTATCCCACCTTTCAGTTTTGGTAGAGAAAGTCTTGCCAGACTAAGTCTAGGGCGATCCTTTCCCCATAGAAAATCGGAGCACACTTTACGGTATGAATTGAAGAAAGCTTGGGGCAAGTTTATTGGGATTGTTTGTAAGACGTAAAGTATTCTAGGGAGAATGTTCATTTTTAATATGGCAGCCCGGCCGAACCATGAGAAAATGCCCGTCGACCATGTTTTAAGGTCGTTTTGGATGCGGTGGAGAAGGGGGATATAGTTTGTGGTGTACAGATCCGACAGGCGGGAGGGGAGAGAAATGCCAAGGTATGTAATTGCATCCCGATTCCATTTGAAAGGGTAATTCGCTTGACATAACGCTAAGGTGTCTCGATTCAGAGAAATGTTCAACGCTTCCGATTTTGAAAAGTTGATTTGGAGATTTGAGAGCGTGTGGAACGCGTGGAGATCCGCGAGTAAGTTGGGGAGAGTAATGTGAGGGTCTGTAAGGAATAACAAGATATCATCTGCAAAAGCAGAGAGTTTGTATGTATCATTCAGGATTGTCACACCTTTGATGTCAGGGTTGTCACGAAGGCGTTGAAGTAGTGGTTTCAATGTGAGTACAAATATTAGTGGGGATAGGGGACAGCCTTGACGAGTCCCATTGGATATGGAGAAGGCATCCGACAGGTGGCCGTTGACTCGAACCTGCGCAGTTGGGGACGAGTAGAGTGCCAAGATAAAATGGAGCATGCGGTCACGTATCCCGATCAATTTGAGAACTTCTTCCATATAGTCCCAGGCCACTCTGTCGAACGCCTTCTCCGCATCCAACGAGAGGAAAAAACCCTGTTGGTCAGAGGAGGACAACCAGTGTTGAATGTTGACTGCCCTGATTGTGTTGTCTCTTGCCTCCCTACCTGGTATAAAGCCTACTTGGTCAAGAGAGATAAGGTTGGGTAGGAGCGGCAAGAGACGGTTGGCTAAAATTTTTGCATAAATTTTTAGGTCGACGTTAAGAAGGGATATTGGTCGATAATTACTCACCAAAGTGGTGTCCTTGTTAGGTTTTGGGATTACTGTTATGTGGGCCGTTAGGAGGTCTCTAGGCGGGGGGTTGTCAGGGGAAATGGAATTAAAAGCGTTTAAGAAGTGGGATTTCAATGAGTGGATAAACGTCTTATAGTACGCAGTCGTTAGTCCGTCTGGGCCAGGGCTTTTACCGGGTTTCAGTTGTTTGAGCACTGTGTCCAATTCAGCGGGAAGAATAGGATTATTTAAGTCTGCCGATTCCTCGTCGGTCAAGGGAGGAGGACTGTATTTGTTGAGAAATTCCTTGATGAATAACCGTCGGGAAGCGTCCGTGGCCTGGGGGTCAGTGGGGGGTAAGTTGTAGAGTTGGGTATAGTATTTGACAAATTGCTTCGCTATTTGATCGTTAGCCGTTGCTTTTTGACCGAGGGGATCCGTCACCGAATGTATAGTAGTAGAAGATTTCTTTGCTCTGAGCGCTCTTGCCAAAAGTTTACCTGATTTATTGCCGTATTCGTAAAAAGTTTTTCGTGAAAGGATGTAGTTTCTCCTAATTTGTTTGTTGATAGTGTCTAGTAGTTCAGTGCGTGCCTGGAGCAATTCAGGGAGGTTACTTAAGGCGAGAGAATTCTTGTGAGCACGTTCCAGTGCCCTTATGGTGTTAGATAATTTAGTGATATATGCTTGTCTATCTTTTTTCCGTTTAGCTGAGATCGCCATAAGTTCTCCCCTTATCGTGCATTTGTGAGCTTCCCATAATGTCATCGGTGACGTTTCTGGGGAAGAGTTTTCTCTAAAGTAAAGTTCTAGACGATTTGTGATGTTGGTGGTGACAGTCTAGTCTGTCAAGAGGGATGGATCTAGCCTCCAAATATTCGTTCTGGGGGGGGTGTGTGTCAATACCAACGTCATTGAGATGGGGTTGTGGTCTGAGATATACATGGGGTGAATCGAGGTCGAAGTCAAAGTAGGAAGGTCATTCTGTGAGATAAAGAGATAGTCCAGTCTGGAGTATCGGTTGTGGGGGGCAGAGTAGAACGTGAAATCCTTGACGTTCGGATTAAGTGTACGCCACGTGTCGTGTAAGGCTAGTTCTTGTAGGCGCATTTTAATCGACCGAAGAGCCCGGTATGGCATAGTGGAAGTACCTGTCGACGTGTCATGTGGTGGATTTAATGGGACATTGAAATCTCCCCCCAGTATCAACATTCCTTCTTGGAAAGAGGCGAGTTGGTTTAAGGTGGCGGTGAAGAAGGAGACTTGTCCCGTGTTTGGGGCGTAAATATTGGCAAGCGTAATTGGTTTACCATAGAGGGAGCCTTTTAGGAATAGGAAGCGAGCTTCCTTATCAATGCATGTGTCCCTAACCTGGAACGGACAGTGCTTAGCAATCAAGATTGATACACCTTTGGTCTTAGCGTCATCGTTAGTGGCGTGGAAGGCAGTGGGGAAACGTGCATTAGTGAATTTGGGGATTGAAGATGTTTTGAAATGGGTTTCCTGAAGGAAGGCAATACTCGCTCTATATCTGTGGAGGGAGATAAGGACCTGGGAACGCTTCTCGGGGATATTAAGTCCGCTCGTGTTGAGAGAGATCACCTTTGTCTCCAAGGAGGAGGAACACTTGTCGGGTCTTGATGCCATGGTCGGGGGTGCCCCTTTAAAGCGGGCTGGTGGAGACGGTTAATGTATAAACCGAGTGTGGATAGATTGCCTGAGTCAGAGGGTTAACTGGGCTAATACGGAACTGGTCTATAATGTACACTATGAGATCCACTGGGGTTGGGAATGGACGGTAGTGCTGGGGTAACTACGGATAAGGTGTGGGATATTAGGCGATGAGTAAGGGTGAATGGGCGTTTGGTAGCAAATACCTTTGTGTGTGAGGGGTGGTAAATGGAAGTTGAGAATGAGATTCGGAATTTTGCAAGTACCAGCTTGCGAACCTGAGGAGACAGACAAGCTGCGTCCAAGGAAAACCGAACTGGTCCAGCGACCGTGGATGGAGATGGCACTATGCAAAGATTAGTCAATGGGTCACCGAGTGGGGGTTGGCTGAGGTCGATCGAGGGTGTAGTAGTTGGAAATATATCAGAATAGCATGCCAGACGGAGAGACAGGTCATGAAAAACAGGCAGGGGAGGAAATAGTAATTGAGAGGGGGAGTATTCATGCCGATAGTACAGTCCTAGTGTCATGGAGGGGGTTGCCATGGCACGAGAGAGCCATGGGAGGTCGCTACGGATGGGTGATTCTGGATGACACCTGGATTGGATAGCTGACAGGGAGAGTAGGTGGTGTGGAGTCAGTCCGATGGGAGTGAGAGGGAAGTATAACAAACATCATTGAGAAAGTCCTAGTGCTTAGAGTGAATGTCTAAAAAGGGGTTCTAGGAGGGCTGCAGAAGAAGTTGAGCGTTTATCTCAAAAACAAAAAAAAAAAAAAAATGAATAAATCAGTAAACGACATAGGGAGTCGAGGCAAGGGGAAGCAAATGTATCGCTCTGCAAATATAAAAGCCATATGTAGACAAGTGATGGAGGCCCTATGTTGTGGGTAGTCCATTAATGTCTGCCTGTGCAGCCTAGAACGCGGGGTTGGGCTCTGTATATTATGGAGACAGTTCCGGCCTCGGGTACTCCCTAGGAGGGGAGAGAGATGCGTAGTACGCAAAGGCTTACATGTGCTTAACCTGTAGGTTCACGGTAAGGACCAGTGTCAGGTCATGGCTGCGCAGTCGCATATATGCCAATGTGTAAGGGCTTGTTGCGTCAGTTGTGTACTGGAGGAAGGGTGTCTTCCTCACACAGGAAGAAGCGAGTCCCTGTACTTAGAGGAGCAGTGTCATTACAATAGGCTGTGTATCTATGGAGTCCTGTATGTGCTGAGGCATGAAAGCATAAATGACACGCTTGTCGTTTCCTGGGTGAGACAGACCCCACTAGGAGTGAAAAAAGGGGATCCCTCTGGTACGTGTTCACTACCTTAACGATATATGTCGATGCAAGCCTGAAATAGAAACCATGTGTCTGGTATCAGTGACAATGACCCTTCGGTGTCAAGGGACAGGAAGGGTAGAGTAGTATGCTTCTGAGACTCACAACATAGTGCATATTATCATACTTTTAGCGCGAGAGGGCAAAAAATGCAATGTGTAAATCAGATCCTTATGGGAAGCTATAGAGCAGCAGAGTATCCTATGTGCACTCATATACATGGCCAATGTCAAAAGCGTGGAACTAAACACAGTGCGAGATAACATCCTGGAGTCCCATATGGGTGACTAAAGGCGATCGTTATACTGAAGGGGAAAGGTCGAGCAATTTAGGACTGCCCCAAGGGTGTTAGTGGAAGAAGGACACGTGCAGTGGCCATATGTGTAGGGTGCAGCCTGCCTTCTATATGAAATACCTGAAGTATATAAGCGGCTATACGCAGACCAAAATTATAACTGTGATATAGAGGCAGCCATACATCTTGGGTATAGTGGGTGTAGTACATGTCGTCTGTGTTGGAGGGGGAGGCGATCCACATCAATAAGTATGGGTAGTGCTAAATTGTATACGTCAGTGGTGACACAATCGGCGTGACTGATCGTCAAACATCCGATAGTCCTGCTATTCCCCCTCCGTGTTTGAAGGAGAAGCCTAAGGAGACGAGATGAAGTTCACCCTGTGTTTAGACTCCTGCCTCTGAGCATTTGAACTAGTGCACATGTGACACAGTTAATGTACAGCCTTAGTAAATGCAAGTAAACCAAACCTCATAACAATAAGAGGATTTCCCTGAGGGAGAAAAAAATAAATAAAAATAAAAAAAAAAAAAAAAAAAAAAAAACAGGTTCCTTGGGGTCTGTTCCAGCCCGTACGATCAAAGACACTGGGGGAATAATGAGGGTGGTACCTGAGGCCAGTAGTCCTTGAGCGGGTGCCCTAGTACAGTTCAGTCGCTCATGCAGTCCTTCATCTTTGAGGAGAGGGCTTCTTAGAGTCTGCCAGAAGTAGCGCGGGAGAGTGTAAAATGGCGGGCAGGGAAGAAGCAGAGATAGTGATTAGAGCGGCCGCTCTGCTGTCATAAAAATAAAAATAAGATTAAAATGAGGGCCAGCTGGTGGGCAGTAAGGTGGGGCGAAAAAACATAAAACACAGTAATACAGCCAGAAGGAGGACACCAGTACATAGGGTGTATGGATGATCTGAACTGAGATCGAGGGTTTGGATCGTGGAAGAGCCAGCATGGGAGCAGGGTCCGCCGGGAAGGCATGTATCAGGGACAACGTAGCGTGACCATGTTACTGGGGTGATGCCGGACTGTCGGCGAGAAGGGGTACGGGGGAGCGGATGGCGGGACAAGGGGGTAGGCAAGGAGTACCTATCTGATCCTGGGAGAAAGCTGGAGGTTACGATGAAGGTGGTTAGTGGTCACGGCGGGCTCTCCTGGAATGTGGAGCAGTGGACGGGCTGATCTCTCGATTCCGGTTCGGTGCTAGCGGTGATGAGCGATGAGTAGATGGTGAGCGTCTTTGTCTCGTCCGGGAGTCTTGTGTTTCCATGAGGTCGTCTTCCGGGACTGGTCTCCTGGCGGTGGGAGGTCGAAATTCGGCGTACCATTCCGGTGCTTCAGTGAACGGTATCTCGAGGGCTGCGCAGAAGTGTCGGAGGTCTTCAGGCACTCTGAGCAGCGCCGTACGGCCAGATGAAGAGGCAGAAAGGCCGAAGGGGAACTTCCATCTATACGGTATGGCTTTTGCTCTGAGCATTTCAAGTATTGGGCGCAGTTCCCTGCGGCGCTGTAGGGTAATGTTTGATAAGTCCTGGAAGAGGTGAATAGCCGCATCATTATGTGTTAGATGGTCGGTGGCGCGCGCCCGGCGGAGGATCTCTTCCTTTAGTTGGTAATCAATCACGCAACAAATGACATCCCGGGGGGGGGTCTGCATCCTTCCCCCGTGGGCGCAAGGCTCGATGAATGCGCTCCATACCAATCTGAGTAGCCGGCGGTCTGTTTAGGAGATTGTTGAAGAGGCTAGTTACCTCACGTTGCAGATTCTCGGCATCAATCGCTTCAGACAATCCTCTAATGCAGAGATTGTGGCGTCTTCCGCGATTGTCCAAGTCTTCCACATGGCGGTTAAGATCCCTTAGTTGTAGGGTGTGGGAGTCTAGCACTTGGCACGATCTGCGGAGTACAGTGGAGTGGGTCGACGTGACCCGTTCAACCTCCTGGACTCGCCCTGTGATTGCTTGTAGGTCTACCCGGAGGTCAGCGATCGCCGCTGTGAGGGCTGCCGTGAGGGTATCCTTTATGTCTGCTGCAACTGAGCGTAGGTCATGCAGGCTAGGTGGTTGTTGAGGGGTAAGAATTATCCCTCCAGCTTCAGAAGGGGTCCGTGGGTTAGGGCCTTGTGGTGGGCTTGAGGCCTGTGAGGAGCCTCGTGTCGGCGCCATATTGCCTGCTTGGGTCCGGAACATCTCAGGGATGTTTTGGGTCAGACGTCCTGTGATTTCCCTTGGTGATCGGGAGCGAGAAGCAGAGGAGCCACGGGAAGAGGTCCCCATAGTTTATAGAGAAAATCTGGGCTGTAATCCTCCGATGTAGGCAGAAAAGTCTCTCCGTCAGCAGGAGCTCTCAAGTTAAGCTGCCATTCTCTCTCGAGGTCAGGCCACGCCCCCAACACTTTTATTATTATTGAGTTTTTTTTATAGCGCAGCACTGTCTATTGATTATGTGCGTGTCTGTGTTTTCTTGAGAAGTTATACACCATTAAAACCCCTTAGCCCAATTTTTATTTTTTCTCTTTCAATAATTTTTATTGAAGGTTTTATATTACAATTATGGCATCAACAGACCAGATAGAGTATTCTCTTACAGAGTAAGACAAGAGTACAATACATGTAAGTAGGAGATCTCAGAGTGTCAAGACATATGTTGATTGTCAAACTCAGTACAGAGAATGTTGTAAAGTTTCAGAGCAATATGTATCTTAACAATTATAGCATGTTGAACAGGCCTTCAAACTGTAACGGAGATAGAACTAATAACCAATAACCATAGTGTCTCCCTAGCACAATTTTTACTTTTAATCAGTATTCTTTCTGTGTTAAAAATTGTCTAGTATCAGAACCTCCCACCATCTCCATAAGTATTCCTAACATATATAAAAAAAAAAAAAAAAAAATGTGGCAGAAAAATACATCAGAGTGGTATGCAAACACTTGAAAATGGAGCAAACTAGGCAAGTTTTATATTTAAATAAACATTAGGGTGTACTATATGAGTGACAGTATCCACAAACATTGTTTGGTTACCTGACAGTAGGTAAACAGATTGGTGGGGATGCAATATAAAAGGGAGAGACAAAGCAGGTTTTATCTTAAAATATAAGTTACAGTGTATTATTTGAGAGACAATAGCAACAAAAATTGCTCAGTAGTTGGACAGTATGTAAGCAGCTTGTAAAACAATATTATATGTAAAACAATAGCCATTATTTGTAAAACAAGTGGTCTCTGTGGCGGATTCACCGCAAGATCACTTTTATCAGCAGCCCTCCACCACTTACCGGAGCTGTCGGTATTGGCAGAGGCGATCGGGTCGTCTCCCTGGCTTGGTATGGAGACGAGTGAGGGTAAGATGGCCCCCCCCCCATCTCCATATCATTGCAGGGCGGAAGGGACGTCAAAATGTTACTTCCCTCCATATATGGATCTGAGCCCGGAAAATTCAAATCCTACCAGGCCTTGTCTCGAGAATACTCACTTCCTCCATCTCATGTATTCCACTATCACCAACTGCTTAGCTATCTGAACACATGCTATGGATCACGCTCAGACCCTCTCCACAAATCTTACTTGGACATTGTACTCCAAAAAGGGGACTACTCTATATCTAGCCTATACTCTCACCTTATCATCCACCAAGGGGCTAAATATCACCTTGCCCCATTCACGAAATGGTCCTCAATATTTAATGATGCAGACCTACCAGGAACGATTCTATGCAGCAATCGCCTAATTCACAAACTTGTTATCTCAGAAAAGTGGAGGGAAACTCATTTTAAAATTATCCACAGAGCCTACTACCCATATCGTACTAACGACCTGATCCCTCCAAAGCACAATGCCCATGGTGCTCCATGAATCGCCCCACCTTGGTGCACCGCTTGTGGGAATGCTCATCAATTTCCACATTTTGGGACTCGGTACTTAAATACACACTGGAAGTTACCAAAACACGCTTGCCTAAGGACCCACTTGTCTGCTTGTTTGGATGTGACCCACTGATACCTCCTTCGACACAAACGCAATCTCCCACCCTCACCCAATGGACCCACATCTGTTTACTAGCAGCTCGCAGGACTATTATGAACCATTGGATTGACTTGACTCCACCTGGCATACAAGGTGTAAAGCAAGCCCTACTCTCCTTATTCCACATTGGACAAAAATTGGACAGCATGGTTCTACACTTCCGATCTACCGCCCGCTTTTTCACCAGATGGAGAAAGTACATAGAGTACACATTCCACGTGGAGGACATTTCATCTATCATCTACCCATTTAGATACACTGAATGGTATTTACAACATGACCTTACTAACATGCTGGGGAAACTTAAATTACCGACCTCACATACCACCTCTTGTCCTCAACAGCCACATACTCCTTTCACGGCAAACCAATAACCTCGGAAGGACGTCCTTCACCTACTTGGAACTTTGAGATAGGGATCATAAGACTGTATTTTATTCTCTCTCTTTTGCTTAATGTTTCTTTGCCTAATACAGATTCGATTACAAAAGCTTCCACTCCTGAGGGTTTCTTCTTGTACTTTACTCGAAGTGGCCACTGTCTTTATGTAAACTTAAATTGATTTCCTTTGGTTACACGCAGGTAAACGCCCCCCCCCTCCCTTTTTTTTTCTTAATTTTCCTGCCTCTCCTGCCCTCCCCCGCACTTATGTTACTACTAAGGCTTATTCAATAGCATTGTATGTTGGATACGTTGGATTTTTGTATATCATACCTATCAATTGCTTTGATAAGTGTATCGTGAAAATATCAATAAAAATATGTTAAAAAAAAAAAAAAACTTCACTTCCGCCCATAGCTCTTAAAGGGATATTTTTTTTTTTTTAAATGACATTTCACTTTTTTTTTATTGCATTTTAGTGTAGATATGGGGTCTTTTTGACCCCAGATCTCATATTTAGGAGGTCCTGCCATGCTTTTTTCTATTACAAGTGATGTTTACATTCCTTGTAATAGGAATAAAAGTAACATTTTTTTTTTTGGAAGAACAGTGTAAAAATAAAAGATAAAATAAATAAGAAAATTTTTTTTTTTTTTTTTTAAACGAGCCCCCATCCCGACGAGTTTGTGTGCAGAAGCGAATGCACACGTGAGCAGCGCCCACATATGAAAATGGTGTTCAAACCACACATGTGAGGTATCACTGTGATTGGTAAACTGAGAGCAATAATTATAGCCCTAGAGCTCCTCTGTAACTAAAAAAACATGCAACCTGTAGATTTCTTTAAATGTCGGCTATGGAGATTTTTAAGGGTAAAAGTTTGTTGCCATTCCATGAGCGGGCACAATTTTAAAGCTTAACATGTTGGGTATCAATTTACTCGGCGTAACATTATCTTTCACAATAATAAAATAATTGGGCTAACTTTGTAGTTGTTTTTTTTTTATTCAAAAATGTATTTTTTCCAAAAAAAGTGCGCTTATAAGACTGCTGCGCAAATACAGTGTGACAGAAAGTATTGCAACGACCGCCATTTTATTCTCTAGGGTGTTCGAAAAAAACTATATAATGTTTGGGGTTCTAAGTAATTTTCTAGCAAACAAAAAATGTTTTTAATTTGTAAACACCAAATCTCAGAAAGAGGCTCGGTCCTTAAGTGGTTGACTAAAGTGGATACAGAACTTAACAATTTGACAACATAAGTCTCTGGCAGCTGTTGTTATATCTTTGTTCCTTAGACTGTATATAACTGGATTCATCAGTGGAATTCCAACAGTGTAAAGGAGTGACAAGTTCAAAGACTGCCCGTTGGCTGGTAGATCATACATACAGATCAATGTTATATAATATAAGAACACCACCATTAGGTGGGAGCTGCAAGTGGAAAAGGCCTTCTGTTTTCCTGTAACAGAGGGGATTTTTAAGATGGTAGCAATAACATTTATATAGGAAAACAAGATGAACAAGAATGGTATGAAAAGCACTGGAACACTCAGAAAAATCAACTCTGTTTGAACAAGAGAAACATCAGAACAGGAAAGTTTCAACAAAGGTGACACATCGCAGAAGAAATGGTCAATTCTATTGTGTCCACAGAAATGCAAAAAGGAAATGGAGGTTGTAGTTACCGCCATGGTACATACGCTCAACAGCCAAGGTATCATAGCCAGTTTAATACAAACCATACTGTTCATAATAGAAGCATAATGCAGTGGTTTACAGACGGCCAAATAACGGTCATATGACATCACAGTGAGAAGAAGACCCTCACAGCATTCAGAGATTACAAAGATACAGTATTGTGAAATACACATTGTAAAGGAAATGGATACGTTTTGATGTAAAACAGTTTGGAACAAGTTAGGAACGATATCAGTTGTCAGCATGATATCACATAGAGAGAGATGTACAAGAAAGAAGTACATGGGAGAGTGAAGGACTTTGCTGTAGGCCACCAGAATGACCATCAAAAGGTTCCCACAAATGGTCAATATATAAATCATTAGGAGAAAAAAGAAGAAGAATATTCTTAAGTGTCCAGGGCATTGAATTCCGAGGAGGATGACCTCTGTGATTGCCGTTAGATTATATGCAGCTTTTAACTAGATTAAACAAGAGTTAGTGAATGGGTTATTTGGTTTTATAACGTTTTGGGTAAAAATAGGACATAGGTTTGTTTTTTAATCATTACAAAGGTCCCTTCATTGACCAAATTTTTTTTTTTCTTACCACATATCCCCAGCACTGATTGAGGCTCTTCGTCCTCTAGAGTGATATATGTTATGTATCCCTGTAGGAACTTTATGGGAGTGATTTTCTGATTTGTAAAAGGATTCAGCTTTATGGTTAAAGTATGTCTAAACCACAACTCAAAATGTATATATTTGCAGCTTACCAGTCTTTACATGTGATGTTAGCATTTGTTTTCTTTGTTTAGGCTACGTACAGAAAATACATGTTGATCTTACCAAACATGTGGTTTCCTTGGCACTTTCTGTAAGCTCAACTGAAACCTCCTACCTTAATGCTTTCTCTGCAATAAGATGAAAAAAACTTTACAAAAACTACTCCCTCGCAGCCCCTCATAAATACTTACCTGAGCATGATCTTGATCAAGCTCTGTGCCCAAGAGAGCAGCACTGCTCTCTCTCTCTCTCTCTTCTCACAGGCTCAAAGGCAGAAGCAGGAGCCATTGGCTCTCCTGCTGTCAATCAAATCCTTGGAGGAGGGAGTGGGGGCAGCGTGCTCCTGAGTTGGGCTATGTTTGCCAATAGACACACATAGTCTGGCTCAGGAGTGAGCCTGCACATCTGCCCCCATAGCAATCACTTGCTATGGGGAAATACACAGAAGTGAAGGAGAGACAATCAATTCAAGTGAATAGGGCTGTGCTCTAACCACTCTGCAACCCCATGCATTTAGACATTTACAAGGTCAAAGCAGGTGGTGAGGAGGGGATATATCAACTTTATGAACAGCAAATCAAGTGCAAAATAAGGCTCTTACCACCACACAGTACAAACCCTTAGTGACCCTTTACAAACCTCTAACATAGTGTAGCTGCACCTTTAAGTGTAATAATTAATATATTAATCGCTTGCCAACCACCCGCCAGAGGCACGCACCCGCTGTATGGCAGGGAAGCTGATGCGCGTAGCCAGCAGCAGCGATGTCCGCCGGCCACTCGTTATCGCTCCTCAGAGAGCCAGAACGGAGATCTGTCAATGTAAGCAAACAGATCTCTGTTCTGACAGGGAAGTAGAGCGAGATCTGCTGATCCTAGTGATCAGAAACAGCAATCTCTCTACTCATCAAGTCAATTCACTCCCCCCAAAGTTAGAAACTCCTCCCAGGGAACACATTTAACCCATTGATCGCCCCCTAGTGTATAACCCCTTCCCTGCTAGTGTCATTTATACAGTAATCAGTGTATTTTTATAGCTCTGATCGCTGTATAAATGTCACTGGTCCCAAAAAAGTGTCAAAAGTGTCCGATCTGTCTGCCGCAATGTCGCAGTCCTGCTAAAAATCGCAGATCACGACCATTACTAAAAAAATGTAATAATAAAAATGCCTTAAGTTTATCCCCTATTTTGTAGAAGCTATAACTTTTGCCTGAACCAATCAATATACGTTTATTGCAATTTTTTACCAAAACTATGTAGAAGAATACATATTGGCCTAAACTGACTATTTTTGGGGGATATTTATTATAGCAAAAAGTTAAAAATATTGTTCATTTTTTCAAAATTGTCGGTCTGTTTTTGTTTATAGCGCAAAAAATAAAAACTGCAGAGGTGATCAAATACCACCAAAAGAAAGGACGTTAATTTTGTTTGGGTACAGCATCACACGTCCGCGCAATTGTTCATATTAAATTAAACTAGCTGAAAAGAAAAGCTAAAATGGTAGATTTGAAAAGAAGACATTCCATTTATTACATGACGCCACATCTTGCTCCAGTTCATCCAAAGTACAAAGTAAAACTTACATGCATGTTGAATTTCTCAAAGTGAAATTATGTACGTTGGGCCAATGTGTGAACCACTAGCTGGAATATTTTATCTCTCACAAAAAATATATCATATATAATAAATACAGGTGTGCCAGGGAAATCCACAGAGAAAGTATAACTTAGATGCATGTCGTGTTAGAAAGTGAAATTCTGCTTGTCTACCAAACATATGAACCACCAGCAACAATTTATTATCTCTCACAATAAATATAAGAATTATATAACAAACCCAGGTGTCCCAAGGAAATCCCCAGATAAATGACTGCGGCTGAAAGACCACAGGAGCTTTCAGTTCTATTTTAGATACATTAATTTTCCCTTCTTATCCTATTAACTCCACTGCCATAAAAAAACAGTAATAATTTTAACTCACATTATTCCATTCACAGCCACGAGCAATACAATATATTTCAAGAATCATAGCAATGCAGAGATTAAATGATTGAAGTGTTAAAGCCCCACTGAGTTATTTCCTTCCCCTCCCAATGCTCCTTTTCGCCCCAAAATTCCCCCAAGCTGTATTTTATGTTTTTTTTTTTGTCTCTTATAATTTTACCATCTTTCCAGATGCCTTTGGGCCAGTCATGTGATGCTGCAGGACCCTCTTCCTGATCATGTATCAGAATCCGTAACATACATTTGTTTAGTTTAATTTGTTTACCACTTCAGCCATTTCGCTGGCTAAAGACCAGAGCACTTTTTGCGATTCGGCACTGGGTTGCTTTAACTGACAATTGCGCGGTCATGCGACGTGGCTCTCAAACAAAATTGACGTCCTTTTTTCCACACAAATAGAGCTTTCTTTTGGTGGTATTTGATCACCTCTGTGGTTTTTATTTTTTGCGCTATAAACAAAAGAATAGCGTAAATTTTGAGAAAAACACATTATTTTTTACTTTTTTCTATAATAAAATATATCAAAAAAATATATTTTCCTCAGTTTAGGCTGATACATATTCTTCTACATATTTTTGGTAAAAAAAAAAAAAAAATCGCAATAAGCATTTATTGATTGGTTTGCACAAAAGTTATAGCGCCTACAAAATAGGCGATAGTTTTATGCCATTTTTATTGATAATGTTTTATTTTACTAGCAGCAATTTTTATCAGGACTGCGACATTATGGCGGACACATCAGACACTTTTGGTGCATCGATTACTGTGTAAATGTGACTGTCAGTGAAGGGGTTAACCACTAGGTGGCGCTGTTGGGGTTAAGTGTGTCTTAGGGAGTGATTCTAACTGTGGAGGGGAGGGACTGTTTGTGACACGTCACTGATCACTGCTCCCGATTACAGGGAGCGTGATCAGTGTCAGTGTCATTAGGCAGAACGGGGAGATGCTTGTTTACATCAGCATCTCCCCGTTCTTCCTCACCGTGAAGCGATCGCGGGTATCCCCGCAGTCATCGAGTCCGCGGGACCCGTGATCATGGTCACGGAGCTCCTGGCGGGCATGCGTACGCGCGCCCGCAGGCCACCTCTTAAAGGCAAACATACAGGTAAGTTAATCTGCCTGTACGTGCCCTTCTGCCATAGTATATCTGTGTGAGGTGGTCAGGAAACGGTTAATTTGTTTTCAGAATTTTTTTGTTTATTCATTTTCTATTTGACTCAAATTTTTCTAATTCGAAAAGTTTTCAAATCAATTTTCGAAAAATTTTCCCATTTGAATAGTTTTCCAATTTCCAAAGAGAATAAAATAGAAGAGAAAATAAAGAATATTTTATTCTATTTCTTTATTTTCTATTCTATTTGAAAATTGGAAAACTATTCGTTTTCATAAAGTTTTTCAAATTCAAATTTTTTTGTTTTTTTTTATTTTGGATTTGTTTAAATTTGGTACTATTCTAATTCTTCAGAATTTTAATTCATAACGAAATGAACTGCACATGTCTAGTGATTAAATTTTACACAATTCAAAGTGGAACTCCTGCCAAAACAGTTATATTTTCAGCTCCTTTTCAACTCCTTTAACTCTGTAATATATTCACATAGTGATGAGGCAACAGTTCGGTTTGGACCAAACTTTAGCCCATTTGGCTCCCTCTTCTGGTATCTGAGCATCATTTATAGAAGCAGCATTTCTATGACCATTAGGCCACCATTTATGAGGTATGGTACCATATGTGAGGTCTATAGGCCTATACCCGATACCTATGATAAGAGTTTGGCTTACGTTATCACATTAGCCATGTATCTGCATTCTACCCCTTACCCAATAATTCTACAGAGCTTGAGAAAGGTTATTATTGTAGTATTATTCCAATACCCTTCCTCTTTTTCACCATCTTGAGTGGAGTGGAGTGCAATTTAAGCATTTGTTACCCCCAACCCTTCATATTCCTGATATGTGGCTGCTGTGGCATGTTGTTTAATCTGTTGCTCTTGAGAACCCCCAGACGAAGACCCTTGAGTCAAAAAGCGTAGGGGTGGCCACAATATTTAGGGATATAGAGCTTTTCCTTGTATGAAGAAAGTCCTATCATCCTGTGCAAATTTAATAATAAAAAACAAATGTCACAGTAAAAATATAAACTTATAAACGTATATACCCCATCTATACTAGACAAATTGGTCTCTTTTTGCCTCCAAAAAATTAACAGTAGTTTGAGATCCATCTTTTAAATGTGTTTTCTATTTAACCACTTGCCTACCAGGCACTAACACCCCCTTCCTTCCTAGGCACACTGTCGCACTTTGAATGACAATTGCGCGGCCATGCTACACTGTATCCAAACACATTTTTTTATAATTTTCTTCACACAAATAGAGCTTTCTTTTGGTGGTATTTAATCACTGCTAGGTTCTTTATTTTTTACAAAAAAAAGATGAAATTTTTTGAAAAATAAATGTTTCTTACGTTTATTTCTGTCAGTAAATTTTGTAAGTAAGTAATTTTTTGCCTTCACTGATGTGCGCTGATGAGGCAGAACCGATGGGCACTGATAGGCTGAACTAGTGGGCATTGATAAGGTGCCACTTATGGGCACTGATGAGGTGGCACTGATGAGGAGGCACTAATATGCCGCACTTATGGACACTGATATGTGGCACTGATGAGCACTGTTAGGTGGCAGTGATGGGCACTAATAGGCGGCACAGGTGGGCACTGATAGGCAGCAGTGGCGGGCACTGATAGGTGGCACTGGTGGGCACGGATAGGCGGCATGGATAGGCAGTACATATGGGCACTGATGGGCATTGATGGGTGGCACTGATGGGTGGCACTGATGGGCATTGATTGACAGCAGTGATGGGCATTGATGGGCAGCACTGATAGGCGGCACTGTTTTCCAGCATTGACTGGCATGGCTAATGGGCACTGATTGGTGGCACTTGTGGGCAGTGGTAGGCACTGATTGCTGCCACTGGTGGGCACTGTATGCTGGCATTGGTGGGCACTGTTTGTGACACTTTATTTATTGTAATCAGGGCACTGACGATCAGTGCTCTGATTACATCCCTACATGTCCCCCTGTGAGGAGATGCCACTGATCGGCTCTCCTCGCCTCACACTCTGTCAGTGTGAGGCAAGGAGAGACGATTACGGCCCTTCCTTCTTTACATGTGTAGCGGCCATAACCCCTCGGCGGCCTTGACTTTTCTGGGCTTACCAAATACCTCCTCGTGGCTTGTCGGTTGTTGTCTAGGGATTCCCAGGGTTAGTACCCAGTGACTTCAGATGCTGACACATAAAAGTCCTTTTCAAGGTTTTTATTTTGCAGGGGTAACATCCAACAATAACACAGTCTCAGGTGGGAATAGAGGGCACGGGTGATAAAACTCAGGCACATTTAACTGCTGACATCCACTGAATGTCTCTTAGTCAGCCCAGAGAGTAGCCACTTGCAACTGGGCACTACACTGCTGGATAAATCCCTACCATAGATTTAGCAGCTAACATGTGATCCGGAGAACTTGCAAAGTTTCTACCACAGACTAGATTGTAACTGAAGATAAGTAGGAACCTTTCTCACAGTACCTGGATCTCTCTGCCTTCTTGGCGATACTGTGAGAAATGTGAATTCTCTGGTGTCCATACAACTCAGCTCCCAGGCTCTTACCGAGCAGCCAGCTTCTTGGCCATCCTCTGAAGAGTCCTCCCCTAGTCACTTGTACGAGTTGCCGTGTCCCTCCAATACCGAAAGCACACCAGGACACCTCAGAATCCTCGTCCAGTTACTGGGCCTCGAACTAGCCAGTTCCGAGGCTCGGGAACGGACGGATCCCCACCCCAGACCATGAGGGCTTCTGGGGATGGTCAGGGTGACCATGCTTGCGGGAACGGCAGACACTCCTGGGTCCGGGACCCCTCGCGGGGCTGCCCCGGACCGGAACCAGGAATCAAAGCAGCAGCCGAACCCTGAACATGTGACTTCAGCACCTTAAATACCCCTTCCCAGACCACACAGCAGGGCGAGACGCGCCCACTGATTGGCTCCGGGAAAGATTGGTACCTAACACGTCCAACCAGGCTTGGTTCTCAGCCTGTCACAGGTGCCTCACTGCACCTATGACCAGGCAGAACTTAAGTACAGCCCAGTCAAACCGATGCCAAAGTAAAACCTGCACAATTACCCCCCAGAACTCTGCCACAGCTCTGGGGAAAAACAAATTTACATTGATAGCGCACACTCCAATAAAGTGTGGGCGCTACACATGTGACCGGCTGTGATTGGACACAGCCAATGCATGGTTAAAGAGCCACGTATGGCAGTGGCTGTTCTGGGATGCCGTCATATGACGTTGTACCAGAGCAAAAGCTGCACTGCCCCAACGTCATTTGACGGTGGGCAGGCAGGAAGCAGTTAAAATATAAACTTAAATAAATAGAGTAGAATAGTATTCAAATGATGAAAAGTTTTGGAGGGAGAGTGAAAAGGATGGATGAGTGAGAGAAATGGATGGGGATGAGAGGGAAGTGTGATTGGGTAGGTATTCAGATCTAAATGGAATACCTGATAGGACTGCCCCCCATGATGCCAATCCCCCTGTAGGCCACCAAAGATACAAATGATTTAGTAATTGCTTGGTATAGGGGGTGGGAAGAATGGGGGGGGGGGGGGGGGGTTTGTGGGGATGTTTGATTTTGATGTACATAGTAAACAGCCCTCAAATTTTCCACTCGCCTACTCGCATTTTGCGAGTGGAAAATGAGGTCTTGCGAGCTAGGCTGCTTGGTAGTGGTGGGGCGAGCATCGGGAGCCGTTCTCCCAGTGATTGCCCCGGTTGCAGAGAGCATGGAGGAAGAGGAGACCCGCGGGATCGCAGAGCGGTATAACACGCTATAATAACAGCTTACATTCAAATCCGCTCTGCTCTGCTCGCCATGACACAGCCCCTCCTGACCCGCGCCTGTGATAGACAGAATGCCTCCTCGCATTGGACCCGCGTTCTGTCTATCACAGGCGCGGGGTCAGGAGGAGGCGGGGCTTTGTGTCACGGTGAGCAGAGTGGAGGCAATTACAATGTAAGCTGTTATAGCGTCACGTGCTATATCGCTCTGCGATCCCGCAGGGATATCCTCTTCCTCCTGTCATGATCCGGCTGCCAATGGGGACACAATGAGTCTGCAATGTTGGGCACAGTGAATCTGCAATGTTGGGCACAGTGAATCTGCAATGGGGGCACAGTGAATCTGCAAGGGGGGCACAGTGAATCTGCAAGGGGGGCACAGTGAGTCTGCAAGGGGGGCACAGTGAGTCGGCAAGGGGGGCACAGTGAGTCGGCAATGGGGGCACAGTGAGTCGGCAATGGGGGCACAGTGAGTCGACAATGGGGGCACAGTGAGTCGGCAATGGGGGCACAATAAGTCTGCAATGAGGGCACAGTAAATCTGAAATGGGGGGCACAATGAGTCTGCAATGGGGGCACAATGAGTCTGCAATGGGGGCACAGTGAGTAGGCAAGGGGGGCACAGTAAGTCGGCAATGGGGGCACAGTAAGTCTGCAATGTTGGGCACAATGAGTCTGCAATGTTGGGCACAATGAGTCTGCAATGTTGGGCACAGTAAGTCTGCAATAGGGGCACAGTGAATTGTCAATGATGGCACAATGAGTCTGCAAAGGGGGCACAGTGAGTCTGCAAAGGGGGCACGGTGAGTCTGCAAAGGGGGCACGTGAGTCTGCAAAGGGGGCACGTGAGTCTGCAAAGGGGGCACGTGAGTCTGCAATGTTGAACATGGTGCGGCTGCAATGTTGGGCACGGTGCGGCTGCAATGGTGGGCATGGTGCGGCTGCAATGGTGGTCACGGGTCACGCTGCAATGGTGGGCACGGGTCACGCTGCAACGGTGGGCACGGGTCACGCTGCAATGATAGGCACAGATGAGCCTGCATTGATGGACACTGGTGAGGCTGTGCTGAGGGGAACTAATAAAGTTGTTGTTAATATTTATTTTTGTAACTTAATTCTGCATAAAACATTTAGGTGTCATTTCACAAGATAATTTGTGAGGGCGTAATTAGTGGCAGAAGTAAGGGCAGGGTAGGGGTTGGGTGGGGAAACTGCTGGTGAGTAACCCTTGAGGCTTGGCTAGTGGCTCAGGACTTGAAATTTTGAGCCCTGTAGTAAATATAAGAAATACCTACAATAATGCTTTATGGTAAATAGATTTCACATTCACATAACCTATGGAAATCCCTTCACCAAAAGCATAGTACATGACCGAATAAATGTAACAATTAAGAGATAAGCAATATATATATATATCTCCATTATGCGGTGTGAGCTCCTCAAATCAGACTACTGGCAACATACTAAAATAGCATCAATATGGTCAATATGGTAATAATTGGGGGGTAAAAGTCCATGCATTAACGATGTTAGTGAATATATGCCTGTTGATAGTATAACTTCCACCAAATAACTTCACCCGTGCTTCACACTCCCCTCTGGGGTTTAAACTCACCACAATTCATAAGAATGTCAGCATTGAGTAAATTCTCCCAAGATGCAACCTCCTTAGATCGATCTCTTATCCAATTTGTCAGCAGTAGTCAGCCAGTAGGACATGTATAAGGGAATAAAGGTTCCACATAGTCCAGTTCAGTTTGATAAATTTTATTTTAAAATCTGTCTCCACACTTCACATAAGTAATACAGCTTGAATGAATGAATGATTTGTATAGCGCTGCAAATGCGAACTGAATCGCCTCAAGGCGCTTGGCTGCCCCTGTTGTCCTGCTGTATTAGAAGAGGTGGGTCTTGAGTTTGGGTCTTGAGCTTGTCCTCCTTTTAAAATGTATGATACTCCTTGCGATGTGGCCACCAACTAGTTGTCTCACGTTTGTTGTAACCGGGGTGTTTAGAAGAATGCAAGCCGAATACTTTGCCAGTGAGGTTTTAGAAATGAACACTCACCGCTCACGGCGTCTTCTCTCACCACTTCCGGTTTTGTGCGGCTATCCCGTGGAACGAAAGGAGCGTCAACGTCACTTCCGGTCATCGTATAGGTCACGCCCTGACGTGTTTCGTCATCACGACTTTTTCAAAGGGCGTGGCCTAATGACGCTACATGACGGCTTATATTGGTACCAATGTTAACACTATGTGCTCCACCGCGTGGGCCAGTCTGTGTGCACTAATAGCTGACGCTCGCTAATAACCATACCCCTCTGATTGTCTATCGCCAGACTTACAGTTGGTGGCCATTAGTCTCGTACATTTTATTTTATCACAAACAACCTTATCATGTTTTTGTCCGTTATTGACAGGATTGCTTTTCTAAATAGAGGATCCATTTAAACGATTCCATTAACACTACATTTATACACAAATCATATTTAAATCACATACAATTTATAATAAAAATTATATATATATATATATATATATATATATATATATATATATATATATATATATATATATATATATATATATATACACATACACCACTATATAAAAAAAAATATATATATATATATATATATATATATATATATATATATATATATATATATATATATATAGTACCAGTCATTTGTTAACATGCCTAGGCATGTCACAGCTGACTTCTATCTGTATAACAGGTCACTGAACAATCAAAATTTCTAATATATATCATAACTCATTTAAAAATTATTGTTTAAAATTATCATCTCATAAGTGAAAGATTAAGCTTTATTTACTCATAGCATAATATATGGAGTGAATTATTATTTTTTTTTTTTACAAAGAAAGTATGGAGTGAATTATTAGCGCTAAACTGGTAAGTGGATATACTATTACAAGTATATATATACATGATGGATTCATGCTATTATAAATTCTTCAATAATCACAATCGTCACGCATGATCGCATACTTATATTTATAATCACTTTATTACATATTGTCACTATTTTACTGTCCACACTCCTAATTAGATTTTGCTAGCACTTATGGACACAGGGGTGTTAATGTGTATTACCACTATAATGAAAATCAAATAAAAATAGAGTTGAAAATAAAAGATCAATAATCACTAATAAAGCAATTAATGTCCAACTCTATATTTTACCCCTTAGGGGCAAGGGTACTAAATAGATCCACTTAGTTCCGCGTTTCGATAATTTGCGTACCATATTTGTACCTCTCCAAGACGGTTTAAAGTGGTCAATGCCCCAGAATAATTATCCAGATGGATCTTGATTGTGACATAATTTAAAATGCAAGGATACATTGAGATCCTTGTATCCTATCATTATGTTATGTATGTGTTCAGCTATTCTGATACGCAACAGCCTTTTAGTCCTACCCACATACATCAACCCACAAGGGCATTTTAAAACATATACCACATGTTTAATGTTACAGGGGATGAACTCATTAATAGAGAACTCCCTATCATTGGATGTAGATACAAATTTCTGCATACCCCTTATTGGGCACAGTACCTCACGACAGGGTTTACATTTCCTACACGAGAAAAAAACATCTCTATCCCAAAATGTGGGCGGACAAGAGGGTGGGTCTAGTACTTTTTTAACCACTACATCTCCAAAATTAGGTGCCTTCCTATATATAAATTGCGGTTTTATTGGCAACTCTTTTTGTAATGTCTTATCTAGACATAGGACGTGCCAGTGGGTACTTAGCACAGATTCTACCTCCCTAAACTGCGAGTGGAAATCAGATATGAAACTCCATTCTTGTTTATTACTTTGAACTGACCCCTCCTCCTTATCCTTTAGGATCTGCTGTTGTGGTATAGCCCCTATTTCTTCCACTATATTATCTAAAAAATGTGGTTTGTAACCTTTTTCCACAAACCGATCTCTTAATATTTGAGATTGTGTAAGGTAATCTTCTGGCGTAGAGTAGTTCCATTTCACCCTCATTATTTGACCCTTCGGAGCATTCCTGAGCCATAAAGGGTGATGGCCACTATGGACCGGTAGGAAACTATTTCTGTCCGTGCTCTTAAAGAACACTTTTGTCTGGAGGAGATCATTTACCCTGAATATGGTGACATCTAAAAAGTCAATCTCCTTTTGACTATATTGACTGGTAAGCTGGATATTGTTATCATTTTCATTCAAAGTTCCAAGAAACGTGTCTAACGATATTTTTGATCCTGCCCAAATTAATAGCAGGTCATCTATATATCGTCTGTAAAATAATAATTCGACTCGTTTCTGATGGAATATAATAATGGTCCTCCCACCTCCCACTCCCCCATAAAAAGGTTAGCTATGCTAGGTGCAAATCTAGCTCCCATAGCTACACCTTTATTTTGGGTAAAAAAACAGCTGTTAAACCAAAAATAATTGTGGGCAAGACAAAAATCTAAAGCATTCCTCAAAAAGATTTTCTGCCCCTGTGGAAGGTCCTCCCTCTTACTCAGTGCCCAATTGAGTGCCAATAAAGCATCATCATGTTGGATTACTGTGTATAGGGAGGCCACATCACATGTCACTAGATAGACTTCCTCCTTCCCTGCCAGATCAATCTCTTGTAACATCTGTAACAGACTTTTAGTGTCCTTTAAGTATGCTTTTGTATCTTATGCCCCGTACACACGGTCGGAATTCTCGTCGGAAAAAGCTCTGATGGTTTTCCCGTCGGAATTCCGATGGAATTTCGCTCAAACTGTCTTGCCTACACACGGTCACACCAAATTCCGACGGTCTGTAACACAGCGGCATAAAACATGTTCAACAGCACTATAGAAGGGAAGTTTAATGCTTCTGAGCATGCGTCAAATTGTTTCCGAGCATGCGTCGGAATTTTGCGTGTCGGAATTGCATACACACGATCGGAAAATCCGATAGAAAGGATTTCCCGTCGGAAAAATTGAGAACAGGTTCTCAATCCAAAGTCCGTCGGAAATTCCAACAGAAAAAGACCGATGGGCATACACACGGTCGGAAAATCCGCTGAAAAGCTCCCATCGGAAATTCCGACCGTGTGTACGCCGCATAAGACACTTTTTTGGAGAAATCTGTCTAGGTATTGGCCCAACCTTGCAGATATCGATCCGATACCATTTACTATAGGCCTCGGTGGGGGGTTAGTCTGGTCCTTATGTATCTTTGAGAGCGTATATATAGTAGGTATACGACAGCTACTATGAACTAGGAATCTTCTTTCTTTTACTGTTAGTACATGAGTTTGGTAACCCCATTCTATTAATGATTCCAGCTCCATCTTATACTGATTAGTAGGGTCTCTGTCTAATCTCCTATACGTCTCACAATCTGATAACATCTCTACTAATTGTTTGTTATAATGGTCTTTGGACATTATAACCACACCCCCACCCTTATCTGCGGGTCTGATAATAATATCTTTTTTTTTTTCTAAAGATTCTATCCCTTCTCTAATGTATCTGGGATTTGGATTTTTTGAAGGTTTTAGCTTATCTAAATCACGTAATACAAGGGTCTTAAAAACTTCCAAATGTTGAGTGGCAATACTTGGAGGGTTAAACAGAGAGCGATTTTTTAAACCGCTGTCTACTGCTGTTACACTAACTGCACCGTTGCCGGTGGTACTCACAGGATTCAAAGTTTTATTCCAAATATTTTTTTAAATGCTAATGCTTTCTGCTTTATGCTTTTGCATAAACTTGTGTATATCTGAAGTGACATTGACGCTCCTTGCGTTCCACGGGATAGCCGCACAAAACCGGAAGTGGTGAGAGAAGATGCTGTGAAGATGTACATATACATTAAACTTGTTAATAGGCCTTTTCAGACCGCATTTTAAACCTTGATGTAAAATATTTTTCTCTTTATCAGTTAGTGTTGTGTCACTCAAATTGAAGATGCCCCCTCCTCTGTTTCCCACATTATTTTTCTGTTGGGCCCTCCGACCTGCCCTGCATCCTCTGATGCATTTCTCCTGGGGCCTGGGGTTTGTGTTAAATTCCTCTCCCGATATTGTGGGTCCCTCCATTTGGGTTCCCTGTATACAGGGGGCACATAGTGAGATTGGCCTGGGGGAGGTCTGCCCCGAGAGGGAAAAAACCCTCGTCCCCTCCTCTGACCACCCCTGCCCCGTCCTAAAAAAGGACGTGGTGATGAATAATAATTCCCTCCACCATAATCTTCCAATACCTCATATCTGTTGTTCATGGGCACCTGATAACCTGCATTTATATACAGCTGAGGTGGGGGATAATTACCTCCAACCCTTCTTCTCTTAAACCCACGTCCCTTATTTTTTTGACCTCTTTTAGGTGTATCGGTATATGGCATTTGATTATAGACTCTCCCATTGTGGGATTCTTGACCCAATCCCTGATATTGGGTCAGTGGGATTGGCTGTTGTTATCTCCCTAATTGAGAGTCTGCCACGGTTTGTGACAGGGGCAAGGGCTGAGCCTGGGAGTAGTCATTCTCCATATGTTCCATACCCTCATTGGGTGTTATGTGATTCTGCCATGAGTAAATATTATTTGTTTTAGAATCCTTTAAGTCTCTAAAAAACTTTTTTAACTTCTTTTTCTGAGTGTCCTTGTCTACTTTTTCTAATTTCTTTGAAATCCGATTATTAAAATCTATAAACTGCTGGGACTCTTTAATCGGGTCTAGCTGATGCTGCAGGTCCTTGATCTTTGATTCCAATTTATTCATTTTCCTCTTTTTTCGTTTTAAGATCAATTCCTGCAGTTTCAAGTCGACTCCATTAAAAAATCCCAACCATTCTATTGTGGAATCTGCATCCTCTAACCCATCCTGTGGTGTGAATTCCCACCTCAGGCTACGTACTATGATATTCTCCTTTATATAATGCTCTAATGTGCAGATGTCCCACCAGGTCCGCACCTGTTTTTTTAATTGTTTAAATGGATCCTCTATTTAGAAAAGCAATCCTGTCAATAACAGGCAAAAACATGATAAGGTTGTTTGTGATAAAAAAAAATGTATGCGACTAATGGCCACCAACTGTAAGTCTGGGGATAGCTGTGGAGCACATAGTGTTAACATTGGTACCAATATAAGCTGGCATGTAGCGTCGTTAGGCCACGCCCTTTGAAAAAGTCGTGATGATGAAACGCGTTAGAGCGTGACCTATACGACGACCGGAAGTGACGTTGACGCTCCTTGCGTTCCATGGGATAGCCGCACGAAACCGGAAGTGGTGAGAGAAGACGCCGTGAGCGGTGAGTGTTCGTTTCTAAAACCTCACTGGCAAAGTATTCTACTTGCATTCTTCTAAACACCCCGGTTACAACAAACGTGAGACAACTAGTTGGTGGCCACATTGCAAGGAGTATCATACATTTTAAAAGGAGGACAAGCTGTATTACTTATGTGAAGTGTGGAGACAGATTTTAAAATAAAAGTTTATCAAACTGAACTGGACTATGTGGAACCTTTATTCCCTTATACATGTCCTACTGGCTGACTACTGCTGACAAATTGGATAAGAGATCGATCTAAGGAGGTTGCATCTTGGGATAATTTACTCAATGCTGACATTCTTATGAATTGTGGTGAGTTTAAACCCCAGAGGGGAGTGTGAAGCACGGGTGAAGTTATTTGGTGGAAGTTATACTATCAACAGGCATATATTCACTCACATCGTTAATGCATGGACTTTTACCCCCCAATTATTACCACATTGACCATATTGATGCTATTTTAGTATGTTGCCAGTAGTCTGTTTTGAGGAGCTCACACCGCATAATAGAGATATTTATATATATTGCTTATCTCTTAATTGTTACATTTATTCGGTCATGACAGAAAAGCGCTGCTTTTGGTGAAGGGATTTCCATAGGTTATGTGAATGTGAAATCTATTTACCATAAAGAATTATTGCAAATATTTGGAAGTAAGCAGCAGCTATAGGGCAACTTATATATTTTATTGTTTGTGTATTTTATGTGTTTTTACATTGTCCATTGTGCTGAGATAAGGGGAGAGGTGCAATAGTAGCGCCCGTCATCTTTTTCCTTATTTGCCTTTAATAAGAAATACCTAAATAAAGAAATAATGTTTTAAAAATATATATATGAACTTAGCCTACCGTAAAAATGGCAGTGTCAGTAGGGCGGTTGACAGTGGCAGTAAGGCAGTGGCTGCTGTCAGTAGGGCAGTGGCTGGTGGCAGTAGGGCAGTGGACAGTGTCAGTAGGGCAGTGGCTGATGGCAGTAGGGCAGATGAGAGTGTCAATAGGGCAGTGACTGGTGGTAGTAGGGCAGGTGACAGTGGCAGTAGGACAGTGGCTGATGTCAGCAAGGCAGTGGATGGTGTCAGTAGGGCAGGTGAGAGTGTCAGTAGGGTAGTGGCTGGTGGCAGTAGGGAAGGTGAGAGTGTCAATAGGGCAGTGGCTGGTGGCAGTAGGGCAGTGGCTGGTGGAAGTAGGGCAGTAAACAGAGTCAATAGGGCAGTGGCTGGTGGCAGTAGGGCAGGTGAGAGTGTCAATAGGGCAGTGGCTGGTGGCAGTATGGCAGTGGCTGGTGGCAATAGGGCAGTGGAAAGTGTCAGTAGGGCAGTGGCTGGTGGCAGTAGGGCAGGTGACAGTGGCAGCAGGGCAGGTGACAGTGGCAGTAAGGCAGTGGCTGGGGTCAGTAGGGCAGGTGAGAGAGTCAGTAGGGCAGTGGCTGGTGGCAGGAGGGTAGGTGAGAGTTTCAATAGGGCAGTGGCTGGTGGCAGTAGGCCAGTGGATGGTGGAAGTAGGGCAGTTAATGGAGTCAATAGGGCAGTGGCTGGTGTCAGTAGGGCAGTGGCTGGTGGCAGGAGGGCAGGTGAGAGTGTCAATAGGGCAGTGGCTGGTGGCAGTAGGGCAGTGGCTGGTGTAAGTAGGGCAGTAAATGGTGTCAATAGGGCAGTGGCTGGTGGCAGTAGGGCAGGTGAGAGTGTCAATAGGGCAGTGGCTGGTGGCAGTAGGGCAGTGACTGGTGGCAGTAGGGCAGTGGACAGTGTCAGTAGGGCAGTGGCTGGTGGCAGTAGGGCAGGTGAGAGTGTCAATAGGGCAGTGGCTGGTGACAGTAGGGCAGGTGACAGTGGCAGTAAGGCAGTGGCTGGTGGCAGTAGGGCAGATGACAGTGGCAGCAGGGCACGTGACAGTGGCAGTAAGGCAGTGGCTGGTGGTAGTATGGCAGGTGACAGTGACAGTAAGGCAGTGGCTGGTGATAGTAGGGCAGGTGACAGTGGCAGTAAGGCAGTGGCTGGTGGTAGCAGGGCAGGTGACAGTGGCAGTAAGGCAGTGAATGGTGCCTGTGACGGGAGTCACTTTGGGAGGTTGGGAAACCCTTGTTTCAGCTGCCCATGCACCTCCTATGTCTAAGTTACGCTGTGTCTATTTGGGGTATAGGGTGCCCGAGAACCCCAGTCTGATCTGTAATAATCGGACTCGCTGTACAACCAGGAATATCGTGTGTATAATATATATATATATATATATATATATATATATATATATATATATATATATATATACATACATATATAAATATATATTGTATAGTGTCTCATACTGTTGTGGACTCTTTGCTGGGTCGTTTGGGGTGTAGCTGTATTCCATTGTTCTATTGTGTCTGTCTGCCTTGGGAGAAAAGTATTATTGGATGTGTATGTGTATTTGCTGGGAGGAGGGAGGAGAGAATTCCCCCAACAGCTCTCCCTACTGATTGGACAGTCTACCCCACCCTGAATGCAAAGGGAGGGGGGTTGTTCAGAGTGATACCTCTGTGTACCTGTGTTTCAATAAACAGTTCATGTTCCAGCTTTGTAACTGAGCGAGTCGCGTTTGGTTCTGGGTTACAATATTCAGCTGTAAAATCTGATATCTGAAGGTCCAGATTGGAGGAAGCACTCAAGTGGAGTGCAACGGGGATCCGTTACATTGGTGGCAAGCAGTGGGATGCTTCCTGCAGTCTGGAACATCCAAACTTCCACCGGGATCCAAGGTTGGGATAGCAGTTTTTGGTCGTGTCTGCGGGTCAGTACCTGGAGATCAGGCAGCAGATTTGGGTGCAGATCTGGATTGGAGCCCTCCAGGTCGCTTGTAGACACCAGGGCAAGTGCATTCCAACCCCAGAGCAATGATCTCGTGACCAACAGGAGTTACAAATGCCATTCCTGGCAGAGCGGCCCCAGGACCAATAGGTGTCTGAGTTGGACAGGCTGGGCAACAAAGCTAATAAAGGGACTGGAGGATATTAGTCATGAAGAAAGCTTACGAGCACTGAACTTATTCTCTCTGGAGAAGAGATGCTTGAGAGGGGGTATGATTTCAATGGACAAATACCGTACTGGGGACCCCACAATAGGGATAAAACTTTTCAGCGGAAGGGAGTTTAATAAGACTCGTGGCCACTCATTAAAATGAGAAGAAAAGAGGTTTAACCTTAAACTGCGTAGTGTTCTTTTACTGTAAGAGCGGCAAGGATGTGGAATTCCCTTCCACAGGCGGTGGTTTCAGCGGGGGGCATTGATAGTTTCAAAAAACTATTAGATAAGCACCTGAATGACCACAACATACAGGGATATACAATGTAATACTGACATATAATCACAAACATAGGTTGGACTTGATGGTGTCTTTTTTCAACCTCACCCACTATGTAACTATGTAACTCTTACTCTCTAGGCAGTAACTATAGTGGAACAGCCCAAAACAATGAAAATAGTATCACTCAAATGCCCCCCAAACCTATGTCAGTCAGATCAGTGTGCGAAAAAGATTGGTACGAGACAGACAGAATCGGCTTGTCAGGCTCCATTAGACTTCAACAAATTGGTGGCCATCTGCACACAGACATTGACTCCCTGTTCTATAAATATAATGAAATGGGTAAAATATGGCTTCAGCTCCTGTTCTCCACCTGTAGAGAACTCCTCAAATGTGTTTCCCCTTTTTGGGGTTACATTGTAGAGTAGGGATGAGCCGAACACCCCCGGGTTCGGTTCGAACCAGAACCTTCGAACGGACCGAAAGTTCGCACGAATTTTCGAACCCTATACGTTATAATGGACGCGAACGTTCGAAATCAAAAGTGCTAATTACAACGGCCAATATGCATGTTAATGTCATAAAACAGGTTTGGGGACCCGGGTCCTGCCCCAGGGGACATATATCAATGCAAAAAGAACTTTTAAAAACTAACGTTTTTTCGGGAGCAGTCATTTTAATGATGCATAAAGTGAAAAAAAAAAAGTGACATTTTCCTTTAAATATGGTACCTGGGGGGTGTCCAAAGTATGCCTGTGAAGTGGCATGTGTTTCCCGTGTTTAGAACTGTCCTTGCACAAAATGACATTTGTAAAGGAAAAAAAAGAAGCCATTTAAAACCACTTGCGGCTTTAGGTTTGATCTTAAGTAGAATCTGAACAGGTACATTATGAAGTGTAGCTCCATCCCAAAAAAATCTATTTTTAAGCTTTTTGGAGAACATAGGGAGGGGTTATCACCCCTGTAACATTTGCTGTCTTTGCACATCTGTTCAGAACATGTCACCTCACTTTCCGTCCCAATGACAAATGTTTTTGGAAAAGTGGGGTTTTAATTGAAACAAGGATTGGTGATAAAGTATCAGTAGAGAGGAGATACCTTTTTCCCAAATTAAATCTAACAGGATAGAATTTCCCTTCCTAGGGGTAGATTTCCTCTCACTTCCTGTTTTCTCTTTCCATTTGCAAGTAGGAGTCGTTTGTAAGTTGGATGTTTGAAAGTAGGGGCCTGGCGTATATACTCTGCAGAAATTTGCCCTATTAGATGTTGGTGTAGCCACAAGACTGGTGGGCACAGGAATGGGCCCTGCTGTGAGTTAATAGATCAAGATTTGTAATTGCATGCACCTGTTGAACAGGGCAGAAAAATTGGGGGGTGGTGGTGGTGGACGGTTTTGCCACAAGACTGTAAGCTCTCACAGTTACTCTTGGTGGGCGCAGGAATGGGCCCTGCTGTGAGTTATTAGATCAAGATTTGTAATTGCAAGCACCTGATGAACAGGGCAGAAAAATTGGGCCTTTGGCGGTGGTGGTGGACGGTGTTGCCACAAGACTGTAGGCCCTCATAGTTACTCTTGGTGGGCGCAGGAATGGGCCCTGCTGTGAGTTATTAGATCAAGATTTGTAATTGCAAGCACCTGATGAACAGGGCAGAAAAATTGGGCCTTTGGCGGTGGTGGTGGACGGTGTTGCCACAAGACTGCAGGCCCTCATAGTTACTCTTGGTGGGCGCAGGAATGGGCCCTGCTGTGAACTATTAGATCAAGATTTGTAATTACCCGCCCCTGTTAAACAGGGGCTGAAAAATTGTGCCTTAGGCACTGGTGCTGGTGCCACAACACTGCAACCCCTCACAGAGACTGTACTTGGAGCACAGCAGTCACACGTGTTGCGAAGCATTTTTTTAAAAAATTGTAAGTACACGCCCCTGTTAAACAGGGGCTGAAAAATTGTGCCTTAGGCACTGGTGCTGGTGCCACAACACTGCAACCCGGCCCTCACAGATACTGTACTTGGAGCACAGCAGTCACACGTGTTGCGAAGCATTTTTTTAAAAAATTGTAAGTACACGCCCCTGTTAAACAGGGGCTGAAAAATTGTGCCTTAGGCACTGGTGCTGGTGCCACAACACTGCAACACGGCCCTCACAGAGACTGTACTTGGAGCACAGCAGTCACACGTGTTGCGAAGCATTTTTTTAAAAAAATTGTAAGTACACGCCCCTGTTAAACAGGGGCTGAAAAATTGTGCCTTAGGCACTGGTGCTGGTGCCACAACACTGCAACACGGCCCTCACAGAGACTGTACTTGGAGCACAGCAGTCACACGTGTTGCGAAGCATTTTTTTAAAAAATTGTAAGTACACGCCCCTGTTAAACAGGGGCTGAAAAATTGTGCCTTAGGCACTGGTGCTGGTGCCACAACACTGCAACACGGCCCTCACAGAGACTGTACTTGGAGCACAGCAGTCACACGTGTTGCGAAGCATTTTTTTTAAAAATTGTAAGTACACGCCCCTGTTAAACAGGGGCTGAAAAATTGTGCCTTAGGCACTGGTGCTGTGGCATGGATCATTGAGGAGGAGGAAGAGATAGTCAGTGAACATAAGAGGACAGTCACTCAGCATCAGCATAGGCAGTCTTGAAGGGATGTGACATTAAAAATTATTCGGTTATATCCGCCTCAGGTGCCTGGTAGCTGGTGGTGATCCAAGACTGATTCATTTTGATGAATGTCAGTCGATCAACCGAGGCGGTGGACAGGCGCACCCTATGATCAGTCACAAATCCTCCAGCAGCACTGAATGTGCGTTCGGAAAGAACGCTGGAGGCAGGACAGGCCAGTAGCTCAATTGCATACTGTGCAAGCTCTGGCCAGTGATCCATCCTCAGGACCCAGTAAGCCAGAGGATTTTCGGTGGGAAAGGTGTCCAAGTCTGACCTTGCCCCAAGGTATTCCTGCACCATGTATATCAGACGCTGGCGATGGTTGCTGGAACCGATCATACCTTGGGGCTGCGGACTAAAAAATTGTCTGAACGCATCGGTCAGACGTCCACCTTCCCCACCGCTCCTTCTGCCACTGACCGAAGCCTCAGCAACTCGTCGCCCAGGACCAGGAGTTTGTAGCCTCCCAGTTTCTGGGAACGCGTTGCACAGACCTTTCTGCAAGGCCTCCCTGAGATGTCTCATCCTCTGCTCCCTCTGCGACGGCAAGATAAGGTCCGCAACCTTACCCTTGTACCGCGGATCAAGGAGAGTGGCCAGCCAGTAATGGTCCCTCTCCTTGATCCGAAGAACACGAGGATCCTTCCGCAGGCTTTGCAGGATCAGGGAGGCCATGCAGCGTAGGTTAGCTGAGGCATTCGGTCCGGAGTCTTCTGGGTCACTGAGGATGACATGATCGCCAGCCACCTCCTCCCAGCCACGTACAAGTCCACTGGCTTGTTGGGACTGTACATCATCCCTAAAAGACTGCTGCTGCTGATGCTGAGTGCCAGGCTCCACCTCCATGCTCACACAATCCTCCTCCTCCTCCTCCTCCTCCTCCTCATCCTCTTCCTGTGTGATGGGTGGGACAGAAGGAACACTGTCCGGATAAAGGGGGCCTTGAGAGGCAAGGAAGTCCTCCTCTTCCTGCCTCTGTTCTGCCTCAAGTGCCCTGTCCATTATCCCACGCAGCGTATGCTCCAACAGGTGGACAAGAGGGACAGTGTCACTGATGCATGCACTGTCACTGCTCACCATCCTCGTGGCCTCCTCAAATGGTGAGAGGACAGTGCATGCATCCCTGATCATGCTCCACTGACGTGGGGAAAAAAAAACCAAGCTCCCCTGACCCTGTCCTGGTGCCGTAGTCGCAAAGGTACTCATTGATGGCCCTCTGCTGCGTGTGCAGTCGCTGCAGCATGGCCAACGTTGAGTTCCACCTGGTGGGCATGTCAGATATTAGGCGGTTCTTGGGCAGGTTCAGCTCCTTTTGCAGCTCAGTCAGCCGAGCACTGGCATTATAAGATCGGCGGAAATGCACACAGACTTTCCTGGCCTGCCTCAGGACATCCTGTAAGCCTGGGAACCTGCCCAAGAACCGCTGCACCACCAGGTTGAGGACGTGAGCCATGCAGGGCACATGGGTGAGCTGCCCCTGTCGCAGGGCGGAGAGGAGGTTGGTGCCATTGTCAGAAACGACCATTCCTGGCTTAAGCTGACGTGGCGTCAACCACCTCTCGGCCTGCCCCTGCAGAGCTGCCAGAACCTCTGGCCCAGTGTGGCTCCTGTCCCCCAAACACACCAGCGCAAGCACGGCATGGCATCTTTTTGCCTGCGTACTTGCGTAGCCCCTTGTACGCCTACGGAGCACCGCTGGTTCCAAGGACAGAGCACTGGAGGAAGAAGAAGAGGAGGGGGTGGAGGAGAGAGGTGTGTCACAACCAGTAGCAGTAGTCGCGTTTTGGAGGCGTGGTGGCGGAACAACCTCCAACACTACTGCACCTTGTCCTGCATCCCTCCCAGCTGCCAATAGAGTGACCCAATGGGCCGTGAAAGAAAGGTACCGTCCCTGTCCATGCCTGCTGGACCATGAGTCAGCGGTAATATGCACCTTACCGCTGACCGCCCTGTCCAGCGAGGCATGGACATTGCCCTCCACATGCCGGTAGAGAGACGGAATCGCCTTCCGCGAGAAAAAGTGGCGTTTGGGAACCTGCCACTGAGGAACCGCACATTGAACAAACTCACGGAAGGGGGCCGAGTCTACCAACTGAAAAGGCAGCAGTTGAAGTGCTAGCAATTTAGCAAGGCTAGCATTCAACCGCTGGGCATGTGGATGGCTGGGAGTGTACTTCTTTCTACGGTCCAGCAGCTGGGGCAGGGAAATTTGCCTGCTGCATTCGGACGTCGGTGTACTGCAAGTACTTGGTTGTGACACACCGAATTCTACACCTTCAGTCCTCTCAGAGCAGCTTTCAGAGAGGACTGAAGGTGTAGTGGGGATGGAGATCCCAGCTGAGGAGGAGCAAGGAGAGGTCCGCTTAGTTCTTTGGTGTGGGTCTTTTATGTGTGCCTGCCAACGAGCTGCATGGCAGGTCGCCATATGTCTGGTCATGCTTGTCGTGCCCAAGCGGCTGATGTTTTGGCCACGCGAGATACGCTTGAGACAAATATTGCAAATAGCAGTGGTGCGATCTGCTGCACTCGTCTCAAAAAAGGCCCACACCAAAGAACTTTTCTGATAACGTGCAGAGGCAGCGCCCTGCACAGGCGGAGCTCTGCGGTGTTGTACAGTTGCTGTGCTGGCCTCTACCTGGCCTCCAGGGGGCATCCTGCCTCGTTGGACATGTGACGCCGCATCCTCCTCCTCCTCGTCCTCCTCCTCATCCTCTCTCCCTTGAGGCACCCACGTGGAGTCAGTGACCTCATCATCCCCTCCCTCTTCACCACTAGAGCAAACCTGGCAGTAAGCTGCAGCTGGTGGAACTGTACTGCCAGATTCCTCAAGCTGGGTATCGTCATCCGAGCCTTCGAATCGTTGGGCATCCTCCTGGAGCATGTACCCAACACTGTGCTCAAAGAGTTCGGGGGACTCCTCAGGAGGACATGGTGGGTCTAGGGAAGGGGTGGCTGATGATGCTCTGTCAGTACCCTGAGCCTGGGTGAGAGAGGATGAGGAGGATGAGGAGGGCTTGGTCATCCATTCTACCAAGCCTTCAGCATGATGCGGCTCCACATGTCCAGCTGCCGAAAACAAAGACGCGCGTGTCCCATGGCCACGTGCTGATGACGATGCACGACCACGTCCACGTCCACGGCCACGTCCACTAGAAACAGAGCCTGCCTGCCCTGTGTTCTTGGCTCTGCACGCTCTGCCTCCCCTTGGCGGTCTTCCAGCCATTGTAGTCGGTAGTCCTGTGGGTGCTGCTGAGAAGAAAATATAGGAGCTCTGTGTGATGCCACTAACACACTAGAAGTCCTATGGGTGCTTCTGCAAAGAAAATAGAGGAGCTCTGTGTGATGCCACTAACACACTAGAAGTCCTATGGGTGCTTCTGCAAAGAAAATAGAGGAGCTCTGTGTGATGCCACTAACACACTAGAAGTCCTGTGGGTGCTTATGCAAAGAAAATAGAGGAGCTCTGTGTGATGCCACTAACACACTAGAAGTCCTGTGGGTGCTTATGCAAAGAAAATAGAGGAGCTCTGTGTGATGCCACTAACACACTAGAAGTCCTGTGGGTGCTGCTGAGAAGAATATATAGGAGCTCTGTGTGATGCCACTAACACACTAGAAGTCCTATGGGTGCTTCTGCAAAGAAAATAGAGGAGCTCTGTGTGATGCCACTAACACACTAGAAGTCCTGTGGGTGCTGCTGAGAAGAATATATAGGAGCTCTGTGTGATGCCACTAACACACAAGAAGTCCTATGGGTGCTTCTGCAAAGAAAATAGAGGAGCTCTGTGTGATGCCACTAACACACTAGAAGTCCTGTGGGTGCTTATGCAAAGAAAATAGAGGAGCTCTGTGTGATGCCACTAACACACTAGAAGTCCTGTGGGTGCTTATGCAAAGAAAATAGAGGAGCTCTGTGTGATGCCACTAACACACTAGAAGTCCTGTGGGTGCTGCTGAGAAGAATATATAGGAGCTCTGTGTGATGCCACTAACACACTAGAAGTCCTATGGGTGCTTCTGCAAAGAAAATAGAGGAGCTCTGTGTGATGCCACTAACACACTAGAAGTCCTGTGGGTGCTTATGCAAAGAAAATAGAGGAGCTCTGTGTGATGCCACTAACACACTAGAAGTCCTGTGGGTGCTTATGCAAAGAAAATAGAGGAGCTCTGTGTGATGCCACTAACACACTAGAAGTCCTGTGGGTGCATCTGCAAAGAAAATAGAGGAGCTCTGTGTGATGCCACTAACACACTAGAAGTCCTGTGGGTGCTGCTGAGAAGAATATATAGGAGCTCTGTGTGATGCCACTAACACACTAGAAGTCCTATGGGTGCTTCTGCAAAGAAAATAGAGGAGCTCTGTGTGATGCCACTAACACACTAGAAGTCCTGTGGGTGCTTATGCAAAGAAAATAGAGGAGCTCTGTGTGATGCCACTAACACACTAGAAGTCCTGTGGGTGCTTATGCAAAGAAAATAGAGGAGCTCTGTGTGATGCCACTAACACACTAGAAGTCCTGTGGGTGCTGCTGAGAAGAATATATAGGAGCTCTGTGTGATGCCACTAACACACAAGAAGTCCTGTGGGTGCTTCTGCAAAGAAAATAGAGGAGCTCTGTGTGATGCCACTAACACACTAGAAGTCCTGTGGGTGCTGCTGAGAAGAATATATAGGAGCTCTGTGTGATGCCACTAACACACTAGAAGTCCTATGGGTGCTTCTGCAAAGAAAATAGAGGAGCTCTGTGTGATGCCACTAACACACTAGAAGTCCTGTGGGTGCTGCTGAGAAGAATATATAGGAGCTCTGTGTGATGCCACTAACACACTAGAAGTCCTATGGGTGCTTATGCAAAGAAAATAGAGGAGCTCTGTGTGATGGGACTAACACACTTCAAGTCCTATAGGTGCTTCTGGGAACAAAATATAGCTCTGTGTGTGTGATGGGACTAACACACATCAAGTCCTATAGGTGCTTCTGGGAAGAAAATATAGCTCTGTGTGTGTAATGGGACTAACACACTTCATGTCCTATAGGTGCTTCTGGGAACAAAATATAGCTCTGTGTGTGTAATGGGACTAACACACTTCAAGTCCTATAGGTGCTTCTGGGAAGAAAATATAGCTCTGTGTGTGTGATGGGACTAACACACTTCAAGTCCTATAGGTGCTTCTGGGAAGAAAATATAGCTCTGTGTGTGTAATGGGACTAACACACTTCAAGTCCTATAGGTGCTTCTGGGAACAAAGTATAGCTCTTTGTGTGTGATGGGACTAACACACTTCAAGACCTATAGGTGCTTCTGGGAAGAAAATATAGCTCTGTGTGTGTAATGGGACTAACACACTTCAAGTCCTATAGGTGCTTCTGGGAACAAAATATAGCTCTGTGTGTGTGATGGGACTAACACACTTCAAGTCCTATAGGTGCTTCTGGGAACAAAATATAGCTCTGTGTGTGTGATGGGACTAACACACTTCAAGTCCTATAGGTGCTTCTGGGAACAAAATATAGCTCTGTGTGTGTAATGGGACTAACACACTTCAAGTCCTATAGGTGCTTCTGGGAAGAAAATATAGCTCTGTGTGTGTGATGGGACTAACACACTTCAAGTCCTATAGGTGCTTCTGGGAAGAAAATATAGCTCTGTGTGTGTAATGGGACTAACACACTTCAAGTCCTATAGGTGCTTCTGGGAACAAAGTATAGCTCTTTGTGTGTGATGGGACTAACACACTTCAAGTCCTATAGGTGCTTCTGGGAAGAAAAATAGCTCTGTGTGTGTAATGGGACTAACACACTTCAAGTCCTATAGGTGCTTCTGGGAACAAAATATAGCTCTGTGTGTGTAATGGGACTAACACACTTCAAGTCCTATAGGTGCTTCTGGGAACAAAATATAGCTCTGTGTGTGTGATGGGACTAACACACTTCAAGTCCTATAGGTGCTTCTGGGAAGAAAATATAGCTCTGTGTGTGTAATGGGACTAACACACTTCAAGTCCTATAGGTGCTTCTGGGAAGAAAATATAGCTCTGTGTGTGTGATGGGACTAACACACTTCAAGTCCTATAGGTGCTTCTGGGAAGAAAATATAGCTCTGTGTGTGTAATGGGACTAACACACTTCAAGTCCTATAGGTGCTTCTGGGAACAAAATATAGCTCTGTGTGTGTAATGGGACTAACACACTTCAAGTCCTATAGGTGCTTCTGGGAAGAAAATATAGCTCTGTGTGTGTGATGGGACTAACACACTTCAAGTCCTATAGGTGCTTCTGGGAAGAAAATATAGCTCTGTGTGTGTAATGGGACTAACACACTTCAAGTCCTATAGGTGCTTCTGGGAACAAAGTATAGCTCTTTGTGTGTGATGGGACTAACACACTTCAAGTCCTATAGGTGCTTCTGGGAAGAAAATATAGCTCTGTGTGTGTAATGGGACTAACACACTTCAAGTCCTATAGGTGCTTCTGGGAACAAAATATAGCTCTGTGTGTGTGATGGGACTAACACACTTCAAGTCCTATAGGTGCTTCTGGGAACAAAATATAGCTCTGTGTGTGTGAGGGGACTAACACACTTCAAGTCCTATAGGTGCTTCTGGGAACAAAATATAGCTCTGTGTGTGTAATGGGACTAACACACTTCAAGTCCTATAGGTGCTTCTGGGAAGAAAATATAGCTCTGTGTGTGTGATGGGACTAACACACTTCAAGTCCTATAGGTGCTTCTGGGAAGAAAATATAGCTCTGTGTGTGTAATGGGACTAACACACTTCAAGTCCTATAGGTGCTTCTGGGAACAAAGTATAGCTCTTTGTGTGTGATGGGACTAACACACTTCAAGTCCTATAGGTGCTTCTGGGAAGAAAATATAGCTCTGTGTGTGTAATGGGACTAACACACTTCAAGTCCTATAGGTGCTTCTGGAACAAAATATAGCTCTGTGTGTGTAATGGGACTAACACACTTCAAGTCCTATAGGTGCTTCTGGGAACAAAATATAGCTCTGTGTGTGTGATGGGACTAACACACTTCAAGTCCTATAGGTGCTTCTGGGAAGAAAATATAGCTCTGTGTGTGTAATGGGACTAACACACTTCAAGTCCTATAGGTGCTTCTGGGAAGAAAATATAGCTCTGTGTGTGTGATGGGACTAACACACTTCAAGTCCTATAGGTGCTTCTGGGAAGAAAATATAGCTCTGTGTGTGTAATGGGACTAACACACTTCAAGTCCTATAGGTGCTTCTGGAACAAAATATAGCTCTGTGTGTGTAATGGGACTAACACACTTCAAGTCCTATAGGTGCTTCTGGGAAGAAAATATAGCTCTGTGTGTGTGATGGGACTAACACACTTCAAGTCCTATAGGTGCTTCTGGGAACAAAATATAGCTCTGTGTGTGTAATGGGACTAACACACTTCAAGTCCTATAGGTGCTTCTGGGAACAAAATATAGCTCTGTGTGTGTGATGGGACTAACACACTTCAAGTCCTATAGGTGCTTCTGGGAAGAAAATATAGCTCTGTGTGTGTAATGGGACTAACACACTTCAAGTCCTATAGGTGCTTCTGGGAAGAAAATATAGCTCTGTGTGTGTAATGGGACTAACACACTTCAAGTCCTATAGGTGCTTCTGGGAAGAAAATATAGCTCTGTGTGTGTAATGGGACTAACACACTTCAAGTCCTATAGGTGCCTCTGGGAACAAAATATAGGAGCTCTGCCTGCCTGCCACGAACACACTACAAGTCCTATAGGTGCTTCTGGGAAGAAAATATAGCTCTGTGTGTGTAATGGGACTAACACACTTCAAGTCCTATAGGTGCTTCTGGGAACAAAGTATAGCTCTTTGTGTGTAATGGGACTAACACACTTCAAGTCCTATAGGTGCTTCTGGGAAGAAAATATAGCTCTGTGTGTGTAATGGGACTAACACACTTCAAGTCCTATAGGTGCTTCTGGGAACAAAATATAGCTCTGTGTGTGTAATGGGACTAACACACTTCAAGTCCTATAGGTGCTTCTGGGAACAAAATATAGCTCTGTGTGTGTGATGGGACTAACACACTTCAAGTCCTATAGGTGCTTCTGGGAAGAAAATATAGCTCTGTGTGTGTAATGGGACTAACACACTTCAAGTCCTATAGGTGCTTCTGGGAAGAAAATATAGCTCTGTGTGTGTAATGGGACTAACACACTTCAAGTCCTATAGGTGCTTCTGGGAACAAAATATAGCTCTGTGTGTGTGATGGGACTAACACACTTCAAGTCCTATAGGTGCTTCTGGGAAGAAAATATAGCTCTGTGTGTGTAATGGGACTAACACACTTCAAGTCCTATAGGTGCTTCTGGGAACAAAATATAGCTCTGTGTGTGTAATGGGACTAACACACTTCAAGTCCTATAGGTGCTTCTGGGAACAAAATATAGCTCTGTGTGTGTGATGGGACTAACACACTTCAAGTCCTATAGGTGCTTCTGGGAAGAAAATATAGCTCTGTGTGTGTAATGGGACTAACACACTTCAAGTCCTATAGGTGCTTCTGGGAACAAAATATAGCTCTGTGTGTGTGATGGGACTAACACACTTCAAGTCCTATAGGTGCTTCTGGGAAGAAAATATAGCTCTGTGTGTGTAATGGGACTAACACACTTCAAGTCCTATAGGTGCTTCTGGGAAGAAAATATAGCTCTGTGTGTGTGATGGGACTAACACACTTCAAGTCCTATAGGTGCTTCTGGGAAGAAAATATAGCTCTGTGTGTGTAATGGGACTAACACACTTCAAGTCCTATAGGTGCTTCTGGGAACAAAATATAGCTCTGTGTGTGTGATGGGACTAACACACTTCAAGTCCTATAGGTGCTTCTGGGAAGAAAATATAGCTCTGTGTGTGTAATGGGACTAACACACTTCAAGTCCTATAGGTGCTTCTGGGAACAAAGTATAGCTCTTTGTGTGTAATGGGACTAACACACTTCAAGTCCTATAGGTGCTTCTGGGAAGAAAATATAGCTCTGTGTGTGTAATGGGACTAACACACTTCAAGTCCTATAGGTGCTTCTGGGAACAAAATATAGCTCTGTGTGTGTAATGGGACTAACACACTTCAAGTCCTATAGGTGCTTCTGGGAACAAAATATAGCTCTGTGTGTGTGATGGGACTAACACACTTCAAGTCCTATAGGTGCTTCTGGGAAGAAAATATAGCTCTGTGTGTGTAATGGGACTAACACACTTCAAGTCCTATAGGTGCTTCTGGGAAGAAAATATAGCTCTGTGTGTGTAATGGGACTAACACACTTCAAGTCCTATAGGTGCTTCTGGGAACAAAATATAGCTCTGTGTGTGTGATGGGACTAACACACTTCAAGTCCTATAGGTGCTTCTGGGAAGAAAATATAGCTCTGTGTGTGTAATGGGACTAACACACTTCAAGTCCTATAGGTGCTTCTGGGAACAAAATATAGCTCTGTGTGTGTAATGGGACTAACACACTTCAAGTCCTATAGGTGCTTCTGGGAACAAAATATAGCTCTGTGTGTGTGATGGGACTAACACACTTCAAGTCCTATAGGTGCTTCTGGGAAGAAAATATAGCTCTGTGTGTGTAATGGGACTAACACACTTCAAGTCCTATAGGTGCTTCTGGGAACAAAATATAGCTCTGTGTGTGTGATGGACTAACACACTTCAAGTCCTATAGGTGCTTCTGGGAAGAAAATATAGCTCTGTGTGTGTAATGGGACTAACACACTTCAAGTCCTATAGGTGCTTCTGGGAAGAAAATATAGCTCTGTGTGTGTAATGGGACTAACACACTTCAAGTCCTATAGGTGCTTCTGGGAAGAAAATATAGCTCTGTGTGTGTAATGGGACTAACACACTTCAAGTCCTATAGGTGCCTCTGGGAACAAAATATAGGAGCTCTGCCTGCCTGCCACGAACACACTACAAGTCCTATAGGTGCTTCTGGTAACAAAATATAGGAGCTCTGCCTGCCTGCCACTAACACACTACAAGTCCTATAGGTGCTTCTGGTAACAAAATATAGGAGCTCTGCCTGCCTGCCACGAACACACTACAAGTCCTATAGGTGCTTCTGGTAACAAAATATAGGAGCTCTGCCTGCCTGCCACGAACACACTACAAGTTCTATAGGTGCTTCTGGTAACAAAATATAGGAGCTCTGCCTGCCTGCCACGAACACACTACAAGTCCTATAGGTGCTTCTGGTAACAAAATATAGGAGCTCTGCCTGCCTGCCACGAGCACACTACAAGCCCCTCTTTCTCAATCAATCTTTGTAACTGAATCTATCTAACTCAATCTCTGCAAGTGAATCTCTCTATCTATCTAAATGCAGCAGAGTGTCACAGAAACAGCCTGCTCAATCTGCGCCGGAACAGCATGTGACCGGCGCAGACGGCGTGGCGGCGTTTTATAGGGGGGGGCGTGTACTACAGCCCCTGAGCTGTAATTGGCTACAGGCGTCCTGCCTGTAGCCAATTATGGCTCTTCGAGTTTCCGGGGCTGTGATTGGCCAAGCATGCGGGGTCACAGTGCATGCTTGGCCAATCATCAGCCAGCAATGCACTGCGTCGGCCGCGCCGGCCGCAATGCATTGCGGGGCCGCGCGCATCACACGAACGTGATGCGAGCGGCCAAAATAGTTCTGGGCTCGCCGAGCGAGCGAACGCCCGGTGCTCGATGCGAACGTGGGTTCGCATCGAGCACCGGGCCCATCCTTATTGTAGAGGCAATCTGCAGCAAGGACTACTGGTGAGGTGATTAAGCCATTAAGGAATAGAATCTGGACAGATTGGTTGTGCGTGCAGCAGCTCCACCTCCAGCTTGAAGGACAAACCTACAGGATTTTCAGTAGTATACTAAGTCAATAAGTACACTGCGATTCTATTGACTTAGTATATTACTGCAGGTTTCTACTCCAAGCAGCAGGTGGAACTGCTGTGCTCTCAACCGATTTGTAATCAGCAGCAGTCCTTGCTGCAGATTGCCTCTATGATTAAGCCTCGAAAAGGGCAAAATGCATCCGATGATTTCTCTACAGATGGAGAACAGGAACTGAAGCCATATTTTACTAATTTCATTCACATTTATGCAGAAAGGAGTCGGTGTCTGTGTGCAGACGACCACCATTTTATTGAGGAGCAACATTTGTGACTATAGGCCAGAAAGCATATTTGGACCACAGATAATCTGAAATCCTTCAATCTCCTAAATATAAGAAAGATGTTTTCTGTAATTCACAAAAAATGGACAAGGGTAATTCCAATGTTTGAGAATTCAATGAGAATTTGTCAGTTCACTACAGAAGTTCACTGGCTTCCTGGAAAGATCAACTGGTCAGATAGATAAAAAAAAAAAAAAAACATTGTTCATTTACCAAACACAAAAGGGGCAAATACAAGAAGGCATTTGTTAGGGTTATTGTACATTTGTATATGTTATTTTTATTATGGTACCATGTCAATCAAGGTTTAATACCAAAATTGCAGATTTGTAAATGATTATTGAATACCATATACAGTGGTGTGAAAAAGTGTTTGCCCCCCTTCCTCATTTCCTGTTCCTTTGCATGTTTGTCACACTTAAGTGTTTCGGAACATCAAACCAATTTAAACAATAGTCAAGGACAACACAAGTAAACACAAAATGCAATTTGTAAACGAAGGTGTTTATTATTAAAGGTGAAAAAAAATCCAAACCATCATGGCCCTGTGTGAAAAAGTGATTGCCCCCCTTGTTAAAACATACTATAACTGTGGTTGTCCACACCTGAGTTCAATTTCTCTAGCCACACCCAGGCCTGATTATTGCCACACCTGTTCACAATCAAGGCATCACTTAAATAGGAGCTGCTTGACACAGTAAGGTCCACCAGAAGATCCTTAAAAGCTACACATCATGCCGAGACCCAAAGAAATTCAGGAACAATTGAGAAAGAAAGTAATTGAGATCTATCAGTCTGGAAAGGGTTATAAAGCCATTTCCAAAGCTTTGGGAATCCAGCGAACCACAGTGAGAGCCATTATCCACAAATTGCGAAGACATGGAACAGTGGTGAACCTTCCCACGACTGGCCGGCCGCCCAAAATTACCCCAAGAGCGCAGCGACGACTCATCCAAGAGGTCACAAAAGACCCCACAACAACGTCCAAGGAACTGCAGGCCTCACTTGCCTCAGTTAAGGTCAGCGTTCATGCCTCCACCATCAGGAAAAGACTGGGCAAAAATGGCCTGCATGGCAGAGTTCCAAGGAGAAAACCACTGCTGAGCAAAAAGAACATCAAAGCTCGTCTCAATTTCTCCACAACACATCTTGATGATCCCCAAGACTTTTGGGACAACATTCTGTGGACCGATGAGACAAAAGTGGAACTCTTTGGAAGGTGTGTGTCCAAGTATATCTGGCGTAGAAGGAACACTGCATTTCAGAAAAAGAACATTATACCAACAGTAAAATATGGTGGTGGTAGTGTGATGGTCTGGGGCTGTTTTGCTGCTTCAGGACCTGGAAGACTTGCCGTGATAAAAGGAACTATGAATTCTGCTGTCTACCAAGAGATCCTGAAGGAGAATGTCCGACCATCTGTTCGTGTACTCAAGCTGAAACGAACTTGGGTTCTGCAGCAGGACAATGATCCTAAACACACCAGCAAGTCCACCACCGAATGGCTGAAGAAAAACAAAATGAAGACTTTGGAGTGGCCTAGCCAAAGTCCTGACCTGAATCCTATTGAGATGTTGTGGTATGACCTTAAAAAGGCCGTTCATGCTCGAAAACCCTCTAATGTAACTGAATTAGGACAATTCTGCAAAGATGAGTGGGCCAAAATTCCTCCAGGACGCTGTAAAAGCCTCATTGCACGTTATCGCAAACGCTTGGTTGCAGTTGTTGCTGCTAAGGGTGGCCCAACCAGTTATTAGGTTTAGGGGGCAATCACTTTTTCACACAGGGCCATGATGGTTTGGATTTTTTTTCACCTTTAATAATAAACACCTTCATTTACAAATTGCATTTTGTGTTTACTCGTGTTGTCCTTGACTATTGTTTAAATTGGTTTGATGTTCCGAAACACTTAAGTGTGACAAACATGCAAAGGAACAGGAAATGAGGAAGGGGGCAAACACTTTTTCACACCACTGTATACTTGAGTATAGGTCGACCAGAATATAAGCCGAGGCCCCTAATTTACCACAAACAAACTGGGAAAACGTATTGACTCGAGTATAAGCCGAGGGTGAGAAATGCAGTAGCTACTATAAGTGGAAAAGAGGGTCAACAATGCCCATCTGCAGCTGCATGCCTCCCTGTGTCCTGTACATACCCCCTGTGTCCATTGCAGCCTACCTGTGCCGATCTGCATCCTCTGTGTCCTGTATATGCCTCCCTGTGCGATCTGCATCCTGTGTCCTGTGTATGCCTCCCTGTGTCCTGTACATACCCCCCTGAGTCCTGTACATACCCCCTGTGTCCTCTACATACCCCCATGTGTCCATTGCAGCCTACCTGTGCCGATCTGCATCCTCTGTGTCCTGTGTATGCCTCCCTGTGCGATCTGCATCCTGTATCCACCATTGCAGTCTTCCTGTGCCGATCATTATATGCCTCCCTGTGCGATCTGTGTCCACCATTGCAGTCTTCCTGTGCGATCTGCATCATGTGTCCCCCATTGCATTTTTCCTGTGCCGATCAGCACAGGCAAGTAAGGCACAGGCAGTAAGGCAAAACAGATGGCACCCATTTTAATATACAAAAGCCACGCTTCCTCCTCGTCCTCGTCTGTGATAGGAGGAACACACTGTTTTCCCAGCAGTCAGTGTTCAGTGTTCCGCCTATCATGGACGACCTTCGTCATAGGCGGAACACTGAACACTGACTCACTGCTGGGAAATTAGTGTTCCTCCTATCACAGACGAAGAGGAGGAGGAGGCGCGGCTTTTGAACACTGCAATGGCCGCCGTCTGTCTGCATAACACGCTGATCATTTAGGAAGACGGCGGTGACTCAAGTATAAGCCGAGGGGGGCACTTTCAGCCCTAAAAAAAGGGCTAAAAATCTCAGTTTATACTCAAGTATATACGGTATATCCATTTGTATAAACAACACCGCAATAAACATTTTATATTGTGCATAGTTAATTGTGATTTGTCCTTTTATAATAAATTACAGTAAAAATGGCAATACTAACACCATTATATTTATATTAAATGGCAATAATTATTATTGCAAGTAACTACAGTTTATTTACTTTTTTAATTTATAGATAATGCAATTTCGTAAAATGATTAATGATCTTGTCAGAGGCCACCTTTATATCTTTATTCCTCAGAGTGTATATCATTGGATTTATCAATGGTGTCCCCACAGTGTAAAAAATGGAAAGTATTTTGCTTAGATCTGAAGACTGCCAACTAGTTGGTAGACCATATATGCTGATTAGACTTATATAAAATATACAGACGATGGTCAGGTGGGAACTGCAGGTAGAGAAGGCTTTTTTCTTCCCAGTAGTAGATGGAACTTTCATGATGGAGATAATGACATAAGTATATGAAAACATGATGAAGATAAAAGGTAAGAAAAGAACAGGGATGCCAAGAAACATCATTATCTCTTCAACCTTGGAGGTATCTGAGCAAGAAAGTTTTAGTAGTGGGGCAGCATCACAGAAGAAATGGTCAATAAGATTGGGGCCGCAGAAGTCCAGACTTGTAGTTGCAATGGTGCTAATTGATATCACAAAAAGACTCAGGAGCCAAGAAATGCCCACTAGTTTCGTATATAACGATTGGTTCATTATAGACTTATAATAGAGGGGTTTGCAGATGGCCAAATACCGATCATAAGACATTATCGTCAAAATAAAGCACTCTGATGTTTCTGAAAAAATAAAAAAATTTAACTGAAAAAGGCAACTCTCTATTGAAATTGTACCATTTTCATTAAGTACAACACAAAGTAAATTGGGCACAATGTCCGTGGTCAGCATGATGTCAGAAATGGAAAGTTGGGTGAGGAAGATGTACATGGGAGCTTGGAGGAGGGTCTTGCTGTTGTATACCAATATAATGATCAGGAGGTTTACACATACTGTTACACAGTAAATCACAAGTAAGAGAAAAAAGAGGAAGAATTTGATGTTATGCAGCCTTTCAAATCCCAGGAGGATGACATCTCTAATAGCGGTATGATTGTTTCTGTATTGTTGCCTACATAGGAAACAAGAAAGATTAAAGTAGAATACTTATTTTCATTTCCAGAACTGTGTATGGACTGAGTGTAGTCAGCCTTCCTAATTGCCTTTTGCTAAACTATTGCTAAACTAGTTAACCGTTCCCACTTTTATATAATAAGGATGAGTAAACTTGGGCAGGGTTTGGTTTGCAGGCGGTTAGGCACACTCAACAAAAATAATCTCTAAACCCAAATATGGTTCCAAATTCCAATTGTTAGGCTATTTCAAGGTCAGATTACAAGATTTTGTTAAAAAGGACATGGGTAGCTTGCCATAGGGGACATGTCAAAATGCAAAAATATTTTTTTTTTTTTAATAAATAAATAATAAAAAAATAATAATAAAAAAAAAAAAAAAAAAATATATATATATATATATATATATATATATACACACACACATACATACATACACACACACACACACACACACACACACACACACACACCACACACACACACACACACACACGCTATATCATCAAAAGTATTATTGGGATGCTTGCCTTTACACACACATGAATATTAATGGCATTCCAGTCTTAGTCCTTAGGGTTCAATATTGAGTTGGCCCACCCTTTTCAGCTTTACCAGCTTCAGCTCTTCTGGGAAGGCTGTCCACAATGTTTAGGAGTGTGTTTATGGAAATGGTTGACCATTCTTCCAGTAGCGCATTTGTGAGGTCAGGCACTGATGTTGAACCAGAAGTCCTGGCTTGCAGTCTCCGCTCTGATTCATCCCAAAGGTGTTCTATTCGGTTGAGGCCAGGACTTTGTGCAGGCCAGTCAAGTTCCTCCACCCCAAACTAGCTCATCCACATCTTTATGCACCTTGCTTTGTGCACTGATCTAAATCATTTGATGTAGGGTGGATTATGGTATGGGGTTGCTTATCAGGGGTTGGGCTTGTCCTCTTAGTTCCAGTGAAGGGAACTCTTGAGACATAGCAAGACATTTTGGACAATTTCATGCCCCCAACCTTGTGAGAACAGTTTGGGTATGGCTCCTTTCTGTTACAACATGACTGCGCACCAGTGCACAAAGCAAGGTCCATAAAGACAGGGATGAGCAAGTTTGGGGTGGAGGAACTTGACTGGCCTGCACAGAGTCCTGACCTCAACCCGATAGAACATCTTTGGGATGAATAAGAGCAAGGACTGTAATAGTGTACCTGCATTCAGAGATTCCCGACTGGGTACATATTGAAAGGCAGGCATTACCTCTACATACTCTAGTTTCTCGAGACCCCCAATATTGGCTCCTACTCTTTCCCATTCTTTTTCCCTCTGGGATAAATAGTTTCTTTTCTTAAACCTCTAGCCCACTTATTTAGGAATCCCTCGTTTCCACCAGGGTTGGGAATTAAAGCTTTTAGATGGTGGTTGAACAAAGGGCTCTACAGAATCGGTCATTTACTTTGTCCCCTAGGCCCACTCACTAAGGTATACAGGATTAGTAAATTGGACATGCTTCCTTCTAAACTCTTCCGCTTTATGCAAATTTCCAATTACTTACACAAACTCTGGTCTTCAACTTTTGAAGGGCATAAGATCACAGTTTATGAACAATGCTGTGGTTAGGCCATAGAGCAGAGAGGGGGGCACCTCAGTAATCTATGGAGCGATATCCTCAAAACACTCAAAGACTCCTTATATGCTGACATGGGAAACTGATCTCGCACGGAAATGGGATCTTGAGGAGTGGCATAAGAATCTCTATAGGGCCCACAAAGGGGATACTAAACATCACCCTCATAGAAGCTCATTTAAAAGTTATGACGAGGTGGTGCCTGGTCCCGCTCAGACTTGCAAAGCTATATCCCACGGGATACCCCCTATGTTTTAAAGCCGTAAACACCTTGGCAATAGGCTTTACATGTGAATGCCCTGAAATTATAAGCTTCTGGAATAAAATGCTCTCTTTAATCCAAAAGATTACGAGTTTCCCCATAGCAAAGTCACCACATGTGGCCCTCCTAAATTTCCCAGTGGAATCTGCTTCCAAAAGCATGCAACGCCTCATATTCTTCATCCTGCTTGGGTTAAATTGACCATCACAGGGTCCTGGAAGTGTTCTCATGTATCTGTCCTACGGGCAAAAAGAAAATCTCCTGGATAATGTCTCAGGAAATGATGGTCAGCATGCTTTTGGACTCCACGCTGAAATTTTAAGCCATTTGGGAACCCTGGGCAAACCACATGCATATTTCTTTGACGCCATGATCCACGCACAACTTAGCTAGCATGACCAGCTTCCTTCCTTTCAGTCACTTATTGTCCTTTCCCTATTTCCTAGTCTAGTTTCTTCCCTTTTCTTCTTTTTCTGTGTGCTCTTACCTTGACTTGATATCCCACCTTCCGGGGATATACTGTCCCCTTTCTTTCATATTGGATCAGGCTATCCTAAGCAGAGTTTTTTTTTACCATAAGTAGTCGCTAGTATTTAGGTTTATCAGACCACCTATGACCATTGAGTCAGATCACTAGGGACCATGTACTATAGGTCCTACTTATGGTTGTAAGCTCACATAATTTTGGTATACTCTGATGCAAACAGACTAACTACATTTAGTTCTCTATGTTTTTGGAGTTATTATTTTATTACTGTAACTTTCTCTTAATAATTCCGATATATAGTTGATATATGTTCTTGCTGCATTATTCTCTGAAAGTCTAAAATTACTGTATGTGCCTCTCCAAGAAAACATATTCATTTTCTTAATCTGGATATGTCCAACCCTGTTTGATTATGTTTTCATATGTCTGCTACCTGTTATTCTCAATAAAAACTTATTGAAAGTAAGATTTCAGGAGAGGAAATTCTCATGGAAGTGCACCCGGAAGAAGAGTTGGGAAGGTCTCATTAAAGCCTAAAGCAGAGTGACAGTGGGTCATAGAGGGAGACCCCAAAGGAGGCATTGGGTAGACTTCCCCTTTAGAAAAAAATATGTGGTCAGACAGGATTTGACTCCTCTAAATGGTAGCTGGCACAGAGGTGCTAAATGGAACGTATGTGTTTCTCCCTCTGGGTCAAAAAAAGGAGGGGAGATATGTGGCAGTGCAGTTCCTGGTCATGGGGTATGGCGCCCAGGATTTTCAATCAGGCAGGTTGACGGGCTCCAGGATAATTTTTAATTTGGAGTAGACTGTGCTTTCAGTTTCCTCTGTGGTTTGTAAAGTCCAGTTGGGGACCTGGAGTCACAGTGATTTCACAGTGATCTGGGTCATAGAAAATCTCCAATCCTGGGACCAGGTCTTGGAAACAGCCGGCACACTGATTGTGAAGGTATGTCTGCGTCTTTTAGTAGAGACAGGACCTGGGCTCCACCCTCCCAAAGAGTTCTGGTGTGCAAGGGAGAAGTGTGGGTGGCTGCACGGTAGAGTCTGCCAGAGCAGATGGAGGGCCCAAGCCTGTGGGCTGTAGCAAAGCTGTAAAAGAGTGCCAGCAGAGGTAAATAGGGTGTACCAAACAGAGACACTGTTACAGGACCAAGAGGACCGAGGTTAAAGCCTGAGCAGCAGTGCTGACCAGAGAGCCAGGGGGCTTCGTATTTTTAATTTATTATTACGTTATTGGTGTGTGAAGTTGAAACCCCTGTGTGGGAATCCTGGGTGGACTGTGTTTTCTTTTCCTTTAATAAAAGTGGGCCAACAAGCCCCTAAACGGTACAACTGGCGTGGACTCAACTTGCTGGTAGGTTCTACACTGAGCTAAACACCCCCCAAACATTACAATATATATATATAAATATATAAATTCTAATGCCACGTACACACGGTCGGAATTTACGATGGAAACAGTCCGATGGGAGCTTTTCATCGGATTTTCCGACCATGTGTATGCCCATCTGCCTTTTTTTGTCGGAATTTCCGACGGACTTTGGATTGAGAACCTGTTCTTAATTTTTCCGACGGAAAACCTTTCTATCGGATTTTCCGATGTGTGTATGCAATTCCGACACGCAAAATTCCGACGCATGCTCGGAAACAATTTGACGCATGCTCAAAAGCATTAAACTTCCCTTTTATAGTGCAGTCGAACGTTTTTTAAGGTGTGGTGTTATTGACCGTCGGAATTTGGTGTGACCGTGTGTAGGCAAGACAGTTTGAGCGAAATTCGGTCAGAATTCCAACGGGAAAACCATCAGAGCTTTTTCCGACGAGAATTTCGATCGTGTGTACGCGCCATTAGTCAAAACACGAATTCTGCTTACCTTAATTTAGATGCTTGGTAATGAATGGCTGAATAAGCACGCACGCCTCTATACAAGATTATTAGATTTGATTATTCGATTATTAGAGGGACAGTAGGTGCAAAATTTATTGCAGATAAGGGCTACTATTTTTTTTTTTTTTAAACAAGAAGTGTAAGTACCTTGGCTTTTGTATTCAAATTCACCTTTCTGTTCATCACAGAAAAAAAAATGTTTAGAAGGCTATGCAAAAGAAAAAAAAAAAAATCTCCAGGTTTGTGCATGTTCGGACTAGGATGCTAACCCACACGTGCAAGCATGGGAAGAAGCTATTATTTGTATGGGTACATCATCTGCAGGTAGGGAATTCCACACCTCATTGACCCTTGTATACTGGTGACTGCAGTCACAGTCACAGATGATTATCCACTTCAGGTAACAGCTTCCTGTTGGGCTTGCAGACGTAGGTTCAGATCCTACTCTGTCTGAGCTCTTTCCAAGTCCTGATAAAGCTGGTAGAAGTCAGTCACATGTAACTTGACTTGTTCTGTAATGCTTGCAATGTTTTGCAGTTTTTTAGGCAGACCTGAACAGACACTCCACAGACCTCTATGGAGCGACGGATGTCAGCGGTGACATGTCCGCTGACATCCGACCTGCTCCCATCTGAAAAAGTGTGACGGAGGAAAAAACTATTTTTCCATTCGTCTTTGGATCAGACGACGATGGACTCTACGGTCCGTCTTCATCCGATCCCCCATAGGGGAGAGTGTCCGTGTGAAGGAGCCATAAGAAGAGCTGAGGAAGCTACTGTAATGAGTAGCATCTTAACCACTTGCTGACTGCCTTATAGCACATTTACTACTACAAGGCGGCCCCGCTGCACAGGATCACATATATACAGTGCCTTGAAAAAGTATTCATACCCCTTTGAAATTTTCCACATTTTGTCATGTTACAACCGAAAATGTAAATGTATTTTATTGGGATTTTATGTGATAGACCAACACAAAGGGGCACATAATTGTGAAGGAAAATTATAAATGGTTTTCAAAATATTTTGCAAATAAATATGTGAAAAGTATTTTGGTCACTTTTATTCCTATGACAAGAAATGTAAACATCATTAATATGAGATCAGGGGTCAAAAAGAACTCAGATCTCATATTTACACTAAAATGCAATAAAAAAAAAAAAAGAAAAAAATAATTGTCCTTTAACCTCCCTGGCGGTATGATTCTGTCTGGAATTTAGTGCTGAAAGCGGTACAATTATTTTGCATGGAAATTTGGCGTTTTTATATTGTAGGCATGCAATTCTTATGAATAACTCACTTAAATCTGTCCGAACCAGAGTCTAGTAGACATCCCGTAAATTATAGACAAATTAGTAGACAAAATCATAAATTATAATATAATAAAAATATATATAAAAATGATTCAATAATGTAATCAAATCAAAAACACTGAAATTTGCTCAGTTGCAGAATAGTCGCTGTCATTAAATTTATTGTTTGATGATAAATTGTGATTCTAATTCATTATCGGTGTTTTCTAGCTGGTCTAAAACCACTTTTGACATAAAGGGACACTTTTGGTTGCTATGGACAATCTCCAGTTTCCAGGCAGAAAAAAATATTTTTATTATATAAAATGACATGCAGGGCACTGGGCAGACCACTAGGGGCAAAGGGGGTGTGTATTTTTTGTATATAGTACTGTAATCTGTAAGATTACAGTACTGTATGTGTTTTTTAAACTTTTTTGAATTTGGCGCCGATCTCCGCTCCCGTGCGTCGGAACGTCGCAGGGAACGGAGATCAGCGCCACTCGGGCACTGTGTGAATCGAGCGAGTGGACGGCTCGCTCACACAGCGGGGAGACATCGCAGGATCCAGGGGATAAGGTAAGTAACTTCCCCCTGTATCCTGCAATGCAAGCCCGAGTCTGGCTCAGGGTTACCGCTTTTGGTACAAAAAACTCAATCCGAGCCAGACTCGGGAACACCGCCAGGGAGGTTAAGAGCTATGGGCGGCAGTGACGTTTGACGTTGCTTCCGCCCTCCCATGCCATGGAGCCGAGCAGGGGCCATCTTCCCCTCAGTCGGCAGACAGGCTTCCACGAGAGAGGACGAGATCGCCTCCACCACTACCAGCGGGTCTGGTAAGCAGCAGAGACGTCCGGAGCGCGGCGGGAGGGGGGTCACCTCTCCCGCCGCCAATAAAAGTGATCTTGCAGCGAATCCGGAGACCACTTTTATCTTAACTACTTCAGATCCGTGTTATAGCTGAATGATGGCTACAGCACAGACCTACTTTACCGGGAGGCCATTAATAGACGTCCTCCCCTTTGCATGCTCCCCCCCCTGCAGGGTGCGCGCAGCATTCGCTGTGATCACTGAGTCAATGAGACTCGGGTGATCACAGGTCAGAGTAAGGGGTCGATCCCGGCCCCTTACCACGTGATCAGCTGTCAGCCAATGACAGCTGATCACGTGATGTAAACAGAAGGTCTGTAATAGTTTTTTTTTCTCCTCACACTGACAGCCTGAGGATAAAAAAAAGTCAATCACTGGCTTCTGTGGTTTCTGATAAAGGTGATTGGTTCTTTTCATGGTGACAGCTTCCCTTCTATCTATGACCACTGACAGGTTCTCCGGCTGGCAGAACCATCACTTCTGGTTGGACTGCAAGCCGCAATGCCAACCCTGTGCTACTCTCTCAATTCTGGATAGAACCTCACACAGCCTAGAAGCCAGATGCCCCCGGGATAGGCCAAATCTTCGGCCAACCAGCCCGGGGCATATGAAACATGTCCACCCAGACAGCCATCCAGGTGGCGCAGAACATAGATCACCTGCCCTCACCCGAATATATAGGCTCTCCCAGCATGCCAAGGGACCCAAGAAAACCCCTGCCCATTGGGGATTGATATACCCATATACCCATATACCCATAACCTGACCTTGGGTTGCCCTTCTCGTATCTAGTACCACCAAGTACCCGGCCACCTAGTGGTAGAAGAAAAAAGTGCAACAAGGCCAAACTTAGGGAGAAATCAATAGATCCCTATCAATCGACTAAGATAACTACTCTTGGCAAGTAAATTTGTGAAGAGCTCCCTGACTAAACTCCAGGGTGATACATCAGCTTTACCTCATTTACTAAACTCTGGAGTAACTGCAGCTTGCAAAGTGCACAGTCTATTAGCCTTTAGTAAATCAACCCCAGAAGCTGAGTATTATCAATGCATTTGTAATACGTATGAGGTTTATGCCAAAGGGCAAAAAGGGCATTTACTCTGAAGTCATCAACGGATTTGCAAGGTAAAGAGACAGGAGTACTGAAGTTAAAGACTAAGTTCACCTTTTTTTCACATGTACCTTACTGTCCAACATCCATGATTCAAAACGTATCTATTGCTTCTGTCTTACTTCCCTACAGACTGTAGGTCATGACACAGGAAGAAGTTGACCAGCCGACCTCATTAGTACACACCCTGCATCATCCACCCTCCCACTCCCAGCTGCACTTTTTCTTAAATGAAATGCAATCAATCAGTGATCACTCTTCTCACTAAAAAGACAATCAGATTGCATAGTGTATGGCCATCTTTATACAAGTACATAGAAGGGAATGGATAGAAACACTCAGCTGTCAAGCCCCGTTCACATCTCTGCATAGCGGGAACTCACATTCTAGCGGGAACTCGCATTCCCACGTGCATTCAAATTTTTTAGCGAGGGGGGAGGGGCTTTGGAGCATTTTCATGTTTCATTTTTATGTTGTTAACAATTAATGGCACTGAAAGCGCAATTAGTAATTTTAGGTGTATAAAGGTGGCCATACACTATACAATCTGATTGTACAATCTCCTTTAGATTTTCCAAATTTATATAATATACGGAAACCCCTATCTAGCCAATCACTCTGTATCCAATCAGACAGGCCCTTGCACTACATAATTGATGGCAGATCTAAAGGAGATTGTACAGTGTATGGCCACCTTGAGCCCCCGTTCACACCTATGCGAATTAGATGCGGCTTACACTGCATCCAATTCGCAGGACATTTCAAAATACATTCATTTTAATGAGGCTGGTTCACATATCTGCGGTGCATTCGCACTCCGCATTGCAAAAAAAACGTGTGCATTTTCTAGGCAGTGCGGTCCGGCTCAGGTGCGAATTCAGGCCCATTATCTTCTATGGGAACGTATCTGATTCGCAGATGCATTCCGTTCTGAACACAAATTCTCTCCTTCTCCTCACTACACCTCCCTCCCCCCCTCCCTGCTCACTGATCCGCAGCTAAAACGCAGGGGAACCTCTGAACAACAGATTTTTATCTTCGCAGTGAAACCGGAGCTTCAATTCGCACCGCACATGTGTGAACCCGGGCTTATACACCTAAAATGACTAGTTGCGCTTTCAGTGCCATTAATTGATAACGACACACCAAACACAGAAGCAAACACACATTTTGCCATGTAAATAAACGAGTGGAAAATGCTGCAAAACACACAGTAAAAAACACATAACCCACAAAACAACAACATGTCCTAAAAGCCACATGTAGCACACCCCCATTTAAATCAGCAGGCTGCCCTATGCATGTCGCAGGAAAAAACGAGCCACAAAACATTTTCTCCCTCTATGCTAGATGTGAATGGGTCCTGAACGTAAAATTGGTCGGTAACACAAGAACAATGAGGCTCCAATCACATCTGTGCGTTTTCCTTGCATTTCAGAAATGCGCTGCACCAAAAACTGCAGTAAAAATGCACCAAGCTCCGCTCTAAAAAAGTTCTGAAGCTTCTTTGGGGAGAAGATTCAGGTGGATGGGTTACCCTATGTGTGATGAGTGAAAATTCTCCAAAACGCCCCCCTCTGGCTAAAAAAAAAAAAGAACGCATGTGGGAATGCGAGTTCCCGCTATGCAGAGATGTGAACCGGGCTTGACAACCGAGTGTTTCTGTCCACTCCCTCCTATGTACTTGTATAAAGATGGCCATACACTATGCAATCTGATTGTGTATTCAGTGAGAAGGGTGATCACTGATTGATTGCATTTCATTTAAAAAATGTGCAGCTGGTACTGGAAGGGTGGATGATGCAGGGTGTGTACTAATGAGGTCAGCTGGTCAACTCCTTCCTGTGTCATGACCTACAGTCTGTAAGGAAGTAAGACAGAAGCAATAGATACGTTTGGGATCATGGATGTGGGACAGCAAGGTTTTTTTGTCTGTAGATTTTATGAAAAGCTTTGATATTTTTGGAAAAAAGATGAATGCTATATTGGTGTATAGGGGAGCTGAAATTTAGAAAAAAAAAGTAAACTTAGCCTTTACGACTCATGTCAGTAGGCCCTCTTTTCAAACGTTGCTGTTGCTATTTGAACTAAAGGGGTTGTTTTACTAAAGGCAAATAGACTGTGCACTAGACATGTGCATTTGTTTTCGTCCGAATGCATTTTTGTCCGAATTTCGGGTATTTTCGTTATCGTTTTAACAAACCATAACGAGTGTGCAGAATCCGAAACCTGAAAGATCCGACATAAACAAATGCTTTATTTTCGTTTTCGTTGTGACAACAGTTCGATATAGATAGGAGATTCGACATGATGCTGACAATAGCAATCTGTGTCTATCGAACCTGTGGTCCAATGTGCCTAACCTTAGCTCTATTAGTTCAAGATTATTCTACATAGAGAGAAAAGATTCGACATAGAGAGAAAAGATTCAACATTATAGAGACAATAGCAAAAAAGGTTAAATGTGCCTAACCTAACTCTATTAGTCCAAGATTATTCGACATAGAGAGAAAAGATTCGACATGAAGATTCGACGAAGCAGTCAGCGCGAGCGGACATTTATGGTAAAATGCTCTGCCAATAGGCTATAGAACAGGGGCGCCCAACCTTTTGAAGCACGAGGGCCACTTAAGAGACTTGGTTGGGCACCCCTGCTATAGAAGAATTCTAATGTTGGTTGACTAGTAATAATAATTAATAAATATAATTATTACTAGTGTCATACAACATTAGAATTCTACTATAGCTTGTAGGCGGAACATTCGACCGGAAATGTACGATTGCGGTGTCGTACAGTATAGCTGCTCCTTCGAATCTTCTTATGCCGCGTACACACGGTCGGAAACAGTCCGATGGGAGATTTTCAACGTATTTTCCGACCGTGTGTATGCCCATCGGTCTTTTTCTGTCGGAATTTCCGACGAACTTTGGATTGAGAACCTGTTCTCAATTTTTCCGACGGAAAACATTTCTATCAGATTTTCCGATCGTGTGTATGCAATTCCGACATGCAAAATTCAGACGCATGCTCGGAAACAATTTGACGCATGCTCAAAAGCATTAAACTTCCCTTTTATAGTGCAGTCAAACGTGTTTTATGCTGCTGTGTTACAGACCGTCAGAATTTGGTGTGACCGTGTGTAGGCAAGACAGTTTGAGCGAAATTCCGTCGGAATTCCGACGGGAAAACCATCAGAGCTTTTTGCAACGAGAATTCCGACCGTGTGTACGCGGCATTAGAACATTCGACCTTAATTATTTCAGATTTTCGGACAAATGCAATTTTTAACGAAACAAAATAAATAAAAAACGAATTTCGGGAGTTACTAAATAAATTTATTTTTCGGACGAAAAAAAACGAAATTCCGAAACAAAATATTTCAGTGTGCACATGTCTACTGTGCACTCTGCAAGTTGCAGTTGCTCCAGAACTTAGTAAATGAGGTAAAGCAAAAAATACCCAATTATGTGCAAGGAAAATAAAACAACTGCATTTTTGCTTGCACATGATTGGATGACAGTAGAGCTTCAGCTCATTTACTAAGTTTTGGGGCAACTGCTATTGCAGAGTGCAACCGCACCTTGCATAGTAAGGATGGGCCCGGTGCTCGATGCGAACCCACGTTCGCATCGAGCACCGGGCGTTCGCTCGCTCGGCGAGCCCAGAACTATTTTGGCCGCTCGCATCACTTTGGTGTGAGGCGCGCGGCCCCGCAATGCATTGCGGCCGGCGCGGCCGACGCAGTGCATTGCTGGCTGATGATTGGCCAAGCATGCACTGTGACCCCGCATGCTTGGCCAATCACAGCCCCGGAAACTCGAAGAGCCATAATTGGCTACAGGCAGGACGCCTGTAGCCAATTACAGCTCAGGGGCTGTAGTACACGCCCCCCCCCCCTATAAAACGCCGCCACGCCGTCTGCGCCGGTCACATGCTGTTCCGGCGCAGATTGAGCAGGCTGTTTCTGTGACACTCTGTCTGCTGCATTTAGATAGATAGAGAGATTCACTTGCAGAGATTGAGTTAGATAGATTCAGTTACAAAGATTGATTGACAAAGAGGGGCTTGTAGTGTGCTCGTGGCAGGCAGGCAGAGCTCCTATATTTTGTTACCAGAAGCACCTATAGGACTTGTAGTGTGTTCGTGGCAGGCAGGCAGAGCTCCTATATTTTGTTACCAGAAGCACCTATAGGACTTGTAGTGTGTTAGTGGCAGGCAGGCAGAGCTCCTATATTTTGTTACCAGAAGCACCTATAGGACTTGTAGTGTGTTCGTGGCAGGCAGGCAGAGCTCCTATATTTTGTTCCCAGAGGCACCTATAGGACTTGAAGTGTGTTAGTCCCATTACACACACAGAGCTATATTTTCTTCCCAGAAGCACCTATAGGACTTGAAGTGTGTTAGTCCCATCACACACACAGAGCTATATTTTCTTCCCAGAAGCACCTATAGGACTTGAAGTGTGTTAGTCCCATCACACACACAGAGCTATATTTTCTTCCCAGAAGCACCTATAGGACTTGAAGTGTGTTAGTCCCATTACACACACAGAGCTATATTTTCTTCCCAGAAGCACCTATAGGACTTGAAGTGTGTTAGTCCCATCACACACACAGAGCTATATTTTGTTCCCAGAAGCACCTATAGGACTTGAAGTGTGTTAGTCCCATTACACACACAGAGCTATATTTTCTTCCAGAAGCACCTATAGGACTTGAAGTGTGTTAGTCCCATCACACACACAGAGCTATATTTTGTTCCCAGAAGCACCTATAGGACTTGAAGTGTGTTAGTCCCATCACACACACAGAGCTATATTTTGTTCCCAGAAGCACCTATAGGACTTGAAGTGTGTTAGTCCCATTACACACACAGAGCTATATTTTCTTCCCAGAAGCACCTATAGGACTTGAAGTGTGTTAGTGGCAGGCAGGCAGAGCTCCTATATTTTGTTACCAGAAGCACCTATAGGACTTGTAGTGTGTTCGTGGCAGGCAGGCAGAGCTCCTATATTTTGTTCCCAGAGGCACCTATAGGACTTGAAGTGTGTTAGTCCCATTACACACACAGAGCTATATTTTCTTCCCAGAAGCACCTATAGGACTTGAAGTGTGTTAGTCCCATCACACACACAGAGCTATATTTTGTTCCCAGAAGCACCTATAGGACTTGAAGTGTGTTAGTCCCATTACACACACAGAGCTATATTTTCTTCCCAGAAGCACCTATAGGACTTGAAGTGTGTTAGTCCCATTACACACACAGAGCTATATTTTCTTCCCAGAAGCACCTATAGGACTTGAAGTGTGTTAGTCCCATTACACACACAGAGCTATATTTTGTTCCCAGAAGCACCTATAGGACTTGAAGTGTGTTAGTCCCATTACACACACAGAGCTATATTTTGTTCCCAGAAGCACCTATAGGACTTGAAGTGTGTTAGTCCCATTACACACACAGAGCTATATTTTCTTCCCAGAAGCACCTATAGGACTTGAAGTGTGTTAGTCCCATCACACACACAGAGCTATATTTTCTTCCCAGAAGCACCTATAGGACTTGAAGTGTGTTAGTCCCATCACACACACAGAGCTATATTTTGTTCCCAGAAGCACCTATAGGACTTGAAGTGTGTTAGTCCCATTACACACACAGAGCTATATTTTCTTCCCAGAAGCACCTATAGGACTTGAAGTGTGTTAGTCCCATCACACACACAGAGCTATATTTTGTTCCCAGAAGCACCTATAGGACTTGAAGTGTGTTAGTCCCATTACACACACAGAGCTATATTTTGTTCCCAGAAGCACCTATAGGACTTGAAGTGTGTTAGTCCCATCACACACACAGAGCTATATTTTGTTCCCAGAAGCACCTATAGGACTTGAAGTGTGTTAGTCCCATTACACACACAGAGCTATATTTTTCTTCCCAGAAGCACCTATAGGACTTGAAGTGTGTTAGTCCCATCACACACACAGAGCTATATTTTCTTCCCAGAAACACCTATAGGACTTGAAGTGTGTTAGTCCCATCACACACACAGAGCTATATTTTCTTCCCAGAAGCACCTATAGGACTTGAAGTGTGTTAGTCCCATCACACACACAGAGCTATATTTTGTTCCCAGAAGCACCTATAGGACTTGAAGTGTGTTAGTCCCATTACACACACAGAGCTATATTTTGTTCCCAGAAGCACCTATAGGACTTGAAGTGTGTTAGTCCCATCACACACACAGAGCTATATTTTCTTCCCAGAAGCACCTATAGGACTTGAAGTGTGTTAGTCCATTACACACACAGAGCTATATTTTCTTCCCAGAAGCACCTATAGGACTTGAAGTGTGTTAGTCCCATTACACACACAGAGCTATATTTTGTTCCCAGAAGCACCTATAGGACTTGAAGTGTGTTAGTCCCATTACACACACAGAGCTATATTTTCTTCCCAGAAGCACCTATAGGACTTGAAGTGTGTTAGTCCCATCACACACACAGAGCTATATTTTCTTCCCAGAAGCACCTATAGGACTTGAAGTGTGTTAGTCCCATCACACACACAGAGCTATATTTTGTTCCCAGAAGCACCTATAGGACTTGAAGTGTGTTAGTCCCATTACACACACAGAGCTATATTTTGTTCCCAGAAGCACCTATAGGACTTGAAGTGTGTTAGTCCCATCACACACACAGAGCTATATTTTGTTCCCAGAAGCACCTATAGGACTTGAAGTGTGTTAGTCCCATTACACACACAGAGCTATATTTTGTTCCCAGAAGCACCTATAGGACTTGAAGTGTGTTAGTCCCATCACACACACAGAGCTATATTTTCTTCCCAGAAACACCTATAGGACTTGAAGTGTGTTAGTCCCATCACACACACAGAGCTATATTTTGTTCCCAGAAGCACCTATAGGACTTGAAGTGTGTTAGTCCATTACACACACAGAGCTATATTTTGTTCCCAGAAGCACCTATAGGACTTGAAGTGTGTTAGTCCCATCACACACACAGAGAGCTATATTTTGTTCCCAGAAGCACCTATAGGACTTGAAGTGTGTTAGTCCCATTACACACACAGAGCTATATTTTCTTCCCAGAAGCACCTATAGGACTTGAAGTGTGTTAGTCCCATCACACACACAGAGCTATATTTTCTTCCCAGAAACACCTATAGGACTTGAAGTGTGTTAGTCCCATCACACACACAGAGCTATATTTTGTTCCCAGAAGCACCTATAGGACTTGAAGTGTGTTAGTCCCATTACACACACAGAGCTATATTTTGTTCCCAGAAGCACCTATAGGACTTGAAGTGTGTTAGTCCCATCACACACACAGAGCTATATTTTGTTCCCAGAAGCACCTATAGGACTTGAAGTGTGTTAGTCCCATAACACACACAGAGCTATATTTTCTTCCAGAAGCACCTATAGGACTTGAAGTGTGTTAGTCCCATTACACACACAGAGCTATATTTTGTTCCCAGAAGCACCTATAGGACTTGAAGTGTGTTAGTCCCATTACACACACAGAGCTATATTTTGTTCCCAGAAGCACCTATAGGACTTGAAGTGTGTTAGTCCCATTACACACACAGAGCTATATTTTCTTCCCAGAAGCACCTATAGGACTTGAAGTGTGTTAGTCCCATCACACACACAGAGCTATATTTTCTTCCCAGAAGCACCTATAGGACTTGAAGTGTGTTAGTCCCATCACACACACAGAGCTATATTTTCTTCCAGAAGCACCTATAGGACTTGAAGTGTGTTAGTCCCATCACACAGAGCTCCTCTATTTTCTTTGCATAAGCACCCACAGGACTTCTAGTGTGTTAGTGGCATCACACAGAGCTCCTCTATTTTCTTTGCATAAGCACCCACAGGACTTCTAGTGTGTTAGTGGCATCACACAGAGCTCCTCTATTTTCTTTGCAGAAGCACCCATAGGACTTCTAGTGTGTTAGTGGCATCACACAGAGCTCCTATATATTCTTCTCAGCAGCACCCACAGGACTTCTAGTGTGTTAGTGGCATCACACAGAGCTCCTCTATTTTCTTTGCATAAGCACCCACAGGACTTCTAGTGTGTTAGTGGCATCACACAGAGCTCCTCTATTTTCTTTGCAGAAGCACCCATAGGACTTCTAGTGTGTTAGTGGCATCACACAGAGCTCCTATATATTCTTCTCAGCAGCACCCACAGGACTTCTAGTGTGTTAGTGGCATCACACAGAGCTCCTCTATTTTCTTTGCATAAGCACCCACAGGACTTCTAGTGTGTTAGTGGCATCACACAGAGCTCCTCTATTTTCTTTGCATAAGCACCCACAGGACTTCTAGTGTGTTAGTGGCATCACACAGAGCTCCTCTATTTTCTTTGCAGAAGCACCCACAGGACTTCTAGTGTGTTAGTGGCATCACACAGAGCTCCTCTATTTTCTTTGCAGAAGCACCCATAGGACTTCTAGTGTGTTAGTGGCATCACACAGAGCTCCTATATATTCTTCTCAGCAGCACCCACAGGACTTCTAGTGTGTTAGTGGCATCACACAGAGCTCCTATATATTCTTCTCAGCAGCACCCACAGGACTTCTAGTGTGTTAGTGGCATCACACAGAGCTCCTCTATTTTCTTTGCAGAAGCACCCATAGGACTTCTAGTGTGTTAGTGGCATCACACAGAGCTCCTATATATTCTTCTCAGCAGCACCCACAGGACTTCTAGTGTGTTAGTGGCATCACACAGAGCTCCTCTATTTTCTTTGCAGAAGCACCCACAGGACTTCTAGTGTGTTAGTGGCATCACACAGAGCTCCTCTATTTTCTTTGCAGAAGCACCCATAGGACTTCTAGTGTGTTAGTGGCATCACACAGAGCTCCTCTATTTTCTTTGCAGAAGCACCCATAGGACTTCTAGTGTGTTAGTGGCATCACACAGAGCTCCTATATTTTCTTCTCAGCAGCACCCACAGGACTACCGACTACAATGGCTGGAAGACCGCCAAGGGGAGGCAGAGCGTGCAGAGCCAAGAACACAGGGCAGGCAGGCTCTGTTTCTAGTGGACGTGGCCGTGGACGTGGACGTGGTCGTGCATCGTCATCAGCACGTGGCCATGGGACACGCGCGTCTTTGTTTTCGGCAGCTGGACATGTGGAGCCGCATCATGCTGAAGGCTTGGTAGAATGGATGACCAAGCCCTCCTCATCCTCCTCATCCTCTCTCACCCAGGCTCAGGGTACTGACAGAGCATCATCAGCCACCCCTTCCCTAGACCCACCATGTCCTCCTGAGGAGTCCCCCGAACTCTTTGAGCACAGTGTTGGGTACATGCTCCAGGAGGATGCCCAACGATTCGAAGGCTCGGATGACGATACCCAGCTTGAGGAATCTGGCAGTACAGTTCCACCAGCTGCAGCTTACTGCCAGGTTTGCTCTAGTGGTGAAGAGGGAGGGGATGATGAGGTCACTGACTCCACGTGGGTGCCTCAAGGGAGAGAGGATGAGGAGGAGGACGAGGAGGAGGAGGATGCGGCGTCACATGTCCAACGAGGCAGGATGCCCCCTGGAGGCCAGGTAGAGGCCAGCACAGCAACTGTACAACACCGCAGAGCTCCGCCTGTGCAGGGCGCTGCCTCTGCACGTTATCAGAAAAGTTCTTTGGTGTGGGCCTTTTTTGAGACGAGTGCAGCAGATCGCACCACTGCTATTTGCAATATTTGTCTCAAGCGTATCTCGCGTGGCCAAAACATCAGCCGCTTGGGCACGACAAGCATGACCAGACATATGGCGACCTGCCATGCAGCTCGTTGGCAGGCACACATAAAAGACCCACACCAAAGAACTAAGCGGACCTCTCCTTGCTCCTCCTCAGCTGGGATCTCCATCCCCACTACACCTTCAGTCCTCTCTGAAAGCTGCTCTGAGAGGACTGAAGGTGTAGAATTCGGTGTGTCACAACCAAGTACTTGCAGTACACCGACGTCCGAATGCAGCAGGCAAATTTCCCTGCCCCAGCTGCTGGACCGTAGAAAGAAGTACACTCCCAGCCATCCACATGCCCAGCGGTTGAATGCTAGCCTTGCTAAATTGCTAGCACTTCAACTGCTGCCTTTTCAGTTGGTAGACTCGGCCCCCTTCCGTGAGTTTGTTCAATGTGCGGTTCCTCAGTGGCAGGTTCCCAAACGCCACTTTTTCTCGCGGAAGGCGATTCCGTCTCTCTACCGGCATGTGGAGGGCAATGTCCATGCCTCGCTGGACAGGGCGGTCAGCGGTAAGGTGCATATTACCGCTGACTCATGGTCCAGCAGGCATGGACAGGGACGGTACCTTTCTTTCACGGCCCATTGGGTCACTCTATTGGCAGCTGGGAGGGATGCAGGACAAGGTGCAGTAGTGTTGGAGGTTGTTCCGCCACCACGCCTCCAAAACGCGACTACTGCTACTGGTTGTGACACACCTCTCTCCTCCACCCCCTCCTCTTCTTCTTCCTCCAGTGCTCTGTCCTTGGAACCAGCGGTGCTCCGTAGGCGTACAAGGGGCTACGCAAGTACGCAGGCAAAAAGATGCCATGCCGTGCTTGCGCTGGTGTGTTTGGGGGACAGGAGCCACACTGGGCCAGAGGTTCTGGCAGCTCTGCAGGGGCAGGCCGAGAGGTGGTTGACGCCACGTCAGCTTAAGCCAGGAATGGTCGTTTCTGACAATGGCACCAACCTCCTCTCCGCCCTGCGACAGGGGCAGCTCACCCATGTGCCCTGCATGGCTCACGTCCTCAACCTGGTGGTGCAGCGGTTCTTGGGCAGGTTCCCAGGCTTACAGGATGTCCTGAGGCAGGCCAGGAAAGTCTGTGTGCATTTCCGCCGATCTTATAATGCCAGTGCTCGGCTGACTGAGCTGCAAAAGGAGCTGAACCTGCCCAAGAACCGCCTAATATCTGACATGCCCACCAGGTGGAACTCAACGTTGGCCATGCTGCAGCGACTGCACACGCAGCAGAGGGCCATCAATGAGTACCTTTGCGACTACGGCACCAGGACAGGGTCAGGGGAGCTTGGTTTTTTTTCCCCACGTCAGTGGAGCATGATCAGGGATGCATGCACTGTCCTCTCACCATTTGAGGAGGCCACGAGGATGGTGAGCAGTGACAGTGCATGCATCAGTGACACTGTCCCTCTTGTCCACCTGTTGGAGCATACGCTGCGTGGGATAATGGACAGGGCACTTGAGGCAGAACAGAGGCAGGAAGAGGAGGACTTCCTTGCCTCTCAAGGCCCCCTTTATCCGGACAGTGTTCCTTCTGTCCCACCCATCACACAGGAAGAGGATGGAGGAGGAGGAGGAGGAGGAGGAGGAGGAGGAGGATTGTGTGAGCATGGAGGTGGAGCCTGGCACTCAGCATCAGCAGCAGCAGTCTTTTAGGGATGATGTACAGTCCCAACAAGCCAGTGGACTTGTACGTGGCTGGGAGGAGGTGGCTGGCGATCATGTCATCCTCAGTGACCCAGAAGACTCCGGACCGAATGCCTCAGCTAACCTACGCTGCATGGCCTCCCTGATCCTGCAAAGCCTGCGGAAGGATCCTCGTGTTCTTCGGATCAAGGAGAGGGACCATTACTGGCTGGCCACTCTCCTTGATCCGCGGTACAAGGGTAAGGTTGCGGACCTTATCTTGCCGTCGCAGAGGGAGCAGAGGATGAGACATCTCAGGGAGGCCTTGCAGAAAGGTCTGTGCAACGCGTTCCCAGAAACTGGGAGGCTACAAACTCCTGGTCCTGGGCGACGAGTTGCTGAGGCTTCGGTCAGTGGCAGAAGGAGCGGTGGGGAAGGTGGACGTCTGACCGATGCGTTCAGACAATTTTTTAGTCCGCAGCCCCAAGGTATGATCGGTTCCAGCAACCATCGCCAGCGTCTGATATACATGGTGCAGGAATACCTTGGGGGCAAGGTCAGACTTGGACACCTTTCCCACCGAAAATCCTCTGGCTTACTGGGTCCTGAGGATGGATCACTGGCCAGAGCTTGCACAGTATGCAATTGAGCTACTGGCCTGTCCTGCCTCCAGCGTTCTTTCCGAACGCACATTCAGTGCTGCTGGAGGATTTGTGACTGATCATAGGGTGCGCCTGTCCACCGCCTCGGTTGATCGACTGACATTCATCAAAATGAATCAGTCTTGGATCACCACCAGCTACCAGGCACCTGAGGCGGATATAACCGAATAATTTTTAATGTCACATCCCTTCAAGACTGCCTATGCTGATGCTGAGTGACTGTCCTCTTATGTTCACTGACTATCCTCTTCCTCCTCCTCAATGATCCATGCCACAGCACCAGTGCCTAAGGCACAATTTTTCAGCCCCTGTTTAACAGGGGCGTGTACTTACAATTTTTAAAAAAAATGCTTCGCAACACGTGTGACTGCTGTGCTCCAAGTACAGTCTCTGTGAGGGCCGTGTTGCAGTGTTGTGGCACCAGCACCAGTGCCTAAGGCACAATTTTTCAGCCCCTGTTTAACAGGGGCGTGTACTTACAATTTTTAAAAAAAATGCTTCGCAACACGTGTGACTGCTGTGCTCCAAGTACAGTCTCTGTGAGGGCCGTGTTGCAGTGTTGTGGCACCAGCACCAGTGCCTAAGGCACAATTTTTCAGCCCCTGTTTAACAGGGGCGTGTACTTACAATTTTTTAAAAAAATGCTTCGCAACACGTGTGACTGCTGTGCTCCAAGTACAGTCTCTGTGAGGGCCGTGTTGCAGTGTTGTGGCACCAGCACCAGTGCCTAAGGCACAATTTTTCAGCCCCTGTTTAACAGGGGCGTGTACTTACAATTTTTAAAAAAAAATGCTTCGCAACACGTGTGACTGCTGTGCTCCAAGTACAGTCTCTGTGAGGGCCGTGTTGCAGTGTTGTGGCACCAGCACCAGTGCCTAAGGCACAATTTTTCAGCCCCTGTTTAACAGGGGCGTGTACTTACAATTTTTTAAAAAAATGCTTCGCAACACGTGTGACTGCTGTGCTCCAAGTACAGTATCTGTGAGGGCCGGGTTGCAGTGTTGTGGCACCAGCACCAGTGCCTAAGGCACAATTTTTCAGCCCCTGTTTAACAGGGGCGTGTACTTACAATTTTTTAAAAAAATGCTTCGCAACACGTGTGACTGCTGTGCTCCAAGTACAGTCTCTGTGAGGGGTTGCAGTGTTGTGGCACCAGCACCAGTGCCTAAGGCACAATTTTTCAGCCCCTGTTTAACAGGGGCGGGTAATTACAAATCTTGATCTAATAGTTCACAGCAGGGCCCATTCCTGCACCCACCAAGAGTAACTATGAGGGCCTGCAGTCTTGTGGCAACACCGTCCACCACCACCGCCAAAGGCCCAATTTTTCTGCCCTGTTCATCAGGTGCTTGCAATTACAAATCTTGATCTAATAACTCACAGCAGGGCCCATTCCTGCGCCCACCAAGAGTAACTATGAGGGCCTACAGTCTTGTGGCAACACCGTCCACCACCACCGCCAAAGGCCCAATTTTTCTGCCCTGTTCATCAGGTGCTTGCAATTACAAATCTTGATCTAATAACTCACAGTAGGGCCCATTCCTGCGCCCACCAAGAGTAACTGTGAGAGCTTACAGTCTTGTGGCAAAACCGTCCACCACCACCACCACCACCACCCCCAATTTTTCTGCCCTGTTCAACAGGTGCATGCAATTACAAATCTTGATCTATTAACTCACAGCAGGGCCCATTCCTGTGCCCACCAGTCTTGTGGCTACACCAACATCTAATAGGGCAAATTTCTGCAGAGTATATACGCCAGGCCCCTACTTTCAAACATCCAACTTACAAACGACTCCTACTTGCAAATGGAAAGAGAAAACAGGAAGTGAGAGGAAATCTACCCCTAGGAAGGGAAATTCTATCCTGTTAGATTTAATTTGGGAAAAAGGGTATCTCCTCTCTACTGATACTTTATCACCAATCCTTGTTTCAATTAAAACCCCACTTTTCCAAAAACATTTGTCATTGGGACGGAAAGTGAGGTGACATGTTCTGAACAGATGTGCAAAGACAGCAAATGTTACAGGGGTGATAACCCCTCCCTATGTTCTCCAAAAAGCTTAAAAATAGATTTTTTTGGGATGGAGCTACACTTCATAATGTACCTGTTCAGATTCTACTTAAGATCAAACCTAAAGCCGCAAGTGGTTTTAAATGGCTTCTTTTTTTTCCTTTACAAATGTCATTTTGTGCAAGGACAGTTCTAAACACGGGAAACACATGCCACTTCACAGGCATACTTTGGACACCCCCAGGTACCATATTTAAAGGAAAATGTCACTTTTTTTTTTTCACTTTATGCATCATTAAAATGACTGCTCCCGAAAAAACGTTAGTTTTTAAAAGTTCTTTTTGCATTGATATATGTCCCCTGGGGCAGGACCCGGGTCCCCAAACCTGTTTTATGACATTAACATGCATATTGGCCGTTGTAATTAGCACTTTTGATTTCGAACGTTCGCGTCCATTATAACGTATAGGGTTCGAAAATTCGCCCGAACTTTCGGTCCGTTCGAAGGTTCTGGTTCGAACCGAACCCGGGGGTGTTCGGCTCATCCCTATTGCATAGTGCACAGTCTAGTTGCATTTAGTAACCAGTCTGCATTATATTTCCTATGAAAAAGTGTGTTTTAGATATAACATAATATAATATAGCTATGTTAAGACAGCAGATTAAATCATTTTTTTTCAGATTTTTTTTATAATTGAAAAAATAAAACTCTATTAGTCAAACATATATTTTATGACAACATTGAATATTGTGGGAATGTAGGAGCCCAATGTCAAACTATCTCCCAAGTTAGTCCTATAGGCACAGCTGATAAATACATTAAAAGGTAAGTCACTGTTAAATAATTAAAAAAAAACATTTATTTAATTATCTGTATTTTAATAAACATTTACTAACATTTATAATCAAAGGCAATAACCTTGTGGTCAGACAAGGACTTTGTTAACCCAGAAACTCTGAAAAAGAAACATTTTGTTAATTGTCAATTCCTTAAAAAAATAAAATATTCTTTGGGTTCAGATTGAAGCAGATATTATTTCAAAGGAAAATATTAAATCGCTTACATTTGTTTTAGTAGCCTTTGCTGCTTGCTCTTCTCTGTTCTGTTTCCTTTCGTCCTAATTTATAATAAAAGTTGAACTTCGATGAATGTCTACAGGCTCCTGAACGTGATCCAGGGCACTAATTATACATGTCTTTGCTAGTTAAAATTTATACAGGTTAAGAAATCCCTAGGGAATAAAGTGGGAAGGTGAAGAGACTGAACACATTTCTGTTAATTAAACACTAATCACTGCATGTGTGTCCCTAGAGTTCTTTAATCTAAAAAAAGCTTAGCATCAGATATATACTTTTCTTAACCCCTTGCCATCCGGGACAATTCTGCCATTTCACTCCTATTTTTCCCATATTTTTTTGCTCGAAAATGACTCAGAACCCCCAAACATTATATACGTTTTTTTTTAGCAGAGACCCTGAGGAATAAAATGGCGGTTGTTTCAAATTCTTGTGTCACGTGGTATTTGCGCAGCAATTTTTCAAATGCGTTTTTTTGGGGAAAAATTTTCATGAATTAAAAAAAAACACAAAAGTTAGCCTAGATTTTTTTGTATAATGTGAAAGATGATGTTACACCAAGTAAATAGATACCTAACATGTCACACTGTAAAATTGCGCACACTTGTGGAATGGCGTAAAACTTTGGTACTTAATAATCTCCATAGGCAACACTTCAAACATTTTTACAGGTTACCTGTTTAGAGATACAGAGGAGGTCTTGGGATAGAATTGCTGCTCTCGCTCTAATGTTCGCAGCGATACCTCAACGCCATTTACATATGTGGGCACAATGTACGTATGCATTCGCTTCTGCGTGTGAGCCCGTAGGTATGGGGGACTTTAATTCTTTTTTTTTTTTTTACTGTTTATTTTTTATTTTATTTTTTATTTTACACTTTTCCTTAAATTTTTTTTTTAATCATTTTTATTCCTGTTAAACGTGTAGCACCCTCTAGTTAGGTAGGTGCTATAGGTTAGATTTTTCTGTAGAATATGAACATTTAGGCAGGCCTAGCTAGTGGCTAGGCCTGTTTGTTTTTATTCTGGGCTGGGAGTGGCTTAGTGTAGTGCTGGGTGACTCACAGGTGGTGTCAACTGGACCTCCCACTTCTTTCCAAAAGCTTCTGGTGCTTTCTGGAAACAGAGGTCGAGAGGGAGGTGGAGCCGCCTGGGGTAATTTAAAGAGCCCTGACAAATCCCCAACTTGGATTGGCAGGGAGCAGGTCTTCTCAAATACCCGGGGTCAGCCTAGCTGGGGAAGAGTTGTTGGGTGGAAGAGATGGTGGGATAGAGTGCTGAGGCTGTCGGGGCCTAGAGAGAGCTTCCCAGTCTGGGGGGGTTGTGACCTTGGGCCTGTAAGTGCAGTCGGGACCACTTTCAGGAATGCATGGAAAGGTCCTGGACCCGAGGCACAAGAGAGAGCAAGGAGAAGACAGCAGGAGAGTGCACTGCTAAGCAGTGATGTAAGTAACTGAATTAAAATAAACTGAGTTACCTAACACAGTTACTTTAGAGGGTAACAAGTAATCTAACTGATTACTTTTCCCCTCATGGTAACTCAGTTCCCATTACTTTGGCTTAGTTACCCCAATTACATCTACCGCCACTAGATGGCAGTATTGTAATTCTGGTGTCCTGCCGAAAAAGTTCCCCCGCCGGATAAGGACCCCCTGTACTGCGCAGGCGCAGGGCTTGCGTAGTATGAAGGACTACGGAGCTTCCGAAAATTGCCGACCCTAAACAGCTCTGAGTGAACTCTACACCGCGCAGGTGCAGTTAACATGTAATTGTACGAGGCGATGCCGCACGCTCCCGATGCTCGTGCTACTCTGCAAGGGGCGTCTATCGTGTAAGTAAGGGGCGGGTCTAGTATTACTGTAACCAAGGGGTGCATTTATTATTATTGTTATATATCGAGCTCTGCCCATTAATTTACCATTCGCCCTCTTCTGTAGCCATCCGCTCCTTACAAGATATAATAATAATAATAATAGACCCGCCACTTGCTTACACGCTATAACAGATCTGCCCCTTGGTTAGAGTAATAATAGAGCAGCCCCTTGGTTACACAATATATAACAATAATAATAAATGCGCCCCTTGGTTACAGTAATACTAGACCCGCCCCTTAGTTACACGTATAGAATATTTAAAAAAAAAGTCAGTTACTTTGCTGCGTAACTAATTACTTTTCCAATGTAGTAACTGAGTTACTAACGCAATTACTTTTTGGGAGAAGTAATTTGTAACTTAACTAATTACTTTTTTAAAGTAAGATGACCAACACTGCTGCTAAGAGACTTCAGTCAGAATAGCTAGTCACAGCTGGGAGGGCTGGTGAGTGAGGTGCAGTCAGGAGGACTGGGGAGGCACACCTGGGAGGACTGGGAGCTTGCAGTCAAAGATGGGTGTAGAACCAGAAGAGTGAACTGTGGAAAAAGGGACAGTGGAAAGGGGCAGCTGCAGCCAGGAGGGCTGGCAGGGCCTAAAGAGGGCTGACTGGGATCAGTAGCCATGTTGGAGGACAGTTAGCACCAGAACTACTTCTACACCATAGAGGCCCAGGGTCTCTGCCTGCAAAGGGCAATTCTCTGAGGCCTGGCTGAGCTAGTGTCAGGCCTAATCACGTGGTGCTAGCTTATCTAGGGAATTGCAGCAAGAGTAGTGCTGGAGGAAGAGTTGTGCTGGAGAGAAGAATAGAGTGTATATACTGAGTGTATGTAGTAGTCCCAAGCAAGTTATACCAAATCTTACGGGGCATCCCATAGTCCCCTTTTTCCCAATCAAAGTTCAATCCCCTCAAAAAAAATAAAAAAAATAAACAAAGTACATGGATTATTCTATGTCTAGGAGCAGCCCAGCATCTGACAGGCCATGGACCGGTACCAGAACCAGTCCGGGGCCCGAGGATTGGGAAACCCTGGTTTAACAAACTAATGCCGTGTAGACACAAGCGGAATGTCCAACAGAAAAAGTCAGACGGAAGTTTTTCATTGTATACCTTACATCGGAGTCTGGATGCTGGGGGTGGCCTCGTGCACGGTTCCGGTCCCAAAACCCCTGGTGGTGGGAACAGGGAGTGCTGGGGCACGAAAGGGTGCAAGTGCCTGTGGCTGGGAGACTGGTGCTTGGAGGTACCGGTTCTTCTGGAAGGCAGGTGTAGAGGTTGGTAACCAAGACTGTATCCAGTGACGGCCGAACAGGTGGGTATAGGCACTGCAATGTCAAGACAGGCAGGGGTCGGCAACTGGCTGGCAAACGAGGTACAAAAGTGGAAGGCAAGTTCGTGGTCAAGAGTAGGCAGAGGTTGGCAACGGGCAGGTGATGAGGTACAAAATCAAAGAGCAGAGCCGTAGTCAAGGAATCCGAGCCGAGGTCAGTTTAGTAGAGGCAGCCAATAAGTAGGGGTGATCCAGGAGGGTAATCAAGGAAGCCGGGTAGATCAGGAACAAGGTAACAGGTAATACAGGCAGGAATTCAGGACACAGACTGAAGACGATCCAGCACTGACACCATGTGAAGGCCCTGTTTATATAGGGCGCCCTGTGCTGGGATTGGTGGAGGTGATCGTCCGTGGGCGATTGCGCATACACGTTCGCACTGACGTGCGAGTGCGTGCACCCGTTCGTATTGGAATGCGAGGACGCGCACCCGTTCGCGTTGGTACGCGGGTACGCCCGCATGTTCCAGAGCTCGTTCGGTTCCGTTGGGGAAACTGTGTATGGGTACTGGCACCCGCAGAGTGAGGATTCACCCCTGCTGAACGAAGACGGGCATTGGTAATGTGAGTTCTCTGACAGCCTCATCTGACTTTTTTTTTTTTTGAAAATTCTGACGGACCTAGAAATAGAACATGATTTAAATATTTGCGACGGAACCAATTCCTATCGGGAAAACCGCTCGTCTGTATGCTGTTCCGACAGACCAAAAATAACGCATGCTCTGAAGCAAGTATGAGATAGAAGCTATTGGCTACTGGCCATTGAACTTCCTTTTTCTAGTCCCGTCATACGTGCTGTACGTCACCGCGTTCTTGACGATTGGACTTTGGTGTGATCGTGTGTACGCAAGACAGTTTCAGTGAACTCTGTTGGAAAAAAACGTCATATTCCGACGGAAAAAACGTTCGTGTGTACGCGGCATTAATGTTATTCAGTTTGGGTTTACCTCTATTGTAAATACAGATTAAGCAAAGGTTAGGAAACCAGACCAAAGTACATATTTAAATCCAACAAACAGGATTGCAAGGGATATATGGGGGAACCACTAAACAGATTTTTTTACTATTTTATCTATGTATTATAGCATAGTAAAGCCTTCTTAAAATCAAAGGTATTTTCATGTCCCATTCCATCAAATATCCCAAAAATAAGAGGATTATTCCTCATTTTAGTATAGTGGGTGTACCCATGCAAATCATTCCTTAATGCTGCAACAGCCAATTGCATATCCACAACCACTGGTGTATGTTGCAAATATAGCCTAATTTTATAGAGTCATTTAGCTGTTTCAGGCTTTTTGGCCATCGCCAGTGCAGTGTATGGCAACTATCTATCATACACATTTACAAAGTTTCCTACTTACTTCATGTCTTTGTTCCTTAGGCTGTATATAATTGGATTTACCAATGGTGTCCCCACTGTATAGAACAATGATTGTAATTTGCTTATACTCGATAACTGTCCTATGCTTGGTTGACCATAACTAAATATCAGGGCAACATAAAATATGGAGACTACACTACATTGGTGAGGGGTTGCTGTTGTAGGATACCAGGGTGATGATCAAGAGGTTTTCACAGAGTGTTAAGATGTAAATCACCAAAATTAGAGTTAAGAGAAATATGTGAGTGACTTCGGAGCTTTGGAATCCCAGAAGAGTGACATTCATGATAATGGTCTGATTGTATTTCAGCTTTACATTTAAGAAATAAAAGGAAAAAAAAACATACTGAAGAAACAAAAGTTTTTTTTGAAAAAAAAAAAATATATAAACATTTGAACTACAAACAGATATTAAATAAACATTTATGAAGTCTGGGGCTCATTAATACAATATTAAGATTGCTTTTTCAATGCAAGCAATATAGATATTTGAACTTGACTAGATATCAGCCTTTTGCAACTTACTGTACAGCAGAGCTCAGATTTGGGCAGGACAAACCAAGCAGAAAACCAATCAGTTGTACTCATGTGTCGACAAGGTAAATCATAGAACAAGAGAACAGAGTGATAGAGGGCTATGGTATGGTATTTTAGGGGGACCCCATGCAAAAAAATGTAAAAGCCATACCAGACTCAAATAATCTGGATTGAATTTAAGGGGTGCTATTTTTTTTTTTTAGACGGATTTATTTCTGTTAATGTACATAGAAAAGTTGGATCCTTCCATTAGGCCGTTTCCTCAGTTCCAGCAGGTGCATCTCCACCCTTTGTGTTTCTGGTATAGATGACTTGGGCTCTGTGCTTGGACACCAACTTAATCAGACCTTTGTTGAGCAGCTCCTGGAGGGCAGCCCTGGCCAATGAGCCTCTAATCTTCAGCCTCTCAGACACCACAGCTGGAGTAATGAGTTTGTAGTTGGGAACTTCTTTACACAGCTTGTCATAAGTGGCTTTGTCAAAGAGCACAAGATTGTTCAACTTGTCCCTCACTTTTCCTTTTGACCACTTCTTCTTTTTGGCCTTGCCTCCAGACTTATTGACTGGGTCCTTGTCCTTCTTGGCAGACTTGCCGGCATCCTTTTTCTTGTCGTCTTTAGGTGGCATGCTGCTGCTGTCTCTCAAAGATGTCGGACAGAAAGCGGGGTGCTATTTTTTGTTGTCATTCATGCTGTGCGATGGGCTACAGAAAATTAGATATTTACAAATAATGAGATGACACAGTTTAAATTGCCAGCAAATGGGGGGCGTAGATGGCTGGTGGATAAGATGGCTGCTTGGGAACCCGACTCTGAACACTGATGGCTTTCCAGTGCATACAGTGGGTGCACAGAGCCTTGGAGGATGGTGGTTTCTGCTGCTAGAGGACTGGACACACCTGGGCTACATGTCCTGCAAGGGGAAATACAGAGGCCAAGATGAATACCAATAAGAAGGGAAAAAACAAGTAAAACGCTCCGCTAGTGTAAATCAACAAGTCTATCACAGTGTAAAAGAAGCCAGAGTGATCCCATCCATCCACCAAGCTGAATGGCTGCTCCACAATGTGCTTCTGCCTTCAGTCTGGGGGTCTGAGCCAAGGGTTGCTGCAGGAGTTGGGACGGAGACACTAGTTGCAGTATCCATATTATTTTAGAGTACATGAACATGTGTTCTTTGACCCCCTTGGCACATTGGTCTGGCGTTCACAGCCGCCTTGGCTTCCTCACTGACCCGCCACAGACTTCAGTGACTGAGTGTCTCTATCCCAAGCCTGCAGCAGCCGTTAGTTCAGACCCCCAAACTGCAGGCAGAAGCACATCATGGATCAGCCATTCAGCTTGGTGAATGGATGGGTTCACTCTGGCTTCTTTTACATCGTAACAGGTGTGTTGTTTCATTGGAACCATGTGAGTGCATCCTAAACAATCTTTTTTAATGTGTCAAAATAAAAGGAGGTTTTACACTAGGGGAGCGCTTCCCTTGTTTTTCCCTTCTTTCATTACAGGTTGTAGCCCAGACCGTGCTGGTAATCTCCTTGGGAGAGCAGCTGTACCTAGTAAACCTTACCCATTTAATGGATGATTAGGTTGAAGAGCGCAGGATTAAAATCCTTTCTTTCTGTGATGTTTTTTTTCCCTGCCCCACTGCTTCACTGGCCACGACGGTCCGGTGGCTCTCCCCACTCTCCCCCAATGCTGCTCCACAAGAGATGACGGATCCATGCATCACCTTTATCCTGAAAACATCCGTTCACAGCATTAGAGGGGATTCTCTTCTCAGGCTTTATCCAACACATCCAGTTCTGTAAAGGCTAAACCGAAACCTCATCCACCCTCAGAGCATGCTTCAAAGGGGAGTGAGACCACCATGTGCTTAGATGACACCAGGGAATTGGAAGACTCCATATTGGAGTTCCCCACTAATGACCAACCAGTTCTGGACACTGCACTAAAGGACATGTTAGTCTCCCTGAGAAGTACAATCCACTCAGACCTTATGGTACTTGTCCAACAGTTCAGATTTGACATTAAAGAGGTGGGAGACAGAGTAACCTTTATAGAAGATAAAATTACCTGGTAGACTTGCATAACGAGAGAGAAGATGACAAAGCCAGGCGCAATAATGTCAAATTTAATTGATTCCTTAATCGATTAAACCACCTGAGCGGAAAGCTTACTATCGTAACATCTTGAAAGAGGTCCTGTCAGATGCACCTTTGGACTTAAGACTGGTGAGAAATTGTTTAATCCCCAAGAGATTGATGATGCTTTCAGCATCTATTATAGCTCTCTTTATAATCTGAAGCAGGATACATTTATCCCCCAGCCTCAAATAATTGCAGAACCTGATGATCTGTTTATCCTTAAACAACCTGTCACTGGCACAGGGGCTACTGGTAGTCAGACAGTGGCCACAGGAGCACGGCAAGGTATGAGTGCCTGTGAACAGGCCAGCGGTCAGCAGGTGGCAGTGGCAGCAGAACAAGCTGTTGGCAGATGAGCTGGTATAGAGCTTGGCTGGTGACAGACTGTGGGTGAGCAGCTGGAAGCAGAAGCCCGATGTGAGCTTGCTAGAATGAAGAGCTGTAGCAGGCTGGATGAGCAGAATGCAGGGTCAGAGGAGTCAGGGTAGGTAACAGGGTAGGTAACAGTCAGCAGATCAGGAATTCATCAGATCAAGAATATTTTTTTTGGTGTAGGTTTCATGGGCACAATTAACACCCAAAGACCATTTTTTCCGCACCTGTTTGACAGGTGCATATCATTTACATTTTTGATAGCAAGGCCAATTCTTGCTTTCATAAAGAGCACCTCTGTAGAGTTATGGTATAAAGGCGCCACCGACACCCAAATAACAATCTTTCCGCATCTGTTACTTCTATCCAAAAGTCTGTGGAAGAGACCTCTTGGAATTGTGTGCTCCCTATTACTAGCAAGCACTCTTCCACAAATCTTTAAAACAGGGCATAATCACCCCACAATTTCTGCAGCTCTAATGGTGTGGAATTACTTAAAATTTGCCAATACTACTGAGCAGGCGATACCCAACCAACTACACGCCGTACTCTCCTTTGCTAAATCTAACCACCTAAGTAAACGGTGCTCTGATCTACAATCTCCCATTACTGACCAGCAATAGCAGAATGCCATTAACATTGATTTGACAGTACCCCAGATGACACTACACACCCTACCTTTTAGATAAATGCAAATCCCATAGTTCCAACTAAAGTTGGAGAGGTTGTTACCAGGTTTTATATGCTTTGGTACTGCCCACACATATGCAGCTACTTAAACTCAATTTACCACTTAGCCTCAGTAATAATACCAGTTATTTTTGTGATTAACTTCAAACAAGCCATCCTAAGCACTCACATTGACAAATTCAGTTAATTCATTCTGAAAAGTATACAGTTACTATGTTACCCTTTTTACACAGAAACCTTACAGAAAAGAAAATTCTGTGTTATGTCATAATGTGTGTGTTTTCCATTGGTCCTCACACTGACACTATTGCCAGGTGTGCCAGAGGGGTGCAGACTGTTCTTGGGGTTTAGAGGCAGAGTGCGGAACCAATTATGCTAAAGCGGCTCCTGCGGGGTAGCGATACGTGCTGTACCACAATGGCAGGTTCCCAGTCGCTATTTCTTTTTTTTAAGGCCATTCCAGCCCTGTACCATCACTAGGGATGAGCCGAACACCCCCCCCGTTCGGCTCGCACCAGAACCCGCGAACGGACCTAAAGTCCGTGCGAGCTTTAGAACCCTATTAGTTATAATGGATGCGAACGTTCGAAATCAAAAGTGCTAATTTTAAAGGCTAATATGCATGTTAATGTCATAAAAAGTGTTTGGGGACCTGGGTCCTGCCCCAGGGGACATGTAATTTTTTTTTAAAAATGGCCGTTTTTTCAGGAGCAGTGATTTTAACCACTTTCCGACCGGCGCACGACGATGTACGTCCCTTTTTTGAAGAGGGATATCTCGGTAACGGCAGCAGCTGCTGCCACAACCGAGATATCCATCTCTTCAGGCGCCGGCCAGCATTCCGATAATGGTGGTCATCGTGGCGGTTTCGCCGCAAGATCACCGTTATCGGCGGCGGGAGAGGTGCCCCCCCCTCCCGCCGCTCTCCCGCGCCTTCCGCCGCTTACCGGAACCGTCGGCAGCAGCGGAGGCGATCGGGTCCTTTCCCCTCCTGTGCATAGAGATGAGTGACGCTAAGATGGCCGCCACTCATCTCTATACCATAGGAGGGCGGATGCGACGTCAAAAACGTCACTTCCGCCCATACCTCTTAAAGAGGAATTTTCAAATGTAATTTTTTTAAATGACATTTTTTTTTTTTTTTTTCATTGAAGTCCAAATATGAGATCTGAGGACTTTTTGACCCCAGATCTCATATTTAAGAGGACCTGTCATGCTTTTTTTTCTATTACAAGGAATGTTTACATTCCTTGTAATAGGAATGAAAGTGAGCCAATTAATTTTTTTTTTAAAAACAGTGTAAAAATCAACAAAATCAAGAAAAATAAATAAGAAAAACCCCAAAATTTTTTTTTTAAAGCGCCCCGTCCCGACGAGCTCGTGCGCAGAAGCGAACGCATACGTGAGTAGCGCCCGCATATGAAAACGGTGGTCAAACCACACATGTGAGGTATCGCCGCGATCGGTAAAGCGAGAGAAATAATTATAGCCATGGACCTCCTCTGTAACGCAAAATATGCAACCTGTAGAATTTTTTAAAACGTCGCCTATGGAGATTTTTGAGGGTAAAAGTTTGATGCCATTCCACGAGCGGGCGCAATTTTGAAGCGTGACATGTTAGGTATCAATTTACTCGGCGTAACATTATCTTTCACAATATATAAAAAAATTGGACTAACTTTACTGTTGTCTTATTTTTTTATTCAAAAAAGTGCATTTTTTCCAAAAAAAGTGCGCTTGCAAGACCGCTGCGCAAATACCTTGTGAAAAAAAGTATTGCAACGACCGCCATTTTATTCTCTAGGGTGTTAGAAAAAAAACAATATATAATGTTTGGGGGTTCTAAGTTTTTTTATAGCAAAAAAAACTGTTTTAAACATGTAAACACCTAAAATCCAAAACGAGGCTGGTCTTAAAGTGGTTAATAATGCTTAAATTGAAACAATAAAAGTGTAATATTCCTTTAAATTTTGTACCTGGGGGGTGTCTATAGTATGCCTGTAAAGGGGCGCATGTTTCCCGTGTTTAGAACTGTCTCTGCAAAAAGTGTCATTTTTGCAAGTAAAAAAGCTATTTAAAATCACTCGCGGCTAATTTGAATTGACGGATCCCGTAATACAGAGAACAGTCATTCATTGAAACTGAAAGTCATTCTTAAAAAAAAAGTCATTCATAAAAAATAAAAAAAATGAAAGAAAAAAAGCGTGGGGGTCCCCCCAAATTCAATAACCAGGCCCTTCAGGTCTGGGATGGATATTAAGGGGAACCCCAGCCAAAAAAAAAATGGCGTAGGGCCCCCCTCAAAATCCATACCAGACCCTTGAGGTCTGGGATGGATTTTAAGGGGAACCCTAGCCAAAAAAAATGGCGTGGGGTCCCCCTCAAAATCCATACCAGACCCTTATCCGAGCACGCAACCTGGCAGGCCACAGGAAAAGAGGGGGGGATGAGAGCGCCCCCCCCTCCCGCCTGAACCGTACCAGGCCACATGCCCTCAACATTGGGAGGATGCTTTGGGGTCCCCCCCAAGCACCTTGTCCCCATGTTGATGAGGACAAGGGCCTCTTCCCCACAACCCTGGCCATTGGTTGTGGGGGTCTGCGGGCGGGGGGCTTATCGGAATCTGGAAGCCCCCTTTAACAAGGGGACCCCCAGATCCCGGCCCCCCCACTCTGTGTGAAATGGTAAGGGGGTACAAAAGTACCCCTACCATTTCACCAAAAAAGTGTCAAAAATGTTAAAAATGACAGGAGACGGTCTTTGACAATTCCTTTATTAAAATCTTCTTTCTTCTTTCTTCATTCTTCGGTTTCTTCATCTTCTCCTTCCGTCATCTTCTTCCATCTTCTTCCATCTTCTTCTTCCTCCGATCCGCTTCTTCTTGCGCCGGTCTTCTCGTCCTTCTCGTCCGGCATCTTCTTCCGTCGGCGTCGGCGTCGGTGTCTCTTCTTGGGCTGCTCCGCGCAATGGGAGGCTCCCGCTGTGTGAGGCTCCGCTCCGTCTGACAGGTCTTTTATAACGGAGGGCACCTGGTGACCCCGCCCCCTCTGACGTCATGGGGAAAGCCATAGGGAATTCCCCATGACGTCCCCGTGCGTCAGAGGGGGCGGGGTCACCAGGTGCCCTCCATTATAAAAGACCTGTCAGACGGAGCAGAGCCTCACACAGCGGGAGCCTCCCATTGCGCGGAGCGGTCCAAGAAGAGACACCGACACCGACGCCGACGGAAGAAGATGCCGGACGAGGACGAGAAGACCAGCGCAAGAAGAGGCGGATCGGAGGAAGAAGAAGATGGAAGAAGATGGAAGAAGAAGATGGAAGAAGATGACGGAAGGAGAAGATGAAGAAACTGAAGGATGAAGAAAGAAGAAAGAAGATTTTAATAAAGGAATTGTCAAAGACCGTCTCCTGTCATTTTTAACATTTTTGACACTTTTTTGGTGAAATGGTAGGGGTACTTTTGTACCCCCTTACCATTTCACACAGGGGGGGGCGGGATCTGGGGGTCCCCTTGTTAAAGGGGGCTTCCAGATACCGATAAGCCCCCCGCCCGCAGATCCCCACAACCAATGGCCAGGGTTGTGGGGAAGAGGCCCTTGTCCTCATCAACATGGGGACAAGGTGCTTTGGGGGGGACCCCAAAACACCCTCCCAATGTTGAGGGCATGTGGCCTGGTACGGTTCAGGCGGGAGGGGGGGGCGCTCTCGTCCCCCTCTCTTTTCCTGCGGCCTGCAAGGTTGCATGCTCGGATAAGGGTCTGGTATGGATTTTGAGGGGGACCCCACGCCATTTTTTTTGGCTAGGGTTCCCCTTAAAATCCGTCCCAGACCTCAAGGGTCTGGTATGGATTTTGAGGGGGACCCTACGCCATTTTTTTTTTTTTTTTGGCTGGGGTTCCCCTTAATATCCATCCCAGACCTGAAGGGCCTGGTTATTGAATTTGGGGGGACCCCCACGCTTTTTTTTTTTTTTTTTTATTAATGAATGACAGTTCTCTGTGTTAGAGGAGCCATCAATTCATTAGCCGCGAGTGCTTTTAAATAGCTTTTTTCCTGCAAAAATTACACTTTTTTGCAGGGAAAGTTCTAAGCACAGGAAACCTGCCCCCTTCACAGACCACCTATAGACACCCCCCAGATGTGATACTGCAATGCTGTTCTAACAGCACGCACACACATATCCCCAGAAATAGAGCATATCTTGTCAGCAGTCAGCAACACACTGACACGCTGACACTGTGACTGAAACATAATATGCGAGGCCGCCGCGGGGCGTGTACTAAAGCCCCTGAGCTATAATTGGCTACAGGCATCCTGCCTGTAGCCAATTATGGCTCTCCTCGCTGCCGGCGCTGTGATTGGCCAAGCATGCGGGGTCACAGTGCATGCTTGGCCAATCATCAGCCAGCATTGCACTGCGACTAGCGCAATGCATTGCGGGCCGCTCGCATCACACGAATTTGATGCGAGCGGCCCCAATAGTTCTGGGCTCGCCGAGCGAGCAAACGGCCTGTGCTCGATTCGAACATGGGTTCAAATCAAACACCGGGCCCATCCCTAACCATCACGTGGAAGGCAATATTGTGGCATCGTTCGGCAAGGCAGTCAGCCGCAAAGTCCACGTTTCTGCTGACATGTGGTCTAGCACATGGTCAGGGATCATATATTTTTTATTCACAGCACAGTGGGTAACTCTACTTGCAACTCGGAAGGATGCAGGACACGGCTCAGTGCTGCAACTTGTTGTGCCCCCACATCTCTAACAGCTAGTGGTGATGATGCCATATTTGTCAGCTTTAACCCCTCTTCCTCCATGCCCTCCTCTGCTGAATTGTCTTATGAACCACAAGTACCCCCTAAGCTTTCAAGGGGATATTCAATGAGTCAGGCTAAAAGGTACCATGAGGTGCTGTTAGTTGGTGTGTCTAGGGGACAGGAACCACACCGGAGCAGAGGCTCTTGTAGCTCTGCAGCTACCCAGAGGTGGTTCATGCCATGCCAGCTGGAGCCAGGAATGGTGGTGTGCGATAATGGCACACACCTCCTGTCCGCCCTTAGACAGGGAAAGTTGACACATATACCATGCTTGGCACATGTCCTAAATTTGGTGGTGCTGCACTGTTCTTAAATAGGTACCCAGGGTTGGAAGATCTGCTAAAGCAGGCCAGAAGAGTCTGTAGCCATTTAAGGCGGTCATACACAGCCAGTGCTCAGTTGGCTGAAATTCAGCGGGAATTCCACCTGCCCATAAACCGCCTGATTTGTGACATGCCCTCTAGGTGGAACTCAACTTTAAAAATGCTGCAGTGGCTGCACATACAGCAGAGGGCTGTCAACGAGTATCTGTTTGAGTATGGCACAACGACAGGCTCAGTCCAGCTCGGCTTAATTTCCCCACGCATATGGTTGCTCATAAAGGATGCATGCACTGTACTGTCACCATTTGAGGAGGCCACAAGGATGGTGAGCTGTGACAATGCATGCAACAGTGACAGAATCCCTGTTGTGTTCCTGCTGGAGCAGACTCTGAATCGCATTATGGACAGGGCACTTGAAGCAGAGCAGTGGGTGGAAGAGGATGACTTCCTTTCCTCTCAAGTCCCACTTTATGCAGACACTGTTGTTCCTACACCACATTACACACAAGGGGAGAGGAAGGAGTAGGATTCTGACAGTTTTGGAGGCATTGAAGCAGAGGAAGACATAAGTCAAACAGTAAGAGATGGTTTTCTATCCCCAGAACCCTTGGGAGTAGTATGTGGATGGGAAGAGGCAGTTCCAGATACTGTAATCCTCCCGAGGAGTCTTCTTCAAATGCCCCCTGCAAATATGTGGTGCATGGTTGATGTTTCAAAGCCTACGAAAGGACCCAAGAATACATGGCATAAAGTAGAAAGAACACTATTTGTTGGCAACCCTCCTTGATCACCTTTATAAGGGGAAAGTCTCAGAACTCATCCCATCCCCACAGAGAGTGCAGAAGATGAAACCTTAGAGGAGTTTATCTAACTCTTTTTCCCACCTCTGGTTGGCAAAAGCATGGAAAACATAGTTTTGAGGCTTCTGTTGGTCAAGAGAGTAGTGGTGGAGAAGGCATTTCTCCACCAGTAATGCATTTCACATTTTTTTTTGTCCCCACCCAGGGCTGTCAGCTTCCACATCCCATCAGCAGCATCTGCATCATATGGTGGATGATTATCTAGAGGTGAAAACAGAGATGGAGAGCTTTCCAGTCGACTCGACAATCCACTGCTTACTGACTCATGAGAACATGCCCAGTATGCAATTGAGCTGCTGGGCTGCCCTGCATCCAGCGTGCTTTGCGAATTGGCATTCAGTGCTGCTGGAAGTTTTGTTACTGATAATAGTACGCATCTGTCCACAGACTCAGTGGACCATCTGACTTTTATCAAAATGAATCAGTCCTGGATTACCAGCAGCTATGAATCCCCTGATGCTGATGTCGCTGATTAAGTGTTTTTAGGATGTGGAATCTCTGCAGGACGTTTAGACCAATTTTTCCGCACCTGTTTGACAGGTGCATATCATTTACATTTTTGATAGCAAGGCCAATTCTTGCTTTAATCAAGAGCACCTCTGTAGGGTTATGGTATAAAGGCGCCACCGACACCCAAATAACAATCTTTCCGCATCTGTTACTTCTATCCAAAAGTCTGTGGAAGAGACCCCAGACTTTATCCAAAAAAAAATATAATCTTGTTCCCAGGGCACTGGGAAGACACCACGATACCCAAAGACCAATTTTTCCAAACCTGTTTGACAGGTGCATATCATTTAAATGTTTAACAGCAAGGCCAATTCTTACTGTGACCCGCATGCTTGGCCAATCATAGAGCCAGCGGCGAGGAGAGCAATAATTGGTTACAGGCAGGATGCCTGGGGCCAATTATAACTCAGGGGGTTTAGTACACACCCCACATTAAAAAAGGCAGCCGAGCCGGCGGCCTTGTATATTGTGTTCCAGTGTCAGTGTTATTATGTGCTGCTGACTGCTGACATCATCTTCTGTGATTCTGGGGATTAGTGTGTGCGTGCTGTTAGTACAGCATTGCAGTATCACATCTGGGGGGTGTCTATAGTATGCCTGTGAAGGGGCGCATGTTTCCTGTGCTTAGAACTGTCATTGCACAAAGTGTCATTTTTGCAGAAAAAAAAAGCTATTTAAAATCACTCGTGGCTAATGAATTGACGGCTCCCGTAACACAGATAACAGTCATTCATTGAAAGTCATTGATAAAAAAAAAAAGCGTGGGGTTCCCCCTAAATTCAATTACCAGGCCCTTCAGTTCTGCTATGGATATTAAGGGGAACCCCGGCCCAAAAAAAAATGGCGTGGGGTCCCCCTCAAAATCCATACCAGACCCTTGAGGTCTGGGATGGATTTTAAGGGGAACCCCGGCCAAAAAAAAAATGGCGTGGGGTCCCCCTCAAAAATCCATACCAGACCCTTATCCGAGCACGCAACCTGGCAGGCCGCAGGAAAAGAGGGGGGACGAGAGCGCCCCCCCTCCCTCTTGAATCGTACCAGGCCACATGCCCTCAACATTGGGAGGGTGCTTTGGGGTCCCCCCCAAAGCACCTTGTCCCCATGTTGATGAGGACAAGGGCCTCTTCCCCACAACCCTGGCCATTGGTTGTGGGGGTCTGCGGGTGGGGGGCTTATTGGAATCTGGAAGCCCCCTTTAACAAGGGGACCCCCAGATCCTGCCCCCCCGTGTGAAATGGTAAGGGGGTACAAAAGTACCCCTACCATTTCACCAAAAAAGTGTCAAAAATGGTCCCTGTCCTCATCAACATGGGGACAAGGTGCTTTGGGGGAGACCCCAAAGCACCCTCCCAATGTTGAGGGCATGTGGCCTGGTACTGTTCAGGAGGGAGGGGAGGCGCTCTCGCCCCCCCTCTTTTCCTGCAGCCTGCCAGGTTGCGTGCTCGGATAAGGGTCTGGTATGGATTTTGACGCCATTTTTTTTTTTTTGGCCGGGGTTCCCTTTAAAATCCATCCCAGACCTCAAGGGTCTGGTATGGATTTTGAGGGGGACCCCACGCCATTTTTTTTTATTTGGCCGGGGTTCCCCTTAATATCCATAGCAGACCTGAAGGGCCTGGTAATTTAATTTGGGGGGACCCCCACCTTTTTTTTTTGTTTTTTTTTTTTTTTTTTTATCAATGACTTTTTTTTAATCAATGACTTTCAATGAATGACTGTCCTCTGTGTTACGGGAGCCGACAATTCATTAGCCGCAAGTGATTTTAAATAGCTTTTTTTCCTGCAAAAATGACACTTTGTGCAGGGACAGTTCTAAGCACGGGAAACATGTGCCCCTTCACAGGCATACTATAGACACCCCCCAGGTACGAAATTTAAAGGAATATTACACTTTTATTGTTTCACTTTAAGCATTATTAAAATCACTGCTCCTGAAAAAACGTCAGTTTTTAAAAAAAAAATTTGCATCGATACATGTCCCCTGGGGCAAACACTTTTTTTGACAATAACATGCATATTAGCCTTTAAAATTAGCACTTTTGATTTTGAACGTTTGCGTCTATTGTAACTAATAGGGTTCTTAAATTTACACAGGTCCGTTCGCGGGTTCTGGTGCGAACCGAACCCAGGGGTGTTCGGCTCATCCCTAATCTCTATAGGGTTACGGTATGAAGGCACCACAGCCACCCAAAGACCAGTTTTTGGCAACTGTTTAACAGGGGCATATCGTTGCAATTTTCGACAGCTAGTACCTCTAGGCTTACTGTGGACACCCAAAGAGCAATCTTTCCACACCTGTTACTTCTATCCAAAAGTCTGTGGAAGAGACACCAGACCAACAAAAACTCTAATCTTGTTCCCAGTGCACTACATTGTGGCCTCATCATACAGACTGGCTCCCCTTACAAAATAAAGAAAGCTTTCAGGGAAAATGTATTTTTTGGCTTTATAAATGTAATTATTGCTGCAGCAGCTTCTATACACAGTACAGATATGCCAATTTACAGGTGGACTAAGGGGACCCCCATTCACTATATTGAAATGAATAAAAAATGTTTAATTTTACGCATCAATAAATCACTGCTCATTTAAAAATTATGTTTTTTACAAACTTTTTTTTCATTGATACTACCCTGTTTCCCCGAAAATAAGACCTAGTGTGATTGTCGGTGATGGCTTCAATATAAGCCCTACCCCCCAAATAAGCCCTAGTTAAAGTCCTTGTAGGTCTTATTTTCAGGGTAGGGCTTATTTTCGTGGAAACAGGGTAGGGCTTATTTGGGGGGTAGGGCTTATATTGCAGCCATCACAGACAATCACGCTAGGTCTTATTTTCGGGGAAACAGGGTAGACATGACATTGATACTAGACACGTTTCGGAATTTCGTTTTTGTCTGAAAAATACATGTTTTAGTTACTCCCAAAATAAATTTTTATTTATTTTGTTTCGTTAAAAAATGCATTAGTCCGAAAATCCAAAATAATTAAGGTTGAATCTGTCATTGAAGGCTTATGGTGCCTGTCGAATGTTCTAAGAATATTTGACGGAGCAGCTAAACTGTACGACACTGCAATCGTACATTTCTGGTCGAATGTTCCGCCTACAAGCTATAGTAGAATTCTAATGTTGTATGACACTAGTAATAATTCTATTTATTAAATATTATTACTAGTCAACCAACATTAGAATTCTTCTATAGCCTATGGGCGCAGCATTTGACCATAAATGTCCGCTCGCGGGGGACTGCTTAGTCGAATCTTCATGTCAAATCTTTTCTCTCTATGCCGAATAATCTTGGACTAATAGTTAGATTAGGCACATTCAACCTTTTTTTGCTATTGTCTCTATAATGTCAAATCTTTAATAGAGCTAAGGTTAGGCACATTCGACCACAGGTTCGATGGACGCAGATCACTATTGTCAGCGTCATGTCAAATCTCCTATCTATATCGAACTGCTGCAACAAAAATAAAGCATTTGTTTATGTCGGATCTTTCGGTTTTTGGATTCTGCACATTCGTTATCGTTTGTTAAAACGATAACGAAAATACCAGATTTTCGGACTAAAATGCATTTGGATGAAAACAAATGCACATGTCTAATTGATACATGTCCCCCAGGTCAGTACCCAGACCCCCATAACCATTGTATGCTCAATTACTTGCATATAGGCCTTCAAAATGGGCACTTTTGATTTTTCCAGTTCGAGTCCCATAGACTTCAATGGGGTGCATTATTTGCTTCCGAAAATTTTGTGATGTTCGAAAGTTCTGGTTTGAAACAAACTCTATATAGGGTGAGGCCCTTGTCCCCATCAACATAGTATCCTCCCAATGTTGAGGGCATGTGGCCTGTTACGGTTCAGGAGGGGGGGCGCTCTCTCGTCCCCCCTCTTTTCCTGCGGCCTGCCAGGTTGCGTGCTCGGATAAAGGGTCTGGTATGGATTTTTGGGGGGGACTCCACGCCATTTTTTTTTTAATTTGGCGTGGAGTTCCCCTTAAAATCCGGGTCTGGTATGGATATTTGGGGGAACCCCACGTAATTTTTTTTTTTTTTGACGTGGGGTTCCCCTTAACCACTATAGCCCCGGACCAATTGGCAGCCAAAGGACCAGGCCCCTTTTTGCGATTCGGCACTGCGTCGCTTTAACTGACAATTGCACGGTCGTGCAACGTGGCTCCAAAACAAAATTGGCGTCCTTTTTTCCCACAAATAGAGCTTTCTTTTGGTGGTATTTGATCGCCCTTGCGGTTTTTATTTTTTGCGCTATAAACAAAAATAGAGCGACAATTTTGAAAAAAATGCAATATTTTTTGCTTTTTGCTATAATAAATATCCCCAAAAAATATATAAAAAAACATTTTCTTTCCTCAGTTTAGGCCGATACGTATTCTTCTACATATTTTTGGTAAAAAAAATCGCAATTAGCGATTATTGATTGGTTTGCGCAAAAGTTATAGCGTTTACAAAATAGGGGATAGTTTTATAGCATTTTTATTAATATTTTTTTTTACTAGTAATGGCGGCGATCAGCGATTTTTATTGTGACTGCGACATTATGGCGGACACATCGGACATTTTTGACACATTTTTGGGACCATTGTCATTTATACAGCAATCAATGCTATTTAAATGCATTGATTCCTGTATAAATGACAGTTGTAGTGAAAGAGTTAACCACTAGGGGGAGGGGAGGGGTTATGGGCTATGACGTGTGTGTGTTTTTTTACATTAGGGGGCGGGGCTGACGTCGGACGTCATTGATCGGCTTTTCCGATGACCGGGAACAGCCAATCAATGACAGGCAGAGTAGGAAGCGCGGGGAGAGGTTTGTTTACACAAACCTCTCCCCGTTCTTCAGCTCTGTAACCCGATCGCGGGACACCAGTGGCGATCGGGTCCGCTGGTCCCGCGGTCGGGGTCACGGAGCTCGCGACCCATGGGCAGGCATTTAAAGGGCCACGTACAGGTATGTGGTTTTGCCTGCCCGTGCCATTCTGTAGACGTATATCTACATGAGGCGGTCGGGAAGCGGTTAATATCCATACCAGACCTGAAGGGCATGGTAATTGAATTTGGGGGGAACTCCATGCATTTTTTTTTTTTTATCAATGACTTTTAATGACTGTTCTCTGTATTATGGGGAGCCGACAATTCATTATAGCCGCGAGTGTTTTTAAATGACTTTTTTTCCTGCAGAAATGACCTGCATGCTTTGGCCAATCACAGTGTGCTCTGCTGTGACAGCCATGATTGGCCAAAGGCAGGGTGCCTTTGGCCAATCATGGCTCAGGGTGCTAAGTTGACTCCACACACTATGTAAGGCTGCTTACATAGTGGTCATACATAGTGTAATGAATGAGAGCAGCACAATTTAATTTCTAAAGGAAAAAATGTAATTTAAAACTGCTAACGGCTGTAATGTATTGCCAGATCCCGGCAATATACATACAAATCATTAAAAAAATGGCGTGCCCCCCCCCCCAGTCCATTACCAGGCCCTTCAGGTCAACCCTGTGCCAAAATTAAAAAAAATTGGCATGGGGTCCCCCCAAAATCCATACTAGACCCTTATCCATGCACGCAACCTGGCAAGCTGCAGGAAAGGGGGAACGAGAGCGCTCCCCCTCCTGAACTGTACCAGGCCACATGGAGAGGGTGCTTTAGGGTCCAGCACAAAACACCTTGTCCCCATGTTGATGGAGACAAGAGCCTCTTCCTCACAACCCTTGCCCGGTGATTGTGGGGGTCTGCGGGTGGGGAGCTCCCAGATCCTGCCCCCCTATGTGAATGGGTATCTAAAACATTGTACCCCAATCGATTCACCTAAAAAAGTGTCATAAAAAGTAAAAATGACAGGAGACAGTTTTGGGCAATTCCTTTATAAAAAAAGGGGGTCCCGCAATATCCATCCATCTTTAATCACGTCTGATGGTCCCAAGTTTTTTTTAAAAAAAACTCTGCCTCCATGGGAGGCGTCCCGTTGACTGCAGCCTTTTCGTGATGACAGCTGTTATATAGCTGAGAGCGGGGCCACCTGGTGATGTAAATGGATGACCCCGCCCCCCCTGACGTCACATTATGTCATAAGGGGGCAGGGTCACCCGGTTACATCACCTGGTGGCCCCGCCCTTGCCTAAATAACAGCTGTCATCACGAAAAGGCTGTAGTCAGCGGGACGCCTCCAATGGAGGCAGAGTTTTTCCGTTTTTTTTCTCTGGACCGTCGGACGCTGTAATTGAAAATGAATGGACATCGCGGGACACTTTTTTTTTCTTTTAATAAAGGAATTGTCAAAAACTGTCTCCTGTCATTTTTACATTTTTGACACTTTTTTTGGTGAATAGGGGTACAATGTACCCGATACCCATTCACATAGGAGGGCTGGGATTTGGGGGCCCTCTTGTAAAAAAATCATGGTCAAATTCACCTGCCACAAGATGCAGTGTGTCACTTGCTACCAGATGCAATTTTATCGGTGCAGTGTATGAGCAAGGAGAGCAGTAACCCCCCCACCTGTGGGATTGGCACTGTGCTGCCCATGAAATCCCATATCTCCCTGTGTGGTCCCTGGGATCAGCACTGTTAGTTGTTGCCTGCTTTCAGGGGAATCTTTAGCTTGAGCTTGGCGCCCGGTTTGCTTTCCCTGAACGATTCACTGAGCCTACACATGAACAGTAGCTTAAGGGATACATGAGGCAGTGGAGCCCAGCATCTGACAGACCACGGACCATTACCAGTCCACAGCCCGAGGGTTGGTAAACCCTGGTTTAACAAACTAAATGTTATTCAGTTTGGGTTTACCTCAACTGTAAATTTAGATTAAGCAGGAAACCAGGCCAAAGTACAGATCTAAATCCAACAAACAGGATTGCAAGGGATATATGGGGGAAAACAGATTGTATTACTATTTTATCTATGTATTATAGCATAGTAAAGCCTTCTTAAAATCAAAGGTATTTTTATGTCCCATTCCATTGAATATCCCAAAAATAAGAGGATTATTCCTCATTTTAGTATAGTGGGCGTACTCATGAAAATCATTCCTTAAGTCAAATGCATATCCACAACCACTGGTGTAAGGTGCAAATATAGCCCAATATTATAGAGTCATTTAGCCGTTTCAGGCTTTTTGCCCATCGTCAGTGAAATGTATGGCAACTATCTATCATTCAAATTTACAAAGTTGCCTACTAACTTATACAAGGTTAACTTCATGTCTTTGTTCCTCAGGCTGTATATAATTGGATTTACCAATGGTGTCCCCACTGTATAGAACAATGATTGTAATTTGCTTATACTCGATAACTGTCCTATGCTTGGTAGACCATAACTAAATATCAGGGCAACATAAAATATGGAGACCACAGTCAGATGTGAGCTACAGGTGGAGAAAGTCTTCTGTTTTCCAGTAGCCGATGTGATTTTCAGTATAGTAAATATAACATTACTGTATGATACAATAAGAAATAAGAAAGGTAGGAAAAGTACAGCTATGCTAATCATAATCATTTCTACACGAACCACAAATGTATCTGAACAAGAAAGGTTTAACAAAGGCAAAGCGTCACAGAAGAAATGGTCAATAATATTTGGTCCACAGAAGTCCAGACAAGCAATTGTAACTGTGCTGATCATCATAATAATAATGCCCAACAGCCAAGACATAACAGCCAGTTTTATGCAGAAAAGTTTATCCATTATAGATGTATAATGCAATGGCTTACAGATGGCCAAATATCGGTCATAAGCCATCACCGTCAGAAGAAGACACTCTGAACATTCCGTCACTGCAAAAATATAATGCTGGAACATGCAGCCTCTGAAGGACATTATTCCATCTTCTTGAACTATAATATAAAGCAAGTTTGGGCAGATATCTGTGCTTAGAATTAAATCAGATAAAGAGAGCTGGGTGAGGAAGAAGTACATTGGAGTGTGGAAGTTGCTATTGTAGGATACCAGGGTGATGATCAAGAGGTTTCCACAAAGCGTTGAGATGTAAATCACAAAAATTAGAGCGAAGAGAAATATGTGAACAACTTTGGAGCTTTGAAATCCCAGAAGAGTAACATTTGTGATAATGGTCTGGTTGTATTTCAACTTTACATTTGAGAAGGAAAAGGGAAAAAAAGACAAACTGAAGAAAGGAAAGTCTTTTAACAAAATATATATATATATATATATATATATATATATATATATATATATATATATATATATATATATATATATATATATATGAATAGTTGAACTACAAGCAAATATTAAATAAATATGTATGCAGTCTGGGGCTCATTAATACACTATACATTTTTTTTTTTTTAATGCAAGCAATATAAGTATTTGAACTTGACTATGTATCAGCCTTTTTGAAATTTAACAGAGCTCAGACTTGGGCAGGGAGAATCAGTTTAGAAAACCAACTCATGTGTCAACAAGGCACATCATAGAAAGAGGGAACAGAGCGATAAAGAGTTTAGCTTCCCAGTATGCTGTCTCCTTTCACTGTCCAGTCACAGACTAAGGGAGGTCTGTCTGGTATAGTCTCCTGCTAATTGTAATGATAAGTGGGGATAATGGCGCTCCCTAGTGGTTAGTCAAATAAAAAGTGACTATATAAAACACACATTTTTCCTCTCGATACCTATCTGATTGTATTGCTCAGTTACTGTTTTTGTAAATCTGTAAAATCTTAATAAAAACTTCTTTAAAAAAAAAAAAATAATAAAATAAAACACACAATATGTGAAAATGAGAGAAATTGCCTATTGCGTGATGAGATTGATGCCCAACATACAGCCTGGTGCAAGGCACCTACCACCACACAATGTGGGGATATAACATATGTGGCCTGAAAGGTGAACAGATATAAATACCTAACACGTCAAAGCGATATGTATGTACCTGACACCACCTAAGTTGTAGTTAAAGTGGAAGTAAACCCTTCCAAAGCACTTTGGCCTACAGGTAAGCCTAGATTAAGGCTTACCTGTAGGTCCAATAAATATCTCCTAAACCTACATGGTTTAGGAGATATTTAGAAATAAAAAGGCATCGCTGTCTACGGCGCATGTGCCGTAGACAGCGGCGCGCAGGCGCACTGCGCATGCCGGTCTCATGGCGATATGCCCCTTTTCTGCGCATGTGCCGGAGTGACGTCATCGCCGCTCCAGCGAATCACAGTGCTGGAGCGACGAGACCCGGAAGTCACTCCGGCCCTGGATGGCGGCGCAGAAGATCGTGGATAAGGACCGCTTTGGGGGCTTCATTTTCAGGTAAGACTTTCATAATGAGCTAGTATGCTATGCATACTAGCTCATTATGCCTTTGCCTTGCAGGGTGTCTTTTTTTTTTTTTTAAGAGGCTTTACTTCCTCTTTAAGTCCTGTGGTGCCAAATAATCAGTGTAGCAAACTTCCAAAAAAAATATATATATATGTATATATATATATATATACCAACTAGATATGGTGCAATGATCCCAAGTGAAAAATATATATATATACTTTAAACCAAACAAAAAACGAATGGTCTGCTATGGATCAGTGTGCTAACAACAGATAGCATATATAACACATATATAAAAACCAGTCCCAGTCCCATGTGTTAAATACCTTAACTATAACTTATATATAAGACAATAATATTTAAAAATAATAGTGAAAAATCATAATGAAAAAGTCCAGTAACCACTCCAAGCAGTTGTATGCAAAAATTGATGAAAAAAAGGGAAAAAAGTTCAATAAACGGTGACTTTGGTGCTCATTCAGTCAAGTGACTTGGTGCTTCCCCTTGAGGTCCCCCACTCACCAGACTTCACTTCCCCTACAGGGGTGACCAGCATGTATAGAAATCCGTAGGTGGTCCGTCTGTTTGTGCACTGCGGGCTCCTCTTTGTATCCACTCGGCTACTGGGTCCTGTGCGGGGTGTCCCACTAGGTGACCTGATGCTCTGTCTTGCTCCGTAATCAGCACTGGCTCTTCATATGGGGTTTAACATTCAAAGAGTGTAGCTCCTCGCAGGGGAGAGATAAAGGAATCTCATAGTGTAGTAGGTAAAACTTGTTTTATTTAAAAAGTAATAAAACAGATAAAATAAAAAACACAGGTATTTCCTCCAGTGGGTACAACCTGGTTGCGCTACACTAATACAAGTAAGGAAGCCGGTTTGCAGCGTGCGCTCCAACTGCGTTCCAAGCCTCCTCTTCCGTACCAGAAATTACATAAGGACGTCTTCAAAAGCGACGCCTAAGGTGCACTTACGTCATTTCCGGTACGAAAGAAGAGGCTTGGAACGCAGTTGGAGCACATGCTGCGAACCGGCTTCCTTACTAGGCGATGTTTAAAATTTTCTACAGGTTACATGCTTAGAGTTACAGAGTAGGTATTTTGCTAGAAGTACTGCTCTTGCTCTAACGATCATGACAATACTTCACATGTGTGGTTTGAACACCGTTTTCATATGTGGGCGCGACTTACGTTTGCATTCGCTTCTGTGCGTGAGCTCGGCGGGACAGGGTGCTTTAAAAAAATGTTTTTCTTATTTATTTAACTTTTTTTTTTACACTGTCCTTTAAAAAAAAAAATTGGGTCACTTTTAGGCTATTTTCACACTGGGGCGCTGGGTGCGCTGGCGGTAAAGCGGCGCTATATTTAGCGCCGCTTTACCGTCGTTTTAGCGGCGTATTTCGGCCGCTAGCGGGATGGTTTTACCCCCTGCGAGCGGCCGAAAAAGGGTCCAGCGGCGCTTTGCGGGCGGGTTCGGAGCGCTGCCCCATTGTTTTCAATGGGAGGGGGGCGCTTTAGGAGCGGTACATACACCGCTCCTACAGCGCACCAAAGATGAGGCTTGCAGGACATTTTTCAGCGTCCTGCAAGCGCACCGCTCCAGTGTGAAAACCCTCGGGCTTTCACACTGAAGACACAGCAACGGCTGTTTCAGGTCGGTTTGCAGGCGCTATTTTTAGCGCAATATCGCCTGCAAACCGCCCCAGTGTGAAAGGGGTCTTATTCCTATTACAAGGAATGTAAACATCCCTTGTAATAGAAAAAAAAGCATGACAGGACCTCTTAAATGTGAGATCTGGGGTCAAAAAGACCTCAGATCTCATACTTACACTTAAATGCAATAAAAAAAAAGTATTTAAAAAAATAAATTCCCCTTTAAGACAATCGGACGGAAGTAACGTTTGACGTCGCTTCCCTCATCCAATGTTATGGTGCCGAGCAGGGGCCATCATTCCCTCACTCAGCTCCATGTTTCAGAGGGGAGAGGAGCCAATCGGCTCTGCCGCTACCGACAGCTCCGGTAAGCAGCGGAGATTACCAGAGCGAGGCAGGGTCCCCTGCTGCCCCCTCCTGCCCCTGATAAAAGTGATCTAGCAGTGAATCCGCCGTGGAGACCAGAAAGAGAAACTTTAGCTTTTTAAGAATATACCGGGGATATGGCAGCTATCTGCTGCTATTACCCCAGTATTCTACACCAAAGTACCGATGTGTAATGACGGCGGGAAGTCCACAAGTAATTAAAGAACAACTACACTCTTGTTGAAAAAAGCAATCCCCTCTGGGTGATCAATGTACATTGCAAGGATTTTAACAAACTTTATTGCAGATTCCTACCCTTTGTTGTTCTGAAGAAATAACTATTTGTTTCAACAGGGCATTACCAGACTTATTTTGAATGGAAGGGTCTGGTTCATTATAATCACCCAGTGGAAGTGTTTAACCCTATCTGACCAAATCTAAAATTCCCATTCCAGGGGATGCCTAAAATAATATCTTGTATCTTGCACAGTCAACGAGTAAGAATTTCTGGGAAAATAAGTGTGCCAATTACACTATCAGGACATGACATTTCTGGGGGCATTCTGTACAGGACACCTTCAGGTTGCCATATTATATTTACTTTTACAGAAAATAACAACATCTACAGATTGAAAAGGGAAGGTAATTAAAAGAAAAAAAAAAAAAAAAACATGAAATTACAACATGGCTTGTGTAGCAATTGTATATGCTATATTATTTTTTTATTTGCTATTTTTCAACACTGTAGTGATTTTTTTTTATTTATTTCTGTCAAAAGCAATGGTAAATTAGAATAACTAGTAATCTGATTTTTTTTTTTTTAAATACCTGAATTTTTTTTGGTGAGGAAATTTGTCTGATATACAGTATGGCGAATCCCAGGAATTCTGAAATCCATGTAAGCTTGAGTCATACATTATATGAAAATTGGACAGTTGGATATGCACACTACATATACAGGATAATAATAATAATAATAATAATTAGTACAGGCATATCAAAATATTGCTGTTTCCTGATTTGCGTGAATACGATTTTTGGTTGGAAATGTCTGTTAGCTAGCCTGTAAAAAATTATGACGAAGCCAATAAAATATCATAGAGATATGTACGAAGAAAAAATGTAAAGGAAAGCAATCACAGTTTTTATGAAAAATGCAATATAACGACATACCATTCTTGTAATTAAGGGAACATTGGTTAATAACGCGCTAGAAGGGCAGCTAGAATGTTAAAAAAATTAATCATGTTCGCCACACCCCAAAAGGAGAATAAATTAAGGTTCTCTCTTACCACTTTTCCTGAAATAAAATGATTTATGTCCATGTCCGTCTCTTCTTCTCATATTGGTATTCCAGTAATACCACGCATTGTTATTACAGCCACTATATATATAGACAGAGGCACAGAGGAAGGCAGTGTTGGTGAATCTACAGGGAATCTCACTAGGAATGTGAAATGCTAATTAAGTGAAATATCAAGAGGGATGTGTTTTTAGATGAACACTTGTTTTCTAATTATCAAGTAATTAAAAAAAATATACTTATAGGTTGGTCTCCTCTAAAATGATATGTCAGGGCAATATACAGTAGGTAGGGCACTGCACAAAAAATATGAAATTTCCCTAGTCCACTTTTCAAGTAGTCAGAAAACTAAACAGTTTCCACTGCTTTCACATAGGGATGAGTTCAGTGTTTGGTCTCAACGAAAGTGCAGACTGAAAATTGGCTGTTTGAATGTGTTTGAAAATGTAACATTTAGGGTGTTCAGCATCGTACATGGCGGCTTCTGTTTGTCAATGGTTGTTAAGGAAGCACCGGGGTACTTGCAATCGCTATGTCCTTACTAACCACTGATGTCACCCGTCCTATTCATTTTCACGGCTGGGAATCCATAGACACAAAAGTAAATAGGTTATTTACAACATTGCCTAAATATTGCCACTTGGCCACATTTGGACAATAATTCATACCTGGTATGTCAGAAATCTAAATTGAGCTTCTCCAATGTTTTAGCTGGTCTCAGAAATGGCAGAGTACTAAACTGAGCTCCCCAAAGTCTTTTATTTGTTAACTAATATTAAAGTTCTTTCTCAATGTTACTTGGTTCCCACTCGGGTAGCCAAGGTCACCACAAACTTTTCTCTGTGTTTTCAGGTTTGTAATTATTATTATTATTATTATACAGGATTTATATAGCGCCAACAGTTTGCGCAGCGCTTAACAACATGAGGACAGACAGTACACGTACAATACAAATCAATACAGGAGGGACCAGAGGGCCCTGCTCATTAGAGCTTAAAATCTAGAAGGGAGGGTCAAGTTGAAACAAAAGGTAATAACTGTTGGGGATGAGCTGATGGAGAAAATGAAAATACAGTTGTTAGGTGTGGGTAGGGTAGGCTTCTCTGAAGAGAAGGGTTTTCAGGGATCGTCTAAAAGCTAATAAAGTAGAAGATAGGCGGACAGATTGAGGTAGGGCATTCCATAGGATTAGAGAGGCTTTAAAAAAGTCCTGGAGGCGAGCATGGGAGGAGGTGATGAGGGAACTAGAGAGCAGGGGGTCTTGAGAGGAACGAAGAGAATGAGTAGGTTGGTATTTAGAGACTAGGCTAGTGATGTAACTGGGGGCAAAATTGTGGATGGCTTTGTACGTAGTTAGTATTTTGAATTAAATTCTTTGGCTGAGCGGAAGCCAGTGGGGGGATTGACAGAGAGGAATGGCAATGGTAATGGTAATGAATTAGGTACCTTTCACCATACTAGTGTAGCGGTATCCTTGTAAGGGCTGCTAAGTTGGTTATAGAAATCCGCCAATCACCCTGCTGCCGACCTCCCACTCACCATGTAAAGACATTAAACAGTCAATGATTTGGTTTTCTTCCTCTTTATTGTATATAACTTGGATGTAAACAAAGGAGGTATGAGATGCCCATAAAGATTTCACTTTGTAGGGTATTATCCATGGCCTTGGCCTAATAAATGGATTTTCCCTGTAGAATCCCCACTGCAGACAATTGCTTCTTCTGTTACTTGTCATATCTGACTGAAGATTTACTACTCACTGCTTCCAGTTAAAACAAGAAGAATCACTCTAATCAATTCCCCTCTAAGGAGGAATTAAGGACTCAATGTGCAGAGCCCGCCAGGAAGTTGGCACGGCGCTGCGCTAATCACAGGCAGTGAGGCATTTTCCCGATGCGCGGCTGCAGAGATTGGGAAATGTTTCTCTGCCTGTCGTTAGCGCAGCGCCGTGCCGACTTCCTGGCGGGCTCTGCACATGGAGTGTGCGAACACGCCAGAGCTCATCCTTATTCCCCTCTAGACTGATGTGGTTTTCCTGTTACCTATACGAGAGCCAAAGGCCTATACCACCTATCTTCCATGGCTCAATTAACTAAACAGCCTCACAGTCTCTGGAAGTTCCTGTCCACTTCTGTTCATGCTGTGCTTCCCTGACACACAGCATGCTACACCACTCGCTCCTGCTTATTTTCGCGTTACACTGACCTTCTCCTTTAGATCGAAGTCCTGTGTCACAGAACGCTGATCTACTTCAGCCACTTCACTGCTACTTCTCCTACTTGATCTTCTTCAGTATGCAAGTCACAGAAACGTGATACTTTCTCATGTAGATTAAGATCTTTCCCTAGGACTCCTTCCTAGCAGCTCCTCCATTCCTCCTCCACGCACGGCACATCCCAGCGCAGGGACACCCGATACAGCACCTCAGCGCGCCATGCTGTCTTTCCTGTGCTCCAGAACCCCTCCCTGCCAACACCAAAAGATAATTGGTCAGGGCTCCTCATATAAGCTGCCTGCCACTCAGGTCTCAAGCCCAGCCTCCCTTCCAGAACAATTCTTCTGTAAGCGGGGGAGGATCTCTGAGCCAGAGTACAGGTGGCCACACCCCCACTATACTGACACTCCAATTCCCAGATCAAAACAACCAGGCCTGAAATGAAATACAGGCCTGGCTAAATTTACCTGTGTAGCGGGGTTCTACCCCTTTTAGGGGAAGAAACTACATCCCCCATAATCCCCCAGGCTCCCGGGCTGCTTGCTTCCGCCCGGGAGGCTGCTGGGGGAGGTTATAAAAGGGAAGAGCGGAGACCGCCTCTTCCTCTTGGGACACTTCCTCTTCTGAGGCCTGACAGGACTGGCCTGCCTCTGCTGACTGAGCGTGTGACGCGGAGACTGCAGCCAGCAGAGACACCTGTGCGGACCGGAGCTGAAGGCCTGAAGCCTGGGCCTTGCAGCAGATGGAGTGAGACTCTTCTCCCTCAGAGTCAGCAGCAGCGGAGCGGAGACTCTTCCCTACAGACGATCGGTCGGAGCTGATGACCGGAGTTCAGGGCTGTGACTGAGGAGACCGGACGCCGCCATTGAAGAGACCAGAGCCGCCATTAGAGGGACCGGATCGGAGGACGGTACCCCAAGGATTGGTGAGAGAGCCGGAAGGCTCATCCTGCATTGACACACACGTTTTATGCCTACTGAACTGCCTAGGCGCAATTTACCTCAGAGCAGCAATGTTACTTTTTGTGGATTACAAATGACACCATTTAAAGCTACATGTGCACCACCTCTACAGATTTATTGCCGGTGAAGAACACTGTACTAGTACAAGGACTGAGCTCTATTGCTAGGGATCAGGCCTGGTCCATTAGGTAGGCGCAGATAGATTTATTGCACCTCAGGGGTGCATAGCAGACGGTCGCCACACTGGGCGCTCCGTTTTCCCCACTTTCAGTTGTTACATATATGTGTACATGTTTAAGTGCATATTGCAGGGACCTGCTAAAGTATTGTAAGTCATATGTTTAAACGCATGTTGCTATTTCTTTTCCTTACTGACACAAGTAAAGCCAGTTATTCTTATCTCAGCAGTCTGCTTGTGAGTTCATACCAATTACACTTAGAGTATAAGCTAAGTTTTATGTGCATAGGGACGTACCCCTTTACTAACTGTGCCAGAGCGGGTAGAGCCAAATTGCCGGGGGTTGGTGGAGCTGTACTCAGGGACCCAAAACAAACCAGCGGCTCTCTTAACTGGGGGTAGCGCTACACGTGGGGGCTCGTAATCCGGGATCCTGAGTCAGCGGGAAAAGCCGCCAGAAGGTGCCGGCATGGACCCAATAGAAGTGGGACGGTGGTCCGCAACATGGGCCGCTGACCCAGCCGCAGCAGCAGTCATTGAACTGCCAGGGATATGGCAGAGAGAGGCAGTCAAGCAGCTCATAATGTCATTATCCCCATGCCAGAAGTCATGGATAATGGACATGAGAAATGATGCTGGGTACACATACGCCTTAATAGAGTGGAAGGAAGAGACTCCAGAGCAGTTCAGGAGCCACAGCATACAGGCACCGAATGGCCAGGCCTACCAAGTGCTGCATGCGCTGCCGCGGAAGGGAGACTACTCTCCTATGAAAGCCATTCTATCCCCAAAGGAGGAGCAGAAGGGCGCGGAAAGTCCCGCACCCACACAGACTACTCTTAGTGCAGAACTGTGTGCTGTTCTAGGGGAGATTGTGACCCAGTGCAGAAGAGACCCCGGGGATTACCCAATGTCGGGATACAGGAAACTCCGGATGTTTTCAGGGAGGACACCTGTACCCTCGGGAGAAGAGGGATTTGAAGAGTGGTTAGATGGTGCCACGCAGGCCCTAGAAGAATGGGAGGTCTCAGAAGGCAGAAAGAAGCAAAGGATTGTTGAAAGCCTAAAAGGACCTGCCCTAGAGGCCATACGCAATCTGAAGACGAGCAAAAAGGATTGCACTGCCCAGGACTACATAGACATCCTGGAAGGTGTGTTTGGTGGGACAGAAAAAGTCACAGAACTTACCTATCAACTGGAACACTGTTACCAGAAGACAGGGGAGAAGCTGTCAGAGTACATGGGACGCATAGACAAGATCCTGCATAGGATTATCCTGAAGAAGGGGATAGATCCAGGGAAGGTAGATGAAGCCCGTGCCCAGCAGGTGATGAGGGGAGCCCAACCCTTGGACCCTGTCGCACTAATTCTACGCACCCGGCAGGATGGGAAGAGCCTGGACTACCCTGATCTCATTCGAATGGTCAGAGAAGAAGAGGCCATGTTGGAGGAGAAAAGGGAAAAGCAGGTGATGGGGTCTACAAAGCTTCCAGTGGCCACGGTCAGGTCGGCCTTAACCCCTGAAAGAGACACAGAGGTAGATGCCCTGAAGTTGCAGATGTGCCAGATGATGGAGATACTGACGTCTCTAGTGGCGAAAGAGACGCCCAGTCCCAAGAAAGAAACAAGCAGGAAGGAGTTGTTTCCAGCTGTTTCAGCACCAGCATCCTCACCTGACTACGGTGAGATGATTTGCTTTAATTGTGGAGGAATTGGTCATATTGCAGCTGTATGTGCCAGTCCCAAGAAGAAGAAGGCAGAAAGCCGCCAGCCGGCGGGAAACGCCAAAGGGCCCCGGTGAAGGAGTCAACCGGGTGCCCATCACCTTCAGTGAGCTCCAAGAAGCACAACAGGAAGAGAAAGCGAGGAGATCAAACCCCTAAAAAGGGGCCCAGGGATCCTCAACCAAGGTGCACTCCAGAGAAAGGGGGCAAGACCCCTCCGGAGAGACACGGCACCCCCAAACGTGAACTCTTCAAAGTGAGAGATAACAATATCCCTCAACGGGTCCACACTCCCACTAAGAGGGAGAAAATTAATGCATACCAGGCTCAAGAAAGGAGCAAGCGCAAATCAAGTGCTGGTAAAGCAAAGAGTCCAAAGAAGAAGACAGCATCAACTCGGCCCTACCCAGAAGAGTTGGTTGGCCCATCCCCTACTGTACCCATCCAGGTGGAAGGAGTGTACACGAAGGCCCTCCTGGACACTGGAGCACAAGTGACCCTGTTGTACAGGGACTTCTACGACAGATACCTGAGTCATCTGCCTATACAGAAGATAGAAGAGCTGGAGATAAGGGGATTGGGAACTCAGAGTTTCCCCTATGATGGATACCTACCCATACGGTTGACCTTTGACCCATGCGTGGCTGGAAAGGCTGAAGTGTTCGACACCTTAGCAGTGGTGTGTCCCCGCCCACCAGGAACCAGCAAGACCTCCCTGATCATAGGGACAAACACGGACCTAGTCAGAAGGCTTCTGACCCCCCTGGTGAAGAAAGAGAATCTTTCAGCTCCCAAGATCCACCCCATGCTGAAGGCAGCCTACCAGCGGTTGGTCCTAGAGCAGAAGACCCCAAGTGAGGGGATAGGAAGGGTATGGAGGCTTGGAAAAGAAGGAGCAGTGTTACAGCCTGGAGAGGTGACCTGCATGAGAGCCACGGTGAAACTTACTTGGGAGCAGCCTGGCCCCTTTGTAATGCTGGAACCTGACCCAATGGAGGGTCACTCAGGTCTGGAGGTGATACCAGAAGTAATTTCACTGAAGGACCTGAAGAAGGCTAGAGGAAGAGTCCCTGTCAGTGTGAGGAACCCCACGGAGAGGCCCGTGGAGATCCCTGCCAGGATGCTTCTGGGACAGGTGAGTCCTGCTGTCCCAGTTGGCTGGTCAGAAGTGAAGGGGACGGGTGAAGGAGAAGATGTTTGGAAGAAACTCTCCATGGAAAACCCTAACCTACCTGGAGCTTGGAAAGAGAGAGCCAAGGCCCAGCTGACCAGATGGGAGAAGATTTTCTCCAAAGATGAGTTTGATGTGGGGTGTGCGAGGAGTGCCACCCACCGAATCCGCATGCAAGAGGACAAGCCATTCAGAGAAAGAGTGAGGCGAGTCCCGCTAGCAGATCTGGAGGATCTGAGGGAGCAGCTTGCGGAACTGAAGAAGACGGGAGTGATTAGGGAGTCCAGAAGCCCCTATGCCTCCCCAATTGTGGTAGTCAGAAAGAAGAATGGGTCATTGAGGCTCTGCATTGACTACAGAACTCTCAACAGGAGGACCATTCCTGACCAGTACACCACGCCAAGGATAGAAGATGCCTTACAGAGTTTATCTGGAGCTAAGTGGTTCAGTGTGATGGACCTCAAGAGTGAGTATTACCAAATCCCCATGCATCCAGAAGACAGAGAAAAGACTGCCTTCATAACCCCAGTGGGATTCTTTGAGTTCAACAGGATGCCCCAGGGCCTATCTGGAGCTCCTGCTACGTTTCAACGCCTAATGGAAAGGACGGTTGGAGACATGAACCTCATAGAAGTCCTTGTGTATCTGGACGATGTCATTGTCTTTGGAAAGACTTTGGAAGAGCATGAAGCCAGATTGGAGAAAGTACTGAAGAGGCTCAGTGAAGAGGGACTCAAACTTTCTCCAGAGAAGTGTCGGTTCTATCAGTCCTCTGTGAACTATCTGGGACACATAGTGTCTGAAAAAGGAGTGGCTACAGACCCTGAGAAGCTGGAGGCAGTTACTTCGTGGCCAAGGCCCACAACAGTTACAGAACTTCGGTCTTTCTTGGGGTTCTGCTCCTACTACCGCAGGTTTGTGGATGGATTTGCCCGCATTGCCAAACCCCTCAACGAGCTGCTGAAGACAGAAGGAGAGGAAGATGGAATGGGGCCTAGGAGGTCCAGTGAGTCGGTCCAAGACCAGTGGAATTCAAGGTGTGAAGAGGCTTTCAGAACCTTGAAGAGAAGTCTCACCACAGCCCCAGTTTTGGCCTACGCTGATCCCACTAGACCATATGAGCTACATGTTGATGCCAGCCATGAGGGCCTAGGTGGAGTACTCTACCAGGAGCATGAAGACCAGCTACGACCAGTGGCCTATGTGAGCCGGAGCCTGACCCCCTCCGAGAAGAACTATCCCACCCACAAGTTGGAGTTCTTAGCCCTCAAGTGGGCAGTTGTTGACAAGTTGAGAGACTACTTGTATGGGGCCGAGTTTACTGTAAAGACAGATAACAACCCCTTGACTTATCTATTCACCACCGCCAAGCTGGATGCAACTGGACACAGATGGTTGGCGGCGTTGTCTGGATTCAATTTCAGTCTCAAGTACAGACCAGGGGCTGGAAATAGGGATGCAGATGCCCTGTCCCGAAGATCCCATGTCATGGTCGATGACTGGGAAGACTGGACCCAAGTGGCACCAGAAGGAGTGCGAGCCCTTTGTCAAGGGGCTGAACTCCAGGCCAGAGGAGGATCCAGAGCTGAAGAGATAGGAGTTACCACAGTGGGAGTCCCAAAGTGTTACTGTGGGGTAACTCAGCTGGCAGAAGAGTGTCTGCCGAAGCTGTCCAAGAAGGAGCTGAGGTGTGACCAATTGGAAGATCCCATGGGGAGATTGGTCCTGGAAGCCCTGGAAGACAAGAGTCCAGAGGGACTTCGCCTTCACCCTTCTAAAGAAGCTCGCCTACTGAGGAGAGAGTTGGACAAGTTACAGGTGCATCAGGGGGTAGTCTACCGAAGGGGCCCCTCTGATGACCCAGAAGACAAGTGGCAGTTGTTTCTCCCAGAGAAGCATCGAGAGACTGTGCTGATTGCCTTACATGACCAGCATGGTCACTTGGGAGCAGAGAGAACCTTCCAACTTGTCAGAGACCGGTTTTACTGGCCCTGCATGAGGGCCGAAGTGGAGGAGTATTGCTATTCCTGTGCAAGATGCATTCAGAGAAAGACTTTACCCCATCAAGCTGCCCCAATGGGCCACCTACAGAGTGAAGGCCCAATGGATCTGGTATGCATTGATTTTCTCTGCCTTGAACCCGATTTGAGCGGATTGGGAAATGTTCTGGTGGTAACCGACCATTTCACTCGTTATGCTCAGGCTTTCCCAACCAAGGACCAGAAGGCCTCTACAGTAGCCAAGGTACTTCTGGAGAAGTACTTTGTTCACTATGGACTGCCACAGAGAATCCATTCAGACCAAGGAAGGGACTTTGAGAGTCGCCTGATCAGGAAGCTACTAGATTCTCTGGGAATAGAGAAGACTAGAACCACACCATATCACCCTCAAGGTGATGCCCAGCCTGAAAGGTTCAACAGGACCCTATTGAACATGTTGGGAACTTTGGAAACAGAGAAGAAGCAACATTGGAGTCAACACATTTCAGCTCTGGTGCATGCCTACAACTGCACCACAAGTGATGTGACAGGTTTCTCCCCTTACCGGCTTATGTTTGGGAGAGAAGCAAGATTGCCAGTGGATTTGGCCTTCGGCATTTCCTTAGACCATCCCTCTGCTGCCTCCCACAAAGGATATGTGGACAGACTGAGGCACAGTCTGAAGATAGCTTATGAAAAAGCTCAAGCGGCCTCCGACCAGAGGGGGGCCCGAAATAAGAGGAACTTTGATTTGAAAGTGAGAGTACAGGACCTACAGCCTGGGGACCGTGTACTGTTACGGAATCTAGGGATCCCTGGGAAACACAAGATTGCTGATAGATGGAGATCAGAGCCATATATCATCTGTAGGAAACTTCCAGGATTGCCTGTCTACAAGTTGAAGCCAGAAGGAAGAGTGGGGCCATTGAAGACCTGGCATAGGAATCATTTGCTCCCACTCACTGAAGCAGTCAGAATGCCTCCAGCAAGAGACTTACCTGAATCTGTTTCCATTCTGGATACCCCCAGGCCTAATACTAGGTCTCAAACATCCCAAGTTAGGGGTGGACAGGACCCCCAACCAGAGGAAGAAAGAGGAGAACTTGAATGGTTATGGCCTTCCTCAACCCCAGGAAGTTCCGCCATAGATCTTCCACCTACTGAAGATGTGGAAGATAACACATTGAACCCAGAAGCCACAGAGTTTGTGCCATTCAGTGATGTGCCTGAGTGCTGGGAAGATATCCCTGGTCTCTACCCAGAACAAGAAGATGATGTTCCAGAACCAGAGATGTTGCCAGAATGTGTTCCTGAAGAAGTTCCAAGAGAACAGAGAGCTCGCAGGAGTGTGAAGCCTCCCAAGAAGTTAACTTACCCCAAGATGGGAGAAAGTTCAGAGGACTCTGTTACTACAGCAAGGAGAAGTGCTGAAAGCCTTGACCCATCCACTGTTCATTTAGTGGAGGGCAACCCTAGCTCACTCTCTGGCACAGTTAAACAGGTCGCACACACTGAGGTGACCTGTAGACAGGACAGCTCCCCATCTTATGCCAATTGGTGGGAAGCTCCTCTGTCCAAATTATGTGAAAATGTTGTTCCCGAGAAAGTTTGTAGTTTGAACACTGTCTTTGGGGACCAAAGATTCAAAGTGGGGGGAGTGTGTAGCGGGGTTCTACCCCTTTTAGGGGAAGAAACTACATCCCCCATAATCCCCCAGGCTCCCGGGCTGCTTGCTTCCGCCCGAGAGGCTGCTGGGGGAGGTTATAAAAGGGAAGAGCGGAGACCGCCTCTTCCTCTTGGGACACTTCCTCTTCTGAGGCCTGACAGGACTGGCCTGCCTCTGCTGACTGAGCGTGTGACGCGGAGACTGCAGCCAGCAGAGACACCTGTGCGGACCGGAGCTGAAGGCCTGAAGCCTGGGCCTTGCAGCAGATGGAGTGAGACTCTTCTCCCTCAGAGTCAGCAGCAGCGGAGCGGAGACTCTTCCCTACAGACGATCGGTCGGAGCTGATGACCGGAGTTCAGGGCTGTGACTGAGGAGACCGGACGCCGCCATTGAAGAGACCAGAGCCGCCATTAGAGGGACCGGATCGGAGGACGGTACCCCAAGGATTGGTGAGAGAGCCGGAAGGCTCATCCTGCATTGACACACACGTTTTATGCCTACTGAACTGCCTAGGCGCAATTTACCTCAGAGCAGCAATGTTACTTTTTGTGGATTACAAATGACACCATTTAAAGCTACATGTGCACCACCTCTACAGATTTATTGCCGGTGAAGAACACTGTACTAGTACAAGGACTGAGCTCTATTGCTAGGGATCAGGCCTGGTCCATTAGGTAGGCGCAGATAGATTTATTGCACCTCAGGGGTGCATAGCAGACGGTCGCCACACTGGGCGCTCCGTTTTCCCCACTTTCAGTTGTTACATATATGTGTACATGTTTAAGTGCATATTGCAGGGACCTGCTAAAGTATTGTAAGTCATATGTTTAAACGCATGTTGCTATTTCTTTTCCTTACTGACACAAGTAAAGCCAGTTATTCTTATCTCAGCAGTCTGCTTGTGAGTTCATACCAATTACACTTAGAGTATAAGCTAAGTTTTATGTGCATAGGGACGTACCCCTTTACTAACTGTGCCAGAGCGGGTAGAGCCAAATTGCCGGGGGTTGGTGGAGCTGTACTCAGGGACCCAAAACAAACCAGCGGCTCTCTTAACTGGGGGTAGCGCTACACCTGCAACTAGAAAATACTAATCTAGCACCTACTTGTAAGTAGAGGGTGCTACACTAGTCTTGTAATAAGTGACTTTTGGAAGAACATTTATGGCAAGTTGCAAACACTTCTACATCACAGCCTTACTGAAGACCCAGTGGAAGCATTGCTTATCAAGAGACCAAAGGCTATTACAAAGACACAATTCAGAAGTGGTATGTATATTTTGAGGAACACCAAACAAACTATTGCAAAAGCATTGTCAATTTCTCCTTTAGATCCATTAGAGGTTAAGGTCTGGGTATTCTGGATGATGCCAAATGACAAAATATTGGCTATTTTAAATTACAAATTGTCCCTTTATGTGTTCCACTGAGAGTTAATCCTTTTTTCCCCAAAACCTTGACCGTCAACTTTTACCTGTAATTTTGTCAGGTGACTAGGTGGAAAGGGTTTATGGGTGTGGATTGGCCCCTCCCCCCAGTTAATTACACCCTCAAATCTATGTCTCCACTTCTATAATTCACTTCAATTCCCTCTATCATCTTTGTTTCCACCTCTGCCTCTCTCTGTCTTCTCTTCTTACTCATTGCATTGGAAAGTTTCAATCTTTGGCTTCACTGATGAGTAGAAGATTCAAACAAGGAAAACGCTGCACACTACAGGAACGTTCCAATGATTTTTTTCCAAAAATATCAAACGACGGCCAACAAAGACAGAGTGCCCAAACCCAGGAGGTGACACGTGCGTTTCATACTTACCTCAATGCTTCTTCAAATCAGTTTGACTTACTGCTATTACATGTATTACACCATTATATTCCACTGCATTGGGGCAACATTTCTTAAAAGTAAAGTGCAGGAATCTAAAGTAATAAATAATCATACTCACCTAGATGGCGGCAGCAGCATTGATCCAAGGTGTAGCTGTCCCCTAGACCCCGCCCGGACAAGCTTTGTCCATACTCCTCTTTTAATATTCCTGCTGTCTAATCCTCAAAGCTGAACGTAGACAAAGTGGCTGGGAATGCTTGATGACTTTGTTCACCAAATATGGCCACATGGTCATATTTGGCCAATGACGTCACCCAGCATCCCCCCCACCCACTATTTATATGAGGAATGTGTTCAAGAATGCAACATTGTTGGACAGGGCACTAGTGGCTGCTATAGTCCTATCAACTTCAGCCCTCAGCAGGAAGCTGTCATCACACACACACGTCCCTGTTCTGCCTCTCGTGCCCGTGATCACGCGTGGCTGCCGGTCATTGCGACCGCCGGCCATGCGCATCGGCACTCCTGCTTAAAGGGACCGACAGCTACGACCGTTCACAGGATCGTGCCGACCTGCCGCCATATAATGACGGTGGCTGGTCGACAAGAGGTTAACCTGTTTACATTACATTTTTTATAAAGGAATTTATATATAATGTGCTTGTTTATTTGCTATGTCAATTTTTTCAATTAATATGTAAAATAATATACTCATTCATGCAGGGGTGAGGCAAATATTTGAGCCCCACTTGTGTTAAAGGGGGTTTCCAGATCCCAATAAGTCCCACAATGCAGACCCCAATATCCACCACTCCAGAATTGTAGGAAGAGGCCCAAATGCTTGTTACAGATCCCGATTTTGGCCAGCCAGACTGCATGCTCAGCACAGAAAAGTCTGGTATGAATTTTGAGAGAAATATATATTTTTTTGTATGTGGTTCCCCTTAAAATACACACCAGACCCTCACCAAGGTTTAGGGTTTGAAACACAGAACACAGGACCCAGGAAGGGGTTAATAGTAAAATACATGTAATGGACCAAAAACATAGTATCCACTCACATTAAGTACACTGTATATACATACATTTATTCCATGGCTCAGTGATGTACAGGAAGAGTCCCAGAAGAAGAACTCTGCTGGTGATTCTGTATACAGCGTTAAAGCGGTTCTGCACTGTGTTTTTTTTTTTTGGGGGGGGAATACAATGCCAAGGATTACTAGGTAAATTGGGGGACTCACGTGTTCCATCTTTTTAATCAATAGCAGCTGGTTTTCCTCCAATAAAATTATTTATATAATTATTTTCTGCTGGGGGCCATCTTGCCTGTGGGCATAAGAAACCCCACAAGCACTTTAGATGGCCCAGCATACACCGCCGTTACTGCGCGGAGCTCGCGCGTGCGCAGTAACGGCAAGGTGTAGCTCACGTTCTCCGAAATCTCGCGAGATTTCAGAAGATGTGCCCGAAATCTCGCGAGATTTCGGAAGATGTCCCCGAAATCTCGCAAGATTTCGGAAGATGTGTCCGAAATCTCGCGAGATTTCGAAGATGTCCGCACTGACTCCTGGGAACAATGACACCAGATCCCAGGAGACAGTGCGGCCTGACGACGATCGACGCAGAGACCCCGCCCACCGCCGCAGAGACAGAGGACAGGAAGTCAGCGATTATCAAGGTAAGTGAAAAAAAAAAAAAACACATTTCATTTAGTACTCTTTGCTTGATTTGGAAGGCAAAGAGACTTACTAAATTAAATGTGTGCAGAACCGCTTTAAGACACGCTTAGCCGCGTTTAGCAGCGTCAGGCATTTTTTCAGCTGTGGAGCTGTTGCTCCAGAAGGCGTTGGCCCTGGGTTTTTTTTTTTGGAGCTTGATAACACCTATGCCCCTTACAGCTCCTGCATAGACACATACAATAACATGGAGAGGCATTTTTAAGCTGTAAAAAAAAAGGTTCTAGACTTTTTAGCAGGCCCTTTCTCAAAAACCATCAGTTAATACTAATAGGTATTGTTGCTAGTGTCAGCAGAGTGGGGAATGTTGGAGAAAGTGAATAATCAGTGAAGCAGAATAATAAAAAGCTCTCCTACAAACTTAAATATTTCATTAAGACATCAAAGGTTATGAATTTCTCATAAATTCACAAAGCTGTTTAGTATAGGAAACTTTATCTTTACATGTTGTTCCTGAAATTGCATATGTTTGAAAATGTTAGCGGAAAGCCAGTTGCAAAGTAAATCTAATTTGCTTATACTCAACTTTTTATATTTTAATAGGTTTGCAATCAAGATTATATTTATTAAAATTATGGAAACAACACCAACTCCACTAACAGTTTGCACAATTGTTATTAACTTAGCAAAATCAATCTTCGTGTCAGTGTTTCCACTAGGTAGAGCAGTGTCATTAAAGCGATTTTAACCACTTAAGGACCAAGCCTCTTTCTGAGATTTGTTGTTTACAAGTTAAAAACATATTTTTTGCTAGAAATTTACTTAGAACCCCCTAACATTATACATTTTTTTCTAACACCCTAGAGCATAAAATGGCGGTCGTTGCAATACTTTCTGTCACACCGTATTTGTGCAGCGGTCTTACGAGCACACTTTTTTTGGAAAAAATACACTTTTTTGAATAAAAAATTAAGACAGCAGTAAAGTTGGCCCTATTTTCTTTATATTGTGAAAGATAATGTTACACCAAGAAAATTGATACCCAACATGTCACGCTTCAAAATTGTGCCCGCTCGTGGAATGGCTACAAACTTTTACCCTTAAAAATCTCCATAGGCGACGGTTAAAAAATTCTACAGGTTGCATGTTTTGAGTTACAGAGGAAGTCTAGGGCTAGAAGTATTGCTCTCACTACATTACATTAGCATCTCCCCGTTCTTCCTCACCATGAGACGGTCGCGAGTATCCCCGCGGACATCGAGTCCGTGGGACCCGCGATCGCGCTCACAAAGCTCCCGGCGGGTGCGCATGCCCGCAACCTGCCTCTTAAAGGGCAACGTACATGTACTTGATTCTGCCTGTATGTGCCCTTCTGCCACAGTATATCTGCGTGAGGCGGTTGGGAAATGGTTAAAGGATGAGAGAGAATGGGGAAATATATTCTTACACATTCATTGAATGGGTACCACATCCTCCATTTTATTTTTAATTATTTTTATTGAGTGTAACATATAACAAAAAATGTTTCATAGCATAAACATAATAATTAATGTTAATTAAAGAATACTTATGAGTAGAAAGCTATCATGGTTAGACAGTTATATATCATAGTGTATATATTCATTAAGCTGTTCTAGTAATCGTTTGAGTCATAGGTTTCTTCTGGTCAAATGTGCCGCACCCGTTCCCTTAGCACCCCCATTGGGAACTAGCTGTGCCCTGGGAAATAGGCCAGCTCCCTCTCCCCTGTCATTAAAGCTTGTTCCCATGACTCTTAACAGGATTAGCAACAATGCTGCTTAAATATTGTTAATTCTGTGATATAACTGAGCAATAGAGCTAGTATAACATAGCAGAACATAAAAATCAGAGAATAAAAATAAAAAGAAACCTTAATAACATGTACCATAATGTTATACGAGTAATCAGATTTTTGATGCTACATTTTCTTTCAGGAATCTGTCAGTCCATAACCAGGTAGCGTGCTGCCCATGAGTTCCAGGCTAGGTTAAATTTAGGTAGAATGTGTGATTTTCATAGGTGTATTGTGATTACTGAACTGAAATTTAGTCTTTTTTTTTATGTTAACTGGTTATGACTGTTGTTACCTGTTTACTATATTTGATATTTAATATCTCTCAGATCTGATCTCAGTTAAATGAGAGTTATTTGACCACGAGTGAAAGCTTTAACACAATAACAAAAATGTATTGGTATATAGTAAAGTAGGCCTACACACTATCTAACTATTTGTACAGGGAAAGGGTAAAAATCATGGATTACATGAAGGAATACAGAGTATATTCATTTAAAACCGTAATCTACAAACAGTAGAACATAAAAGACTTAAGACCAACATATTTAGATACAAGTACTCTTCCTAAGTGTACTGCTTCATAATAGTTTACTGGATCTGGGAATCCCACTCCTCCTCTATCTTTAGGTTGCACCAAGATATCCCTCCGGATTCTTGCCGGTTTCCCCACCCATATAAAATTTAAAAATCTCGTTCTCAACTCTCTCAGGAATCCTACTGGGATCTTGATTGGTAATGCCTGAAATAGGTATATCAGTCTAGCCATAATATTCATTTTGATGATATTGATTCTACCAAACCATGTAAATATTTTCTTGTCCCACCGCTGAAAGTCTGCTTTTATTTGTCGCATTAGGGGTAGAAAATTTAGTTCAAACATTTTCTCTAATTTCTTTGTTATTTTAGTCCCCAAGTAATTTATATGGGAATCCGTCCATTTAAAAATGAAATGTTTAGTTAATTGTTTTTGGAGTACTTCATTTATTCCTATTCCCATTGCCTCAGATTTACCGTAATTTATCTTGAAGTTAGAAACCTCTCCATATTTACGTATCTCTACTAACAATGAGGGGAGGGATATGGTTGGGGAGGTAACAAAGAATAACAGGTCGTCCGCATATGCAGCGAGTTTCTGTTCTTTTTCTTGGCTTAATATACCTTTAATGTCTGGGCTAGCATGTATAGTTCTCAGGAAAGGTTCTAATGTCAAAATAAATATGATGGGCGAGAGTGGACATCCCTGCCTTGTTCCATTGTATATAGGGAAGGGTTCTGATATTATGTTGTTTATTTTAACCCGTGCTCTTGGATTAGAGTACAGGCTTTTGATCCATTTTATCATCCCATTTCCCAGTCCCATATGATGCAACGTCACTTCCAGGAATGTCCAGTCCACCCTATCAAAAGCTTTTTCTGCATCTGCGGAAATCAGTACCATGGGTCTTTTATGACATTGCGCTGCATATATTGCACTTAGGACTCTTTGCGTATTTTCGCTACCTTCCCTTTCCAGGGTAAATCCCACTTGATCTGGGTTTATTATGTTTGGGATTAATCTAGTTGCCAGTATTTTTGTTAGGATCTTTAGATCCACATTTAATAAAGAGATTGGGCGGTAGCTAGCGCATTGTGCTGGGTCTTTCCCTTCTTTTGGGATTACTGTGATATGTGCCATTAATGTCTCTTCTGGCATCCTTGCCCCTTCCCTGATTGAGTTAAATGCTGCGATAAATTCCGGTGCTAGTTTTTCTGCGAATGTCTTGTAATAGAGCAGAGTGTACCCGTCTGGTCCTGGTGCCTTACCACTATTCAGTGATTTAAGGGCTTCTGTAAATTCTTCTATTGTGATTGGGCCATCTATCTCATCTGCTTCCTCCTTTCCTATCTTAGGCATCCCTGCAGCTTCTATGTACTCCTCTGCCCTTGCCCTTTTTCCTTTTAATCTTTCTTCTGTTACATTACTCTCAATTTGGTATAAATTAGTGTAGAAATCTCTAAACTCTTTCGCTATATCTTGTGACGAGTTAGCCAGTACGTCCCCTGCTGTTTTTATGCACTCAATGTGGTTCCGTGCTTTTGTCTCTCTGAGCGCGTTTGCCAGCATCCTGCTAGGTTTGCTTCCGTATTCATAGAATACTCGCCTACCATGAGCTATCTTTACTTTTGCTTTATCCATTAGTAGCAAATTTAATTCATCGCGAAGGTTTGTCAATTTTTCTTCTGTTTGTATTGCTACGTTTTTTTTATGAGCCTTTTCAAGGACTCGTATCTCTTCTAGCAGGAGGTCCAGCTTGGCACTCAGAGAGCGTTTTCTATGTGCCGCCAGTGATATTAGAACGCCTCTAATAACACATTTATGTGTTTCCCAAACACACAAAGGTGATATTTCATCTGATTTATTCTCTTGAAAGTATAATTCTATCTAATGCGCGATTTTTTCCTCATATATTAAATCCTTTTTTCATTGATCTTCCAGTGCCATTCCCGTGTCCCTTTCTCTCCCCATTCTATTACACAGTGAGTTGGTGCGTGGTCTGATAGTGTGAAGAATCCTATTGAAGCATCCGATACACTCGAGAGGGCGTTCTGGGATATAAAGACATAGTCGATTCTGGTATATGTCTTATGTCTTGTTGAAAAAAATGTATAGTCCCTCTCGTGTGTGTTCCGAATTCTCCAGCTATCCACTAATTGTAATTCCTGTAGCATCTCTTTTGCTTTTCGGAGTTTTATATAGGATATATGTGAGGTTCCCTTTGAGGAGTCTAACGTGGGCTCTAATACCATATTTAAATCTCCTCCCATTATTAGGACACCTTCTTTATTTTGGTATACTAAGTTTAGATATTTCTCCAGTACTCCTATTTGATCCACATTTGGTAAATATATGCTCACTAGGGTTACCTTTTGTTCCCCTATTTCTCCTTTCACAATAAGAAGGCGCCCTTCATCATCTGTGATTATTTTAATCTCTTTCCATGGTATTTGTTTCGCTATAATAATAGACACCCCACTTGCTTTCGATGTCTGTGAGGCACTATGATACACTGTGGGAAATTTCCGGTTGCCCATTTTGGGTATTTTATTTTTTTTGAAGTGTGTTTCCTGTAAAAAGATAATCTGTGACCGGGAAGTTTAGTATTGATTGCGGGTTGGCCTCCCTCTATTGCATATCCAAACATGGGATCCTTTGAAGGGAATATGTGTAGAACAATGAGGTTTGGGTCCATCAACATGGAGACAAGGTGCTTTGGGGGGCTACTCCAATGCACCCTCCCCATGTTGAGGGCATGTGGCCTGGTACGGTGCAGGGGGGAGCTCGCTTGTCCCCCCTCTTTTCCTGCGGCCTGCCAGGTTGCATGCTCGAAAAGGGTCTGGTATGGATTTTGGGGGGACCCCTATGCCATTTTTTTTTTATTTGGTGCAGGGTTCCCCTTCATTTCCATCCCAGACCTGAAGGGCCTGGTATGGATTTTGGGGTACCCCTACACAATTTTCTTTTAATTTTTGGTTTGGGTTTCCCCTTAATATTCATACCAGGCCCAATGGGCCTGATAATGGACTGGGGTGAACCCATGCCCCTTTTTTCAATGAGTTTTAGCTATATTGCAGAGACCCAACAATTCATTACAGCAGCGATCAGTTTTGAATTACAATTTTTCCTTTAGAAATTTAATTTTGATGTGGTTAAGTTCTAAACATGGGAAAAATGTGCCACTTTACAGGCATACTATAGACACCCCCCAGGCACAATATTTAAAGGAATATTTCATTTTTATTGTTTCACTTTAAGCATTAAAAAAATCCATGCTTCCGAAAAAAATGGGCATTTAAAAAAAAAAAAAATTGCATTGATACATGTCCCCAAACACTTTTTATGACAATAGCTTGCATATAAGCCTTTAAAATGAGCAATTTTGTTTTTTCATGTTAATGCCCTATAGACTTTAACGGTGTTCCGACGGCTTTCGAATTTGCCCCAAACACCACATATTGTTCGGTGTTTGCAGAACATCCGAACAACCAAAGTTCGGCCCGGACTTATGCTCCGGCTGAACCGTTCACCCATCCCTATTCATAATTACAATATTTTACAGCTATTAATGGAGATTTCACATAAACTCATAAGGCAAAACTGCTCTGCTCTATCGTCTATGCAATCTGACACTTGCAGGGCTTGTCAGTGCCTATGGTCTCCCCTGGACAGCCTGCCTGTCCCACTGCTTCCCTGTCCCCCTTCAGTCCACGGCCCACTACCTGCTGCTTCTCCTTGTCAGGCCTGTCACCTCACGGTCCCCTCAGCTTCTCTATCAGTCAAACCGCCTCCTCTGACCTTCGTCACCCCCGCCCACTGCCTCTCACAGTCCCCTGGGTCACCCGCCACCGCTTCTCCCAGTCTCAGGGGGTTTGATCCAATCCGCACCCACTTCTCCTGGTCACAAGGGGGGTTTAATTTGGCCCGCACCTGCCGCTGCTTCGTCCAGTCTCAATGGGGGGATTTTGATCCGGTCTGCACCTGCTGCTGCTTCTCCCGGTCTCAAGGGGGTTTGATCTGGTCCACAGCACACACACTTCCTTCCAGACACCACGCTAATCTGTGGATTTGCACCAACAATCAAACAGCACCACCTGCTGATCCTGTTGGTCTGGGAACAATTATGGTCCCAGACAAAAAAGTGTTCAAAAAATGTTTGTTCTTATGGGTGGCCTCCAGGGTCCTGATCTTTTCCAAGACAGAGGCAGTTTGCTGTGCTCTGGCCTTCTTGAGTCGGGACCCAATCTTAATCCGGATTCCCCTGATGTAGCCCTTATGCGCCTCCCAAACATCATTATCTGGCTCACATTGGAAGAGAAAAATTGTCTCAGCTCCATGGACACTAGACAGGTGCACACTGAAATATTTTGTTTCGGAATTTTGTTTTCGTCTGAAAAATACATTTATTTAGTTACTCCCGAAATTCGTTTTTATTTAATTAGTTTTTCGTTAAAAATTGCATTTGTCCGAAAATCCAAATTAATTAAGGTTGAATCTGTCATTGAAGTCTTATGGTGTCTGTCGAATGTTCAAAAAAGATTCGACGGAGCAGCTAAACTGTACGACGCCATATAGTTTAGCTGCTCTGTCAAATCTTCTTAGAACTTTCGACAGTAACCTGCCAAAGATTTGACCTTTGCATGTTTTTCACTGTTTTGTCGAATCTTTGTCGTTCATGTTGAATGTATATAGTTCAAACTGAAAATGGACTGGTGATAGTGATCACTGATCAGACAAGTAACGAGATAGGGTATATATCTCAATCTATAATATAGAATCTATAATAATAAATCCCCCCCCCCCACAACATGGGCAGCCTCTGAGGCTATCACAAGCATAAGCAACACTAGTATCACTATCAGTTTCACAACACTAACACAATAGCAGCAGATTATTATGAAAAAGTTAAGTTGAACTCTAGCTTGCTTCACTATTGTTCTGCTGCTGTGCTTATGCTTAATTGCTAAATAATTCAGGTTCTCTGACAAACGGACCAGCTAAGATTGACTGTCTTCTGAAATGATTCAGTGTGTGTGTCTCTCTCTGCTAGCAATCGTAAGTGAAATTAAGTTGGCTGTACGTGTGTTCTAGCTATTTTACTGCTCCTCCTCTTTGGTTACAATCAGCCAATAACATTCATCATCATCATTATTTTTATTTTACTTCCCCCACCCAATTCCAGCAGCAATCTTTTCTCTCTATGTCAAATCTTTTCTCTCTATGTCAAATCTTTTCTCTCTATGTAGAATAATCTTGCACTAATAGAGTTAAAGAGGAGTGCCCCTTAAAAAAATTCAAAGTCAGTTCTCATTGCTACACGCCTAGCCATCGCCAAAAACTGGAAATCCCCTGCACCTTCCTCCACCGTGGAAATAATCACACTCCTAAATAACCACTGCCTAATAGAATTTATGCACGCCAAGGCCCACCTCCAAATTCCTACCTTCCAAACAAACTGGGACCTCTGGCTTAAACATCATGCAAACCCCCTATGAATGAACTCCCACATAACTGATGCCCCTCTCCCATCAACGTTTGAATCTTCTCGCCCTGTTTACCTCAGTTGTTCCTTTCAGTTACTACGCTGGTTATGATTACTGTTACCTATTATAACCCATAGCTATACTATGTGTATTGCGATACACCCATGGCCAAAGTTTTATTATTTTCTTTCTTTTGTTCGTTAGTTCACACTGTTATACACCTATACTTTTGATATAGTGCTCCTCAGACCCTTACTAGGGTCGAAGGCAGGCCGCTCACTAGAGTTCCACCAAGAACCTGCTCACAGCATGTACCCAGATGGGGTGACAGGTTCTACCTCTTATTAAGGCCATGCTCTCCTATACCATGAGAAGCCTGCAAGCTTATGACATAGTTTGAACCTTGAGCTCCTCTCTTTTTGTTATTACTTTGTATACATTGACTGTAACCTACCTTGTACTATACATTGTGAAAATCAATAAAAATTTTGATAAAAAAAAAAAAAATTCAAAGACAGCAGCTACAAATACTGCAGCTGCTGACTTTTAATAATCGGACACTTACCCACCGGACACTTACTGTCCCAGGGTCCAGCGATGCGGGGGAACGAAGCCCTGCTCGTTCCCCGCTCCGACCGGCGGCGCCGGCATTCTTACTGTGGGCACCTGGCTGTGGCTTCACAGCCGGACACCCACTGCGCATGTGGGAGTTGCGCCGCGCACCGTGATTGGCCGCACAGTCATCTGGGACCTGTCTTGTGTCCCAGATGACTGACAGGAGGGAGCCCTTCCTGCGCCGAGGGGAAGTCACTTAGCCCGGGTGCTGAAGGAGGCTGACTAGGAGGGACCCCCTAGCAACAGGCATTTAGAGGTGAGTTAATTTTTTTTTTTTAGGAATTTTAATCATCTTTTTTTTGGGGGGAGAAACACCACTTTAAGGTTAGGCACATTCGACCACAGGTTCCATAGACACAGATTGTTATTGTCAGCGTCATGTCGAATCTCCTATCTATATCGAACTGTTGTCGCAAAAAAAACTAAAATAAAGCATTTGTTTATGTCGGATCTTTCGTTATTCGGATTCTGCACTTTCGTTATCGTTTGTTAAAACGATAACGAAAATACCTGAAATTCGGACAAAAATGCATTCAGACGAAAACGAATGCACATGTCTAATGGACACCTCTTCTGTGACCTCAGGAGTTTGGATCAAGGATTTGTTAAGCTTTCACATCCACTGTTTGGGGATGGGAGACAGCAAGTCTATGTCTACAAAAACCAGAACATGGTCCGATAAAGTGATTGAGCCAATAGAGGTGGACGTAACTCTGGACAAGACAGATTGTCTAGCCCCAGATGCTGATAAGTGTTTTTGGGATGTGGAATCTGTGAAAGACTGTCTAGGCTGCCTAGCTTGTGGGTGTTATAATGTTTATCTGGAATACATTTTTGGATATAGGTTTCATAGGCACAATTAACACCCAAGGACCAATTTTTCCACATCTGTTTGACAGGTGCATGTCAATTAAATTTTTGACAGCAAGGCCAATTCTTGCTTTCATCAGGAGTACCTCTATAGGGTTACGGTGTGAAGGCACCACCAACATCCTAAGTCCAATTTTTCTCTACTTGTTACCAGTGATGTAAGAAACGCGATTAAAGTAAACGGCGTTACGTAACGCCGTTACTTTAGAGGGTAACGAGTAATCTAACTGATTACTCTTCCCCTCGCGGTAACGCCGTTCCCATTACTGGGGCGGTGTTACCGCAATTACTCGCCGCGATCCGCGGAGCCGTCCGCGGCCTCGGCCTTAGGAAAGGCCGCGGCTTCGACCTAGCTCCGGAGCGGCGGCTATCTTGGTGCACCAAGATGGCCGTGGCTCCAGCCTAGCTCCGGAGCGGCGGCCATCTTGGTGCACCCGTCGGCCGTTTACAATGTGATTGCTCCGTCAAATGACGGAGCGATCACTTGTAAACAAACCGGCGTCAAGATGATGCCGGTTCCTCTCTCCCCTCTGTGTACAGATCTGTACAGTGGAGGGGAGAGATCGGATGCCAGCACATACCCTGCCAATACTCTGCAATACCAGCCAATACCCTGACAATGCTCTGCAACACCCTGCAATACCCAGGTAATACTCTGCAATACTCTGCAATACCCTGCCAATACTCTGCCAATACTCTGCCAATACTCTGCCAATACTCTGCAACACTCTGCCAATACTCTGCCAATACTCTGCCAATACTCTGCAACACTCTGCCAATACTCTGCAACACTCTGCCAATACTTTGCAACACCCTGCCAATACTCTGCAACACCCTGCCATACCCAGCCATACTCTGCCATACTCTGCAATACCCCGTAATACCCATCCATACTCTGCCATACCCAGCCATACTCTGCAATACCCCGTAATACCTAGCCATACTCTGCAATACTCTGCCATACCCAGCCATACTCTGCAATACCCCGTAATACCCAGCCATACTCTGCAATACTCTGTAATACCCAGCCATACTCTGCAATACTCTGCAATACTCTGTAATACCCAGCCATACTCTGCAATACTCTGCAATACTCGGTAATACCCAGCCATACTCTGCAATACTCTGCAATACTCGATAATACCCAGCCATACTCTGCAATACTCGGTAATACCCAGCCATACTCTGCAATACTCGGTAATACCCAGCCAATACTCTGCGATACCCAGCCAATACTCTGCAACACCCTGCCAATACTCTGCAACACCCTGCCATACCCAGCCATACTCTGCCATACTCTGCAATACCCCGTAATACCCATCCATACTCTGCCATACCCAGCCATAATCTGCAATACCCCGTAATACCTAGCCATACTCTGCAATACTCTGCCATACCCAGCCATACTCTGCAATACCCCGTAATACCCAGCCATACTCTGCAATACTCTGTAATAGGGATGAGCCGAACACCCCCGGGTTCGGTTCGAACCAGAACCTTCGAACGGACCGAAAGTTCGCGCGAATTTTCGAACCCTATACGTTATAATGGACGCGAACGTTCGAAATCAAAAGTGCTAATTACAACGGCCAATATGCATGTTAATGTCATAAAACAGGTTTGGGGACCCGGTCCTGCCCCAGGGGACATATATCAATGCAAAAAGAACTTTTAAAAACTAACGTTTTTTCGGGAGCAGTCATTTTAATGATGCATAAAGTGAAAAAAAAAAAGTGACATTTTCCTTTAAATATGGTACCTGGGGGGTGTCCAAAGTATGCCTGTGAAGTGGCATGTGTTTCCCGTGTTTAGAACTGTCCTTGCACAAAATGACATTTGTAAAGGAAAAAAAGAAGCCATTTAAAACCACTTGCGGCTTTAGGTTTGATCTTAAGTAGAATCTGAACAGGTACATTATGAAGTGTAGCTCCATCCCAAAAAAATCTATTTTTAAGCTTTTTGGAGAACATAGGGAGGGGTTATCACCCCTGTAACATTTGCTGTCTTTGCACATCTGTTCAGAACATGTCACCTCACTTTCCGTCCCAATGACAAATGTTTTTGGAAAAGTGGGGTTTTAATTGAAACAAGGATTGGTGATAAAGTATCAGTAGAGAGGAGATACCTTTTTCCCAAATTAAATCTAACAGGATAGAATTTCCCTTCCTAGGGGTAGATTTCCTCTCACTTCCTGTTTTCTCTTTCCATTTGCAAGTAGGAGTCGTTTGTAAGTTGGATGTTTGAAAGTAGGGGCCTGGCGTATATACTCTGCAGAAATTTGCCCTATTAGATGTTGGTGTAGCCACAAGACTGGTGGGCACAGGAATGGGCCCTGCTGTGAGTTAATAGATCAAGATTTGTAATTGCATGCACCTGTTGAACAGGGCAGAAAAATTGGGGGTGGTGGTGGTGGTGGTGGTGGACGGTTTTGCCACAAGACTGTAAGCTCTCACAGTTACTCTTGGTGGGCGCAGGAATGGGCCCTGCTGTGAGTTATTAGATCAAGATTTGTAATTGCAAGCACCTGATGAACAGGGCAGAAAAATTGGGCCTTTGGCGGTGGTGGTGGACGGTGTTGCCACAAGACTGTAGGCCCTCATAGTTACTCTTGGTGGGCGCAGGAATGGGCCCTGCTGTGAGTTATTAGATCAAGATTTGTAATTGCAAGCACCTGATGAACAGGGCAGAAAAATTGGGCCTTTGGCGGTGGTGGTGGACGGTGTTGCCACAAGACTGCAGGCCCTCATAGTTACTCTTGGTGGGCGCAGGAATGGGCCCTGCTGTGAACTATTAGATCAAGATTTGTAATTACCCGCCCCTGTTAAACAGGGGCTGAAAAATTGTGCCTTAGGCACTGGTGCTGGTGCCACAACACTGCAACCCCTCACAGAGACTGTACTTGGAGCACAGCAGTCACACGTGTTGCGAAGCATTTTTTTAAAAAATTGTAAGTACACGCCCCTGTTAAACAGGGGCTGAAAATTGTGCCTTAGGCACTGGTGCTGGTGCCACAACACTGCAACCCGGCCCTCACAGAGACTGTACTTGGAGCACAGCAGTCACACGTGTTGCGAAGCATTTTTTTAAAAAATTGTAAGTACACGCCCCTGTTAAACAGGGGCTGAAAAATTGTGCCTTAGGCACTGGTGCTGGTGCCACAACACTGCAACACGGCCCTCACAGAGACTGTACTTGGAGCACAGCAGTCACACGTGTTGCGAAGCATTTTTTTAAAAAATTGTAAGTACACGCCCCTGTTAAACAGGGGCTGAAAAATTGTGCCTTAGGCACTGGTGCTGGTGCCACAACACTGCAACACGGCCCTCACAGAGACTGTACTTGGAGCACAGCAGTCACACGTGTTGCGAAGCATTTTTTTTAAAAATTGTAAGTACACGCCCCTGTTAAACAGGGGCTGAAAAATTGTGCCTTAGGCACTGGTGCTGGTGCCACAACACTGCAACACGGCCCTCACAGAGACTGTACTTGGAGCACAGCAGTCACACGTGTTGCGAAGCATTTTTTTAAAAAATTGTAAGTACACGCCCCTGTTAAACAGGGGCTGAAAAATTGTGCCTTAGGCACTGGTGCTGGTGCCACAACACTGCAACACGGCCCTCACAGAGACTGTACTTGGAGCACAGCAGTCACACGTGTTGCGAAGCATTTTTTTTAAAAATTGTAAGTACACGCCCCTGTTAAACAGGGGCTGAAAAATTGTGCCTTAGGCACTGGTGCTGTGGCATGGATCATTGAGGAGGAGGAAGAGGATAGTCAGTGAACATAAGAGGACAGTCACTCAGCATCAGCATAGGCAGTCTTGAAGGGATGTGACATTAAAAATTATTCGGTTATATCCGCCTCAGGTGCCTGGTAGCTGGTGGTGATCCAAGACTGATTCATTTTGATGAATGTCAGTCGATCAACCGAGGCGGTGGACAGGCGCACCCTATGATCAGTCACAAATCCTCCAGCAGCACTGAATGTGCGTTCGGAAAGAACGCTGGAGGCAGGACAGGCCAGTAGCTCAATTGCATACTGTGCAAGCTCTGGCCAGTGATCCATCCTCAGGACCCAGTAAGCCAGAGGATTTTCGGTGGGAAAGGTGTCCAAGTCTGACCTTGCCCCAAGGTATTCCTGCACCATGTATATCAGACGCTGGCGATGGTTGCTGGAACCGATCATACCTTGGGGCTGCGGACTAAAAAATTGTCTGAACGCATCGGTCAGACGTCCACCTTCCCCACCGCTCCTTCTGCCACTGACCGAAGCCTCAGCAACTCGTCGCCCAGGACCAGGAGTTTGTAGCCTCCCAGTTTCTGGGAACGCGTTGCACAGACCTTTCTGCAAGGCCTCCCTGAGATGTCTCATCCTCTGCTCCCTCTGCGACGGCAAGATAAGGTCCGCAACCTTACCCTTGTACCGCGGATCAAGGAGAGTGGCCAGCCAGTAATGGTCCCTCTCCTTGATCCGAAGAACACGAGGATCCTTCCGCAGGCTTTGCAGGATCAGGGAGGCCATGCAGCGTAGGTTAGCTGAGGCATTCGGTCCGGAGTCTTCTGGGTCACTGAGGATGACATGATCGCCAGCCACCTCCTCCCAGCCACGTACAAGTCCACTGGCTTGTTGGGACTGTACATCATCCCTAAAAGACTGCTGCTGCTGATGCTGAGTGCCAGGCTCCACCTCCATGCTCACACAATCCTCCTCCTCCTCCTCCTCCTCCTCCTCCTCATCCTCTTCCTGTGTGATGGGTGGGACAGAAGGAACACTGTCCGGATAAAGGGGGCCTTGAGAGGCAAGGAAGTCCTCCTCTTCCTGCCTCTGTTCTGCCTCAAGTGCCCTGTCCATTATCCCACGCAGCGTATGCTCCAACAGGTGGACAAGAGGGACAGTGTCACTGATGCATGCACTGTCACTGCTCACCATCCTCGTGGCCTCCTCAAATGGTGAGAGGACAGTGCATGCATCCCTGATCATGCTCCACTGACGTGGGGAAAAAAAACCAAGCTCCCCTGACCCTGTCCTGGTGCCGTAGTCGCAAAGGTACTCATTGATGGCCCTCTGCTGCGTGTGCAGTCGCTGCAGCATGGCCAACGTTGAGTTCCACCTGGTGGGCATGTCAGATATTAGGCGGTTCTTGGGCAGGTTCAGCTCCTTTTGCAGCTCAGTCAGCCGAGCACTGGCATTATAAGATCGGCGGAAATGCACACAGACTTTCCTGGCCTGCCTCAGGACATCCTGTAAGCCTGGGAACCTGCCCAAGAACCGCTGCACCACCAGGTTGAGGACGTGAGCCATGCAGGGCACATGGGTGAGCTGCCCCTGTCGCAGGGCGGAGAGGAGGTTGGTGCCATTGTCAGAAACGACCATTCCTGGCTTAAGCTGACGTGGCGTCAACCACCTCTCGGCCTGCCCCTGCAGAGCTGCCAGAACCTCTGGCCCAGTGTGGCTCCTGTCCCCCAAACACACCAGCGCAAGCACGGCATGGCATCTTTTTGCCTGCGTACTTGCGTAGCCCCTTGTACGCCTACGGAGCACCGCTGGTTCCAAGGACAGAGCACTGGAGGAAGAAGAAGAGGAGGGGGTGGAGGAGAGAGGTGTGTCACAACCAGTAGCAGTAGTCACGTTTTGGAGGCGTGGTGGCGGAACAACCTCCAACACTAGTGCACCTTGTCCTGCATCCCTCCCAGCTGCCAATAGAGTGACCCAATGGGCCGTGAAAGAAAGGTACCGTCCCTGTCCATGCCTGCTGGACCATGAGTCAGCGGTAATATGCACCTTACCGCTGACCGCCCTGTCCAGCGAGGCATGGACATTGCCCTCCACATGCCGGTAGAGAGACGGAATCGCCTTCCGCGAGAAAAAGTGGCGTTTGGGAACCTGCCACTGAGGAACCGCACATTGAACAAACTCACGGAAGGGGGCCGAGTCTACCAACTGAAAAGGCAGCAGTTGAAGTGCTAGCAATTTAGCAAGGCTAGCATTCAACCGCTGGGCATGTGGATGGCTGGGAGTGTACTTCTTTCTACGGTCCAGCAGCTGGGGCAGGGAAATTTGCCTGCTGCATTCGGACGTCGGTGTACTGCAAGTACTTGGTTGTGACACACCGAATTCTACACCTTCAGTCCTCTCAGAGCAGCTTTCAGAGAGGACTGAAGGTGTAGTGGGGATGGAGATCCCAGCTGAGGAGGAGCAAGGAGAGGTCCGCTTAGTTCTTTGGTGTGGGTCTTTTATGTGTGCCTGCCAACGAGCTGCATGGCAGGTCGCCATATGTCTGGTCATGCTTGTCGTGCCCAAGCGGCTGATGTTTTGGCCACGCGAGATACGCTTGAGACAAATATTGCAAATAGCAGTGGTGCGATCTGCTGCACTCGTCTCAAAAAAGGCCCACACCAAAGAACTTTTCTGATAACGTGCAGAGGCAGCGCCCTGCACAGGCGGAGCTCTGCGGTGTTGTACAGTTGCTGTGCTGGCCTCTACCTGGCCTCCAGGGGGCATCCTGCCTCGTTGGACATGTGACGCCGCATCCTCCTCCTCCTCGTCCTCCTCCTCATCCTCTCTCCCTTGAGGCACCCACGTGGAGTCAGTGACCTCATCATCCCCTCCCTCTTCACCACTAGAGCAAACCTGGCAGTAAGCTGCAGCTGGTGGAACTGTACTGCCAGATTCCTCAAGCTGGGTATCGTCATCCGAGCCTTCGAATCGTTGGGCATCCTCCTGGAGCATGTACCCAACACTGTGCTCAAAGAGTTCGGGGGACTCCTCAGGAGGACATGGTGGGTCTAGGGAAGGGGTGGCTGATGATGCTCTGTCAGTACCCTGAGCCTGGGTGAGAGAGGATGAGGAGGATGAGGAGGGCTTGGTCATCCATTCTACCAAGCCTTCAGCATGATGCGGCTCCACATGTCCAGCTGCCGAAAACAAAGACGCGCGTGTCCCATGGCCACGTGCTGATGACGATGCACGACCACGTCCACGTCCACGTCCACGTCCACTAGAAACAGAGCCTGCCTGCCCTGTGTTCTTGGCTCTGCACGCTCTGCCTCCCCTTGGCGGTCTTCCAGCCATTGTAGTCGGTAGTCCTGTGGGTGCTGCTGAGAAGAAAATATAGGAGCTCTGTGTGATGCCACTAACACACTAGAAGTCCTATGGGTGCTTCTGCAAAGAAAATAGAGGAGCTCTGTGTGATGCCACTAACACACTAGAAGTCCTATGGGTGCTTCTGCAAAGAAAATAGAGGAGCTCTGTGTGATGCCACTAACACACTAGAAGTCCTGTGGGTGCTTATGCAAAGAAAATAGAGGAGCTCTGTGTGATGCCACTAACACACTAGAAGTCCTGTGGGTGCTTATGCAAAGAAAATAGAGGAGCTCTGTGTGATGCCACTAACACACTAGAAGTCCTGTGGGTGCTGCTGAGAAGAATATATAGGAGCTCTGTGTGATGCCACTAACACACTAGAAGTCCTATGGGTGCTTCTGCAAAGAAAATAGAGGAGCTCTGTGTGATGCCACTAACACACTAGAAGTCCTGTGGGTGCTGCTGAGAAGAATATATAGGAGCTCTGTGTGATGCCACTAACACACTAGAAGTCCTATGGGTGCTTCTGCAAAGAAAATAGAGGAGCTCTGTGTGATGCCACTAACACACTAGAAGTCCTGTGGGTGCTTCTGCAAAGAAAATAGAGGAGCTCTGTGTGATGCCACTAACACACTAGAAGTCCTGTGGGTGCTTATGCAAAGAAAATAGAGGAGCTCTGTGTGATGCCACTAACACACTAGAAGTCCTGTGGGTGCTTATGCAAAGAAAATAGAGGAGCTCTGTGTGATGCCACTAACACACTAGAAGTCCTGTGGGTGCTTATGCAAAGAAAATAGAGGAGCTCTGTGTGATGCCACTAACACACTAGAAGTCCTGTGGGTGCTGCTGAGAAGAATATATAGGAGCTCTGTGTGATGCCACTAACACACTAGAAGTCCTATGGGTGCTTCTGCAAAGAAAATAGAGGAGCTCTGTGTGATGCCACTAACACACTAGAAGTCCTGTGGGTGCTGCTGAGAAGAATATATAGGAGCTCTGTGTGATGCCACTAACACACTAGAAGTCCTATGGGTGCTTCTGCAAAGAAAATAGAGGAGCTCTGTGTGATGCCACTAACACACTAGAAGTCCTGTGGGTGCTTCTGCAAAGAAAATAGAGGAGCTCTGTGTGATGCCACTAACACACTAGAAGTCCTGTGGGTGCTTATGCAAAGAAAATAGAGGAGCTCTGTGTGATGCCACTAACACACTAGAAGTCCTGTGGGTGCTTATGCAAAGAAAATAGAGGAGCTCTGTGTGATGCCACTAACACACTAGAAGTCCTGTGGGTGCTTATGCAAAGAAAATAGAGGAGCTCTGTGTGATGCCACTAACACACTAGAAGTCCTGTGGGTGCTGCTGAGAAGAATATATAGGAGCTCTGTGTGATGCCACTAACACACTAGAAGTCCTATGGGTGCTTCTGCAAAGAAAATAGAGGAGCTCTGTGTGATGCCACTAACACACTAGAAGTCCTGTGGGTGCTTCTGCAAAGAAAATAGAGGAGCTCTGTGTGATGCCACTAACACACTAGAAGTCCTGTGGGTGCTTATGCAAAGAAAATAGAGGAGCTCTGTGTGATGCCACTAACACACTAGAAGTCCTGTGGGTGCTTATGCAAAGAAAATAGAGGAGCTCTGTGTGATGGGACTAACACACTTCAAGTCCTATAGGTGCTTCTGGGAAGAAAATATAGCTCTGTGTGTGTGATGGGACTAACACACTTCAAGTCCTATAGGTGCTTCTGGGAAGAAAATATAGCTCTGTGTGTGTAATGGGACTAACACACTTCAAGTCCTATAGGTGCTTCTGGGAACAAAATATAGCTCTGTGTGTGTAATGGGACTAACACACTTCAAGTCCTATAGGTGCTTCTGGGAACAAAATATAGCTCTGTGTGTGTGATGGGACTAACACACTTCAAGTCCTATAGGTGCTTCTGGGAAGAAAATATAGCTCTGTGTGTGTAATGGGACTAACACACTTCAAGTCCTATAGGTGCTTCTGGGAAGAAAATATAGCTCTGTGTGTGTGATGGGACTAACACACTTCAAGTCCTATAGGTGCTTCTGGGAAGAAAATATAGCTCTGTGTGTGTGATGGGACTAACACACTTCAAGTCCTATAGGTGCTTCTGGGAACAAAATATAGCTCTGTGTGTGTGATGGGACTAACACACTTCAAGTCCTATAGGTGCTTCTGGGAACAAAATATAGCTCTGTGTGTGTAATGGGACTAACACACTTCAAGTCCTATAGGTGCTTCTGGGAACAAAATATAGCTCTGTGTGTGTGATGGGACTAACACACTTCAAGTCCTATAGGTGCTTCTGGGAAGAAAATATAGCTCTGTGTGTGTGATGGGACTAACACACTTCAAGTCCTATAGGTGCTTCTGGGAACAAAATATAGCTCTGTGTGTGTGATGGGACTAACACACTTCAAGTCCTATAGGTGCTTCTGGGAACAAAGTATAGCTCTTTGTGTGTGATGGGACTAACACACTTCAAGTCCTATAGGTGCTTCTGGGAAGAAAATATAGCTCTGTGTGTGTGATGGGACTAACACACTTCAAGTCCTATAGGTGCTTCTGGGAAGAAAATATAGCTCTGTGTGTGTAATGGGACTAACACACTTCAAGTCCTATAGGTGCTTCTGGGAACAAAATATAGCTCTGTGTGTGTAATGGGACTAACACACTTCAAGTCCTATAGGTGCTTCTGGGAAGAAAATATAGCTCTGTGTGTGTGATGGGACTAACACACTTCACGTCCTATAGGTGCTTCTGGGAAGAAAATATAGCTCTGTGTGTGTAATGGGACTAACACACTTCAAGTCCTATAGGTGCTTCTGGGAACAAAATATAGCTCTGTGTGTGTAATGGGACTAACACACTTCAAGTCCTATAGGTGCTTCTGGGAAGAAAATATAGCTCTGTGTGTGTGATGGGACTAACACACTTCAAGTCCTATAGGTGCTTCTGGGAAGAAAATATAGCTCTGTGTGTGTAATGGGACTAACACACTTCAAGTCCTATAGGTGCTTCTGGGAACAAAATATAGCTCTGTGTGTGTAATGGGACTAACACACTTCAAGTCCTATAGGTGCTTCTGGGAACAATATATAGCTCTGTGTGTGTGATGGGACTAACACACTTCAAGTCCTATAGGTGCTTCTGGGAAGAAAATATAGCTCTGTGTGTGTAATGGGACTAACACACTTCAAGTCCTATAGGTGCTTCTGGGAAGAAAATATAGCTCTGTGTGTGTAATGGGACTAACACACTTCAAGTCCTATAGGTGCTTCTGGGAAGAAAATATAGCTCTGTGTGTGTAATGGGACTAACACACTTCAAGTCCTATAGGTGCCTCTGGGAACAAAATATAGGAGCTCTGCCTGCCTGCCACGAACACACTACAAGTCCTATAGGTGCTTCTGGTAACAAAATATAGGAGCTCTGCCTGCCTGCCACTAACACACTACAAGTCCTATAGGTGCTTCTGGGAAGAAAATATAGCTCTGTGTGTGTAATGGGACTAACACACTTCAAGTCCTATAGGTGCTTCTGGGAACAAAGTATAGCTCTTTGTGTGTAATGGGACTAACACACTTCAAGTCCTATAGGTGCTTCTGGGAAGAAAATATAGCTCTGTGTGTGTAATGGGACTAACACACTTCAAGTCCTATAGGTGCTTCTGGGAACAAAATATAGCTCTGTGTGTGTAATGGGACTAACACACTTCAAGTCCTATAGGTGCTTCTGGGAACAAAATATAGCTCTGTGTGTGTGATGGGACTAACACACTTCAAGTCCTATAGGTGCTTCTGGGAAGAAAATATAGCTCTGTGTGTGTAATGGGACTAACACACTTCAAGTCCTATAGGTGCTTCTGGGACAAAATATAGCTCTGTGTGTGTGATGGGACTAACACACTTCAAGTCCTATAGGTGCTTCTGGGAAGAAAATATAGCTCTGTGTGTGTAATGGGACTAACACACTTCAAGTCCTATAGGTGCTTCTGGGAAGAAAATATAGCTCTGTGTGTGTAATGGGACTAACACACTTCAAGTCCTATAGGTGCTTCTGGGAAGAAAATATAGCTCTGTGTGTGTAATGGGACTAACACACTTCAAGTCCTATAGGTGCCTCTGGGAACAAAATATAGGAGCTCTGCCTGCCTGCCACGAACACACTACAAGTCCTATAGGTGCTTCTGGTAACAAAATATAGGAGCTCTGCCTGCCTGCCACTAACACACTACAAGTCCTATAGGTGCTTCTGGTAACAAAATATAGGAGCTCTGCCTGCCTGCCACGAACACACTACAAGTCCTATAGGTGCTTCTGGTAACAAAATATAGGAGCTCTGCCTGCCTGCCACTAACACACTACAAGTCCTATAGGTGCTTCTGGTAACAAAATATAGGAGCTCTGCCTGCCTGCCACGAACACACTACAAGTCCTATAGGTGCTTCTGGTAACAAAATATAGGAGCTCTGCCTGCCTGCCACTAACACACTACAAGTCCTATAGGTGCTTCTGGTAACAAAATATAGGAGCTCTGCCTGCCTGCCACGAACACACTACAAGTCCTATAGGTGCTTCTGGTAACAAAATATAGGAGCTCTGCCTGCCTGCCACGAACACACTACAAGTTCTATAGGTGCTTCTGGTAACAAAATATAGGAGCTCTGCCTGCCTGCCACGAACACACTACAAGTCCTATAGGTGCTTCTGGTAACAAAATATAGGAGCTCTGCCTGCCTGCCACGAGCACACTACAAGCCCCTCTTTGTCAATCAATCTTTGTAACTGAATCTATCTAACTCAATCTCTGCAAGTGAATCTCTCTATCTATCTAAATGCAGCAGAGTGTCACAGAAACAGCCTGCTCAATCTGCGCCGGAACAGCATGTGACCGGCGCAGACGGCGTGGCGGCGTTTTATAGGGGGGGGCGTGTACTACAGCCCCTGAGCTGTAATTGGCTACAGGCGTCCTGCCTGTAGCCAATTATGGCTCTTCGAGTTTCCGGGGCTGTGATTGGCCAAGCATGCGGGGTCACAGTGCATGCTTGGCCAATCATCAGCCAGCAATGCACTGCGTCGGCCGCGCCGGCCGCAATGCATTGCGGGGCCGCTCGCATCACACGAACGTGATGCGAGCGGCCAAAATAGTTCTGGGCTCGCCGAGCGAGCGAACGCCCGGTGCTCGATGCGAACGTGGGTTCGCATCGAGCACCGGGCCCATCCTTACTCTGTAATACCCAGCCATACTCTGCAATACTCTGCAATACTCGGTAATACCCAGCCATACTCTGCAATACTCGGTAATACCCAGCCATACTCTGCAATACTCGGTAATACCCAGCCATACTCTGCAATACTCGGTAATACCCAGCCAATACTCTGCGATACCCAGCCAATACTCTGCAACACCCTGCCAATACTCTGCAACACCCTGCCAATACTCTGCAACACCCTGCCAATACTCTGCAACACCCTGCAACACCCTGCCAATACTCTGCCACACCCTGCCAATACTCTGCCACACCCTGCCAATACTCTGCCATACCCAGCCATACTCTGCCATACTCTGCAATACTCGGTAATACCCAGCCATACTCTTCAATACACGGTAATACCCAGCCATACTCGGCCATACCCAGCCGTACCCAGCCATGCTCAGCCGTACCCAGCCATACTCAGCCAATATTACAGTTGAGGAGATGACGTGGATATTACAGTGGGTGAGATTGTGGATATTACAGTGGGGGCTTTATGGTGGTGGAATTTTCACAGGTTTTTGCAAATTCAATTATTATTTGCTGATCCAAAAAATGATCCGATCCGTGACTCTGATCCAAGCAACGATCCAATCCGTGAGTTTGGGGGGGACAGATGTACAGAGGGGGAACAGATACATGTGTGTGGGGGGGACAGACGTGTAGTGGGGTACAGAGGGGGAACAGATATACGTGTGTGTGGGGGGGACAGATGTGTAGTGGGGTACAGAGGGGAAACAGATATATGTGTTGGGGGGAACAGACGTGCAGGGGGGTGCAGAGGGGAAATAGACGTGCAGGGGGGAACGCGCCCCTTGCTTACAGTAATACTAGACCCGCCCCTAAGAATATAACAAAAAAAATCACAGTTACTTTTCTGAGTAACTAATTACTTTTCCAATGTAGTAACTGAGTTACTAACTCAATTACTTTTTTGGGAGAAGTAATTTGTAACGTAACTAATTACTTTTTTAAAGTAAGATGACCAACACTGCTTGTTACTTCTATGCAAAGTCTGCAAAACAGACACCAGAATTTATCCAAAGAAATCTCTAATCTTGTTCTGAGTGCACTAATTTGTGGCCTCAACATACAGACTGGCTCCCCAAGCCATTGTTTATAAAATAAAGAAAACTTGCAGGGAAAATTTAATTTTTTTACCTTTATAAATGCCATTTTGGCTGCAGGAGGTTCTATACAAGGTACATATGTGTCATTTTACAGGCAGACTAAGAGGACCCCCCAGGCACTATATTTAACCACATGCCGACCGGGCCATAGCCGAAAGACGGCTACAGCGCGGTCGGCTTATTCTGGGTGGAGGTCCTATGGACATCCTCCCAGAAACTTGCTCCCGCGCGCCCCCTGGGGTGCGCACTCGGGAACATCTGCGACCGCCGGGTCCCGAGGACCCGGCGCATCACGGATCACGGTAAACAGCCGCTGATAGCGGCCGTTTACCACGTGATCGCTCCGTCAAATGACGGAGCGATCACATGTACACAAACCTCCCTCCCCTCTCTGTACCGATCAGTACAGTGAGGGGAGAAGCGGAAAGGGGGAGAGACGGGACCAGCGCTGTGGGCTGGATGTGTAGTGCCCACAGCGCTGGTCAGTGCCTGCAATGTGCAATACACTGCCACCACTGTGCAATACTCTGCAACCACTGTGCAATGCTCTGCAACCACTGTGCAATGCTCTGCAACCACTGTGCAATGCTCTGCCACCACTGTGCAATGCTCTGCCACCACTGTGTAATGCTCTGCAACCACTGTGCAATGCTCTGCCACCACTATGCAATACTCTACCAATACTGTGCAACACTGCAATACTTGCCAATACTCTGCCAATACTTGCCAATATTCTGCCAATAATCGCCAATACGCTGCCAATACTTGCCAATACTCTGCCAATACTTGCCAATACTGTGCCAATACTTGCCAATACTCTGCCAATAATCGCCAATACTCTGCCAATAATCGCCAATACTCTGCCAATAATCGCCAATACACTAATTTTTAATAGAAACAAAGAATTATTTTTTTATTTTTTTACCAAATTTTCAGTATTTTTTTGATTTATAGCGCAAAAAAATAAAAAACCCAGCGGTGATTAAATACCACCAAAAGAAAGCTCTATTTGTGTGAAAAAAAGGACACAAAATTCATTTGGGTACAGTGTTGCATGACTGAGTAATTGTCATTCAAAAATGAGAGAGCACCGAAAGCTGAAAATTGGTCTGGTTAGGAAGGGGGTTTAAGTGCCCAGTGGGTAAGTGGTTAAAGGCATTTTTCATTTTTATTGTTTCACTTTAAGCATCAGTAAATCACTGCTCATTTAAAAATTGTTTTTTACAAACTTTTTTTTCATTGATACATATCCCCCAGGGCAGTACCCATACCCTTTGTATGCCCAATAACTTGCATCTAAGCCCTCAAAATGGGCACTTTTGATTTTTCCAGTTGAACTTTAGACTTTAATGAGGTTTGTTATTTGGCTCTGAACGTTCGCAATGTTCGAGAGTTCTGCAGCAAACCAAACCCGGGGTTATTTTGAGTTACCTTCAGAACTGGAAAATATAAATCTTCTCATGGGGACCCTTGTTCCTCAGACAATTGTATAAGTTGTACCTTTTCATTTGTGGTCTTCTCTTGTCTAAGCATTCAGAAAACAGGGGGCCAGGAGCTGAAGTCACACACTGCAGAGCTCAGTGAAGAGAGCTCTGAGAGCTGATTGGAGGTAAGGGACACTCCCTCTTTCACACAGCACACAGGAACAGGGCTAAGGCTGTCAATTGGATGGAGCTCCCTCCCCTGTCACCCTTTTTCTCTTGGTTTTGTTTTCTCTTGGAAATTTTATGAAGATGTATTTAATATGTATTGTCATAGTGTCTCCCAGTGTTAGTTCTCCTGCAACCCGCTCTAAAGAGCTGCCTGGGGCAGACTGATGCTGGTTGAGATCAGTTTGGTAGTGAAAAGCTCCTTGGGGATGTAGAGAAGTGTTTGCAGAGTAGGGATATGTCCGCCAGCGAAGGGCCCCTTTTTGATGTACAAAGTGAAGAGTAAAGAACATCAGGAAGGTGACTATGTCTGTTTATTGGGGAAATACGGGAGACACAGGTTGTTTAAAGATGCATTATACTGAAAGGCTGAAAAGGTGCTTAATAGCGCAAAAGAGTATAGTGGTTTTTCCACGACAGTTAAAGGAAAACTTGTCAGAAATGATTTATGCTGATAGCAGAGGAGCGAGGCAGAGGTGACATTTGGTGCTCTTACCCCATATAGGTCACTGGCAGCTTTGGATCCTTCCTGCGTCTCCTCTACATCTCGGGCTTTAAGGCGGCTTCCTCCTCCGTGGCTTCCCTCCTCCTTCCCTCGGCACGGTGGCCAATATGATCACTTCTCCTCTCGGCCAATTGGGTCTCACCCGTTTCCTGATTGGTCGGGAGGAGAATCAGGAAGACAATAACGAATATTAATTTGTTATTGTCACACAACTGGGTGGTCTCAAGGTGCAGTGCTTTGTGCTCTGAGCCCCTGGCTCTAATCATGTTTCTAAAAAAACATTGGAATCCATGCGTCTGACTTCCTGCATGTATATTAGCGGCCGGGTGCATGGATTTGGGCCCACCTAATGGACAGGCCACCACTGCTGCCCATGTAATACAAATATGCAATAGCAATGAGGGTGAACTTTAATGTCCAAATGCCACACATATGTGCTCATAGGAGAGGTTTTTGCGTTGAGAGTGAGAGCACATTCACTGCACTCACAGATACCAAGCTGTGATCAAGGCTTGTAAGCCAAAACACATGAGCCCCTATTTTTACTCACTTTTTTATGCACGAATAAAGAAGCAACAATGACGTTTGGAGTTGCCGGCTCTATTCTTTGTATTTATGTCTGTACCGGTGTGAGAGAGAGCGTCAGAGCCAGATCACCCACTGTGGATTTTATCACAAGCCTGCAAAGGACTTACATTGATTTTGAGCGTTGCATTATCTGCTTTTACAGACACCAAGCTGTCAAATTCAGCTCCTGGACTCTAGTAATGATCTGGAGTGAGTGGGACCAATCAAGGGACAATCCCAGTTGTTACAAGATCAGGTAGACCTTCCTGCCTACCAGGTGCTCACTATAATTCAATATTTTTTTTTCATCTCCTGCATATGATTTTATATTTGAACTGAGCACTGGCACATCTTATGATTGCCCACACTTTTATCTCTTAAACCCCTTTCACATGGATGATGCGATCAGGTCCACCTGTCATTTTTTGGCGTACTTGTGTCCATTTACACACAGCTACCTCTGTTTGGGTCCGCTAAAAAAAATGGAAGGGGATCCGTCCCCCCCCTGCGGCTAGGTGGATCCAATCAGGGGGTAGTTGGATGTAAATCGTCAGCCAGTCCATTTACACCCATAGAGCAGAGCAGGCTTGGTCTATTTCCACTCTACATAAACTGAGCAGACATTGATCCGTCATCTGCCCACATGAATCAGAGGACAGATCCCTTGCTGAGCAAATCAGATTCTGTAGATAAACATGGTGCAGTGCAACTAAAAACAAAAAATAGTTCAGAGAAAAAAAATAGACTCCCAAACTCAAATGCCCATCTACTATGGAGATTCCCAATAGGTAGTGAGAGAGTGAGAAAATATATCAGCCACCTCAGGTGAGGAATCCACCACCACTAGTCACACATGCAGCTTACCTCTTGAAATTGATCCCTGAATTAACAGGATGGTCATATGCGCTTTCCCAAAACATCTGAGGCATCCAACTCCAATGATTCCAATGTGGCAAGTCCCCGGAGGTGATATATAAAACAAAGGCAGACTAATAGTGCTCTCTGTCAAATCACTAGCTTTATTAAATTAAGTAAAAGACTCACATTTAATCAGCCTGCAGCAAAACCTATAAAGTGTACAGAGCCACCACTCGATGTGGACTCAGGATAGCAGCGATTGTTGTCACATGAAAGCCTCCATCTCCCTTCAGCGTTACGTCCAATAGGACTTCATCAGATTCCACCCCAAATGAAAGGGACCTTAGGCTCATGATGTTACAACAAGGCAAATACATTTTCATATTTTCTTTCTTTTCCTTCGTTAGTAAACAAAATTCTTCCATGGTAGGTGACACCCTATTGTAATGGCTGATGAAGATATGTATAGTAGAGAAATCTGATGCAAAAATCTTGCAATTGAATATATTGGATGGTAAAACTAGCTTTAGATGGCTTTAAAAAAAATGATTATGCATGTATAATAAACACTCATTCTGAATATCTTCCTAATTGGGCCCCTGATGATTTTATGATGCTAAGAAAAATAGAGAAGCTTTCTGGGGGGATTCATTTGTTTGTTATATAAGCCGATTGTTTAAGCAGTACATTTTAATACGTGATTTTATAGAATTTCTAGTGTGAGCCATGGAGAAAAAAGAGGTAAAATGTTATGCTTTTTCTCATAGCATATTTTTATCTTTATGAATTTATTATATTGCTTGTATTCATCCAACACTGCCTATTTCATTGTTAATTAATATTATCCTGAGCTTTTGTTTTGCCCATGGCATTTAATATTTTTGTTTCAAGTTAGCTTTTAGAAATCCACTTTCCATAGTTTTCAAGGGTGAAAATTTAATCTAGGTTGATTCTTAGTAAGTCCACTAAAAGAAAAGGGGTACATTCAACTTTAGACCATGCTTAGCTTTAGTACCTAATCAGTTTCAAGGTTTAAAAAAGTTACTAAAATCAAGTTGTGTATATGAAGTGGGAAAGTTAGGTAAGGTAAAGTTTTAGCCTAGGTAAATTGGCATAGTTTTTTTTAATGTTTTGTTCAATACTCTGGTAATTAGCACTAAACATTGAAAGTTGCTATGATGGAGGGTTTTCTATATTTCTCATTAAACTCTTGCATTTAATTGTGATTGTATTCCTTTTAATATCAGATGTCTTTGTTTCTGTCTTTGAATTTTTTTTTCTTCACTAAAGCAGTAGAGCACATTCACTTTCAAAGTGAATTTTTATTTATCATAGTGAATAAGTTGAAGCAACAGGAAAGTTCACTTTGTAGAGAACACCCAATCATGTACAAGTACAATTAATAAAATGTTCGATAGTAAACACATATTAACCTCAGTCACTAAGATAACAAATGTTCCCTTTGCAGAGGGAAAGCAGTGGGGGTGTCCTGACTTCAACAGTTGACCACCTGCTCCTCCTCAGCAAATTAAACTCCCTTGGCCTCCATGATTCTGCTTTATTCTGGTTCTCCTCCTACCTATCTCAGAGCACTTTCAGTATCACTTACAACTTCATCTCCTCCACTCCCCTTCCTCTTTCTGTTGGTCTACCCCAAGGCTCCGTATTTGGGCCTTTCCTATTTTCGCTCTATACCTCTTCCCTGGGCAAGTTGATAACCTCCCATGGCTTCCAGTACCACATCTATGCCGACAACACCCAGATCTATCTCTCCACTCCTCAACTCACCCCCTCGATCTCCTCGCGGATCTCAAACTTACTGAATGACATATGGGTATGGATGTCACACCACTTCCTCAAACTCAATCTTTCTAAAACTGAGCTTGTTATATTTCCTCCTTCACGGTCCCCCCCCGTGACTTCCCCATTAATATCAACAACACAACCATTGGTCCCTCCACACATGCCAGGGTCCTGGGTTTAATCCTTGACTCTGACCTCTCCTTCAGCTCCCATATCCAATCATTTGCTAAATCCTGCCGCCTTCACCTCCGCAACATCTCCAGAATTCGACCCTTCCTGACTAATGACACAAAGCATCTTATTCACTCCTTGATTATTTCCCACCTTGACTACAGCAACTCTCTCCTTAATGGCCTACCCTTATGCAGGCTATTCCCCCCTTCAGTCTATTATGAATTCTGCTGCTAGACTAATACACCTCACTAACCAATCCTTGACTGCTGCTCCTCTCTGCCAATCCCTTCACTGGCTTCCCCTACCCCATCGTGTAAAATTCAAAATGCTAACCATAACATACAAGGCCATTAACAACATCGTCCCCATCTACATCACCAACCTCATCTGCAGATATCGCCCAAATCGTCCCCTCCGCTCCTCCCAGGACCTCCTGCTCTATAGCTTCCTTGTTACCTCCTCCCATGCTCGCCTTCAGGACTTCTCCAGAGCCTCTCCCATCCTCTGGAACTCCCTGCCCCAGTATGTCCGATCAGCCCCTACCCTGTCCACCTTTAGGAGATCCCTGAAAACTAATTTATTCAGGGAAGCCTATCCCACACCCACCTAACAACTGTGCCTGAGCCCCCCCCCCCCCCATCAAATCATTCACTGCAGCTATTACCTTTTGTACCACCACCCCCTCCCTTTAGAATGTAAGCTCTACGAGCAGGGCCCTCCTGTACCTTTTGTATTGAACTGTACTGTAATTGTGTTGTCCCCCCTATACATTGTAAAGCACTGCGTAAACTGTTGGCGCTATATAAATCGTGAATAATAATAATAATAATCATCCAATCACATGTAATCTAAATTAAAAAATAAATTTTCCTTGCACATGACTGTGTATTCTTATGATAATTGGCCCATAGTAAAAATACTTAATTACTTTGATGTTAAATTAATATTTTTACTATGGGTGATTTTGCGTCAGATAAAATTGTTCCCGGGGGCGCATTCCCTGCGGGATCACTTTTACAGGTAATTTCCGAACTTACCCAAAGTCCGTAAACAGACCGTTTGCTAGGTAGGAAGTAGAGTGAGGGCAAGATGGCCCCCACTTGTCTCTATGTATTTGGAGGACCAGAGCGACCTCTTACATCACTCCCAGTTCTCAGGCATAAAGAATTTATTTATTTTAAGTCAAAATGTCAATTTTTTTTAATTTTGCTTTTAAAGGTAAATGAGACATGTGGGGTCTTTTTGATCCCACATCTCTCCATAAAGAGGGCCTATTATGTTTATTTCTATTACAAGGGATGTTTATATTCCTTGTAATAGGAATAAAAATGATAAAAAATAAAATAGAATAAAGGGACAGTGTAAAAATAAAAATTACAAGGAATTAACGGTAATATAAACATACTGTGCCATTCACATAAATAAACAATAGCAGACAATCTTAACAAAAATGGTGTGAATGAATAAAGTGAAAACAGTGCAGCTCTAAGAATCAAATGTTGAGTATTGAATATATCAACACACCGTGATATATAAAATAAATTGTGATATAGCATATACAAAAAACTCTAACACCATCATCCGATGTAATAATAATAATAATGTCTCTAAAAAAAGTGCACTGTGCAAATTGTAAATCAACATTGGTGGTATAGTAATATTGGTGATTAAAACATTAATCCATAGTATATATTGATTGGAAGGAATCCAGGAGTGTAGGACTAAAGGAGTCACCGATGTGTGTGCATCCACCACCCATGGGAGAAGATTAAATATGCTTACCAGAAGGTAGCATGAATCAGGCATGTGATATCAAAGCTCTGGATAGAGAGTGGTGCAATTCCTCCTCCTCAGCTGAGCCACCTCAGGACCCTTGACCCGGCATGTGAGAACATGGAACAGGATGGCAATATCCCAGATGGTAAAAAAAAACCTCCTTCCACCACAGAACTGTTTGGTAGGTTTATGGTTAACAGCATCTATAAAAACAACAGAAAGCCTCCACATAGTGAAAAACCATATGGTTATAGGTTTAGTTTGAATAAAAAAGGCTTTACATAGATTCCAAGGTATATTCCAAGAGTAAAAAATCTCTGTGATCACAAAAGCATCAAATTCAAAAAGGTGCATGGGCATGGAAAGGACTCATTAAACCCGATGCGTTTCGTCTACAAAGACTTCAACTGGGGTAATCCCCAGTGGGGGGTGGAGCCACGGAGTCGCCCGATCCTAAATATACAGCACTGGCTACAATGCCAAAGCGTAACATACCAAAATGTCCCATCAGCTAATTTGCTGGATGTACAGTAGGGCAGCCCATTAAAATCATTGGGCTGCATTATGCATGTCGTGGGAAAAACTAGCTAAAAAATATGTGGTCCCACTATGTTCGATGTGAATGGGGCCTGAAAGTGAAATTGGTGTGTTTACACAAGAACAATGAATATCCAATCACATCTGTGTGTTTCTGAACAAAAAATGTGCACTTTGCTGTGCATTTCAGAAATGTGCACGAGTGCGAGATAAAGAAACGTACCATGCTCCACCAAAAAAAGAGTTCTGGAGCTTCATTGGAACGTTTTTCATGTGTAGGGCAGTCCATTTAACCTCCCTGGCGGTGTTCCCGAGTCTGGTTCAGTTTTTTCTGCTGGGAGCGGTAACCCTGAGCCAGACTCGGGCTTGCATTGCAGGATACAGGGGGGAAGTTACTTACCTTTTCCCCTGGATCCTGCGATGTCTCCCGCTGTGTGAGCGAGCCGTCTGCTCGCTCGATTCACACAGTGCCGAGTGCCGCCGATCTCCGTTCCCTGCGACATTCCGACGCACGGGAGCGGAGATCGGCGCCAAATTTAAAAAAGTTTAAAAACACACAACACATACAGTACTGTAATCTTACAGATTACAGTACTGTATACAAAAAATACACATCCCCTTTGTCCCTAGTGGTCTGCCCAGTGCCCTGCATGTCATTTTATATAATAAAAAAATGTTTTTTCTGCCTGGAAACTGGAGATTGTCCATAGCAACCAAAAAGTGTCCCTTTTATGTCAAAAGTGGTTTTAGACCAGCTAGAAAACACCGATAATAAATTAGAATCACAATTTATCATCAAACAATAAATTTAATGACAGTGACTATTCTGCAACTGAGCAAATTTCAGTGTTTTTGATTTGATTACATTATTGAATCATTTTTATATATATTTTTATTATATTATAATTTATTATTTTGTGTTTCAAACTTTATCATACCCGGGATGTCTACTAGACTCTGGTTCGGACAGATTTAAGTGAGTTATTCATAAGAATTGCATGCCTACAATATAAAAACGCCAAATTTCCATGCAAAATAATTGTACCGCTTTCAGCACAAAATTCCAGCCAGAATCATATCGCCAGGGAGGTTAAGTGAATTGGCTGCCCTGTGTGCGATGAGCAGAAAAGCTCCAAAACTCACCCCCAAAAAACACATACAGAGATGTGAATGGGGTCCGAGAGCTGATTGTCTCTGTCCACTCCAATAAAAATGGAAATACACTATAGAATCTACGACCCATCTATCTATCCAAATACTCCTAATACTCCAAATACTCCAAATACTCTGTATCTAATCAGACATCCCCTTGCACTACATTAGTGGCCCGGGCCCATCTACAAGGATGTTGGGGATGCCATGCAAACATAGCAGCTATTGCAGCTTACATTGACAGACCAGACAAATGCAAGCATATAGAGATGCCCGGGATGCCATGCAAACATAGTTGATGGGTGCAGGTGGTGTGCTAATATGGTCAGCTAGTAAACTTATTACTGGTCTCTACATCCCAAATCTAAATATCAGAATGCAATGAAGCTTTTTATGAAACACAAGGCTAAAGGTCAGGCCTTGTTCTAAAAATTAAAGACAGCTTTTATTTTTCTGCAACCGAGGTACATTAACCACTTCTGGACCAAGCCTATTTCTGACACTTGTTGCTTACAAGGTAAAATCTGTATTTTTTTGCTAGAAAATTACTTAGAACCCCAAAACATTATATATATATATATATATATATATATATATATATATATATATATATATATATATATATATATATATATATATATATATATTTTTAGCAAATACTCTGGAGAATAAAATGGTGGTCGTTGCAATATTTTATGTCACACAGTATTTGCACAGTGGTCTTTTTTTTTGGGAAAAAATACACTTCACTGAATTAAAAAAAACAAAATCGTGAAGTTAGCCCAATTTTGTTGAATATTGTGAAAGAAGATGTTATGCCAAGTAAATAGATACCTAACATGTCACGGTTTAAAATTGCGCACACTCATAGAATGGCGACAAACTACGGTACTAAATCTCCATAGGTGACGATTTACAGAGGAGATCTTATGCTAGAATTATTGCTCTCGCTCTGACAATCACAGCAATACCTAATAAGTGAATACCTCATGTGTGATTGGAACACCGTTTACATTTGTGGGCATGACTTTGGTGCACGAGCACACAGGGACAGGGGAAATTTAAACTTTTTTTTTATTTCGTTTATTTTTTATATTGTCTCCAAATCCCTCCTTTGTACTCAAAAGTATTCAAAACACCAAAATTTTAAATAGGCGCCATCGGCAGCCAAGTAAACCGGAAGTTACGTCGCTGCTGGGTTACTACATTGGAGACCCGATCTAAGCCGATTCTGGATGTGCCGGCTGGTCACTTGGGTCTCCCAGTGGGTCTCCCACTCCTTGTAATAACATCTGAGTGGCTGCTGAGCAGTATTGGTTGTTATCACCAGAAAGCCGACTGCCAACTGTAAAAAACGCTTCAGGCTTAACCCCGGTACAACCACTTCCTCAAAGCGACGTAGAGGTAAATCGTTTTGCGGGAAGTGGTTAATGGCATATTGGTACATAGGGGAGTTGGAAATTAGAGGAAAAAAAGGTGAACTTATGCCATGTACACACGATTAGAAATTCGACTAACAAAAGACCGATGAGAGCTTTTGGTCAGCAAATGCGACTGTGTGTATGCTCCATCAGACTTTTGCTGGCCGAATTCCCACCAGCAAAAGATTGAGAGAAGGTTCTCTATTTTTCGGTCGGAAAAAAGTTTTGATCAGAAATTCCGATCATCTGTACCAATTCCGATGCGCAAAATTCCTACGCATGCTCGGAAACAATTTGACACATGCTCGGAAGCATTGAACTTAATTTTCTTGGCTCGTCGTAGTGTTGTACGTCACCACGTTCTTCACGGTCGGAATTTGGTGTGACCGTGTGTATGCAAGCCAAGCTTGAGCGTAATTTGGAAAAACCATCCAAGGCTTTTTCGACGAGAATTCCAATCGTGTGTATGCAGCATTAGCCTTCAAGGTTTGGGTGCACTCACAAGTACATTTTCTAAAGAACAAAATTTGGACACCAATAATTATCTCAACACGAGTCTGCCCAGTAGATCTCTCAAAGTCCTACTTCTACTGCCTGAAAATCATTTTTGGGAGATTAAAGTATAACAAATAAGCAAACTGCTTTCTTTTGTTTTGGAATGAAGAGGGTTTAAAACACCTGTCCGTTTTTATTGCTGCCTGTATCCCCCCTTAGGGAGATTCACCTTCTCTTGTTTACCATTATCATTGAAGTGAAAGTAAAACAAAATCCCACATTTTATGTTGTCCTCAGAAAAGTAATAGAGAGGAAATCTGACACTAGTTCTGGTGACCTGGGGGTCCCCAAGGGATTCCCCATAATTTCTAGGGATTTCATGTCACTTCCTGTTTAAGCTATGGGACAGGAAGTGAAGGTAAATCTCCCCAATGAGACGCAGATGGCAAAAAATAAACCAACAGGTGACCCCCCCGTACTCTATCCAATTTGAAAAAAAAATGCCTATAGTTCTACTTGTTCACTGAAGGCTCTTTGAAAAATGTTTGCTAGAATGCATTAGTAGCTTGATGATTTTAATTGCTGTGTATAATTTAATTGTATTGATCACTTAAACACAAAGAAAACTTTTTTCTACTTTTAGTACCTTTGTACAGTAAACAACCGGAGCTTCATTACGGAAGTCATCATCTTGGGATTCCAATTCTCTAAAGAAATAAACATTTATATCTCCCTCCTTCTCCTTATGATTTACATTTTGACACTTTTTGGAAACCTTCTGATCATCACACTGGTGGTTTACAGCAAGACCCTCCAAACTCCGATGTACTTCTTCCTTGCCCAACTCTCTTTATGTGATATTATGATAGCCACAGATATTACCCCAAACTTGCTTTATGTTTTACTTTATGAAGGTGTAACAATGTCCTTCACAATCTGTATTTTCCAATATTATATTTTCGCAATGATGGAAAGTTCAGAGTGTCTTCTTTTGACTGTAATGGCTTATGACCGATATTTGGCCATCTGTAACCCTTTGCATTATTCCTATGTAATGAATGAGTTGTTTTGCACAAAGCTTACTATCTTTTGTTGGTTGTTCAGCATTTTTTCCAAGATGATTAGCACAATTACAATAGCCAGTCTTGATTTTTGTGGACCAAATATAATTGACCATTTCTTCTGTGATTTCTCACCACTGTTAAAACTTTCTTGCTCGGATACATTCTTTGTTAATTTAGACGTACTACTAAATAGTGTACCTTTTATTTTCTTACCGTTCTTAACCATTATGATATCATACATTTATATTATTTTGAACATCTTAAAAATCCCATCCAGTACTGGAAAACAGAAGGCTTTCTCTACCTGCAGCTCCCACTTGACGGTGGTCTCCATATTTTATATAACGCTAATTGTTATCTATGACCTTCCAACAAGTGGACAGTCATTGACTGTAAATAAATTAATATCACTGTCCTTTACAGTGGGAACACCACTGATTAATCCAATTATATACAGTCTGAGAAACAGAGACATCAAATTTGCCTTTGCTAAGTTAATAAACAGTTTTTTTTTATTGTATAGGTGAGATGCCCGTTGACTCCACCCTTTGATTTTGATTTCCAATTTTAAAAAAAGATGACAGATTTTGGGCCTTTTTTACTAAAGCTTTTGTAAATATGGCAGCACATTGATAACCAGTCGTATCCTAGTAGTACTTAGTTGGTGCTTGCAATATGCACAGCTCATGTATGGGTGTAAAATGCTGTATACTGTATAATATCCCATCGTTGGAGGCATCATCCCTACAACAACATAACATGAAATAAGGAAATATGCAACTGGGACTTTGAATATGTCTCAAATGGAAACCAAGTGCAAAAAAGCTTTATAAAAAATAGACCACATATATTACAATAAAAAAAAATTCTTAAAAACCCCAGATACATTAATACAACCTCCCATTATATTGTCAATGGTATTGGGATGCCTGCCTTTGCACAAATAAACTTTAATGGCATTCCAGTTTTAGTCCGTAGGGTTCAATATTGAGTAGGCCCACCCTTTGCAGCTATAACAGCTTCTGTGTCTATGGGAATGTTTGACCATTCTTCCAAAAGCGCATTTGTGAGGTTAGGCACTGTCACAGTCTCCGCTCTAAGGTATTCAACCCCTTGGCTTTTTACCTATTTTGTTACATTACAGCCTTTACTTCATTTTCTTTTTCAATCTGAATTATATGTGATGGATCAGAACACAATTGTCTAAGTTGGTGAAGTAAAATTAGAAAACTATTTTTCAGAAATAAAAAGCTGATAATTGGTGTATGTATTCACCCCCTTAGTTATGAAGCCCATAAAAAGCTCTGGTGCAAGAAGTCACATAATTAGTGAAATGATGTCCTCCTGTGTGCAATCCAAGTGTCACATGATCTGTCATTACATATACACACCTTTTTGAAAGGCTCCAGAGGCTGCAGCACCTAAGCAAGAGGCACCACTAACCAAACACTGCCATGAAGACCAAGGAACTCTCCAAACAAGTAAGGGACAATGTTGTTGAGACATACAATTACAAATCAGGGTTAGGTTATAAAAAAATATCCAAATCTTTGATGATCCCTAGGAGCACCATCAAATCTATCATAACCAAATGGAAAGAATATGGCATAGCAGCAAACCTGCCAAGAGATGGCCGCACACCAAAACTCACGGACCGGGCAAGGAGGGCATTAATCAGAAAGGCAGCACAGAGACCTAAGGTATCCCTGGAGGAGCTGCAGAGTTCCACAGCAGAGACTGGAGTATCTGTACATAGGACAACAATAAGCCGTACTCTCCATAGAGTTGGGCTTTATGGCAGAGAGGCCAGAATAAAGTCCTTACTTTCAGCAAAAAACAAAATGGCACGTTTTGAGTTTGCGAAAAATGCATGTGGGAGACTCCTAAAATGTATGGAGGAAGGTGCTCTGGTCTGATGAGACTAAAATTTTACTTTTTGGCCATAAAAGAAAATGCTATGTCTGGCACAAACCCAACACATCACATCACCCAAAGGACACAGTGAAACATGGTGGTGGCAGCATCATGCTCTGGGATGTTTTTCAGCAGTCGGGACTGGGAAACTGGTCAGAGTTGATGGTGCTAAATGCAGGTATATTCTTGAGCAAAACCTGTACCACTCTGTGTGTGATTTAAGGCTAGGACGGAGGTTCACTGACTTTTTCTGTTATTTTGTCCTTTTTGTTGTTTGCTTCACAATAATAATAAAAAAAAAACATCTTCAAAGCTGTGGGCATGTTCTGTAAATGAAATGATGCAAATCCTCAAACAATCCATGTTAATTCCAGGTTGTGAGGCAACAAAACACGAAAAATGCCAAGGGGGTGAATACTTTTGCAAGGCACTATAGTTTGCGATTGTCTGCCGCAATGTTGCAGTCTCACTATAAGTTGCTGATCGCTGCCATTACTAGTAAAAAATAAACAATGAAAAAAAAAAACAAATAAAAATATTGCAGTTTGTAGATACTATAACTTTGGTGCAAACCAATCAATATACACCTAATGGGATTTTTTTTAACCAAAAATATGTTGCAGAATACATATTGGCATAAACTGAGGAAGAAATTTGATTTTTTTCAATTTTTTATTGGATGTGTTTAAGGTTCACACTGAGGGAGTTTGGTGGGCGGGGCACTATTGTCTTTTTTTTTATTAATGACCAAATGGCAATTTTACATTGCAGGACCCAAGCTTTTGGCTCATGGTTGCAGTGTGGCCCCATTGATCACAATGAGTGAGGGGGTGCTGCCTGTCAGACTCTGTGACCTGAGTTAAATTGCCATGGTCAGGAAGAAAAGTACAGTTCCAGCCCTATCAGGATGTATTGTTAGAATTTGGGAAGGTTGCTGAGGGGGGGGGGGGGTGTTAAAATCACAGCTTAGCCAGCTGTTCTCCCCACCCCTAGCTGCTTGTGTGAAAGAACCTAATGTCAGAGCCTCAATTAAGAATAGTAAAGTCAATCACCTGGATATGCAATGTGTGTGAATAAAAATAGTTGATGATTTTGGCAATGAACCCTTTTGGTGCCAGCGGGGTTGCAGCCACCAGGATTGTGTGTGAAACTGGTAAAATGTAGCGCTAAGGGATGAAAAACAATACTCAATAACAATATACTAAATGATATATAGTGCAAACATATGATTAAAATCAATCACAAAATTAAATTAATATGTGAAGATATATATATATATATATATATATATATAAATATATATATATATATATATATATATATATATATATATATATATATATATATATATATATATATATACAGTGCCTTGTGAAAGTTTTCAACCTTTTGCCACATTTCAGGCTTCAAACATAAAGATATAAAATTTTAATTTTTTGTGAAGAATCACCAACAAGTGGGACACAATTGTGAAGTGGAACGAAATCTATTGGATATTTTAAACTTTTTTAGCAAATAAAAAACTGAAAAGTGGTGCGTGCAAAATTATTCGGCCCCTTTACTTTCAGTGCAGCAAACTCACTCCAGAAGTTCAGCGAGGATCTCTGAATGATCCAATGTTGTCCTAAATGACTGATGGTGATAAATAGAATCCACCTGTGTGTAATCAAGTCTCTCTATAAATGCACCTGCTCTGTGATAGTCTCAGGGTTCAGTTGAAAGCGCAGAGAGCATCATGAAGACCAAGGAACACACCAGGCAGGTCTGTATACCGTTGTGGAGAAGTTTAAAGCCGGATTTGGATACAAAAAGATTTCCCAAGCTTTAAACATCCCAAGGAGCACTGTGTAAGTGATCATTTTGAAATGGAAGGAGTATCAGACCACTGCAAATCTACCAAGACCTGGCTGTCCCTCTAAACTTTCAGCTCAGACAAGGAGAAGACCGATCAGAGATGCAGCCAAGAGGCCCATGATCACTCTGGATGAACTGCAGAGAACTACAGCTGAGGTGGGAGAGTCTGTCCATAGGACAACAATCAGTCGTACACTGCACAAATCTGGCCTTCATGGAAGAGTGGCAAGAAGAAAGCCATTTCTTAAAGATATCCATAAAAAGTCTTGTCTAAAGTTTGCCACAAGCCACCTGGGAGACACACCAAACATGTGGAAGAAGGTGCTCTGGTCCGATGAAACCAAAATCGAACTTTTTGGCCACAATGCAAAACGATATGTTTGGCGTAAAAGCAACACAGCTCATCACCCTCAACTCACCATCCCCACTGTCAAACATGGTGGTTGCAGCATCATGGTTTGGGCCTGCTTTTCTTCAGCAGGGACAGGGAAGATAGTTAAAATTGAGGGGAAGATGGATGCAGCCAAATACAGGACCATTCTGGATGAAAACCTGTTGGAGTCTGCAAAAGACCTGAAACTGGAACGGAGATTTATCTTCCAACAAGACAATGATCCCAAACATACAGCAAAATCTACAAAGGAATGGTTCACAAATAAACGTATCCAGGTGTTAGAATGGCCAAGTCAAAGTCCAGACCTGAATCCAATCGAGAATCTGTGGAAAGAGCTGAAAACTGCTGTTCACAAATGCTCTCCATCCAACCTCACTGAGGTCGAGCTGTTTTGCAAGGAAGAATGGGCAAGAATTTCAGTCTCTCAATGTGCAAAACTGATAGAGATATACCCCAAGCGACTTGCAGCTGTAATCGCAGCAAAAGGTGGCTCTACAAAGTATTAACGCAAGGGGGCCAAATAATTTTGCACGCCCCACTTTTCATTTTTTTATTAGTTAAAAAAGTTTCAAAAATCCAATAGATTTCGTTCCACTTCACAATTGTGTCCCACTTGTTGGTGATTCTTCATGTTTGAAGCCTGAAATGTGGCAAAAGGTTGAAAAGTTCAAGGGGGCTGAATACTTTCGCAAGGCACTGTATATATATGTATATATTGTGTATGGAAAAACAAGTGGAAAGTTCCATAGGTGGAAAGACCTTAAGATAAACTTATCTAGAGTACACCCCAAAAAAAGGTTGTTGCTCAGAAGTGGGGTACAACGGTCATGGCAGGCATGTAGAGCACCTGGGATAATGTGTCTTCCACCCAAGATGAGGGGTATGTACTCTAATGCCCCATTCCATCAGAAAAACCTTGGATGTTTTTTCCGACGGAATTCCGCTCAAGCTTGGCTTGCATGCACACGGTCACACAAAAGTTTGCTGAACTTTTGACCATCAAGAACGCGGTAACGTACAACACTATGCTTCCGAGCATGCGTTGAATTGTTTTCGAGCATGCGTAGGAATTTGGCGCGTCAGAATTGGCACAGACGATCAGACTTTCCGATCGGAACTTTTTCAGACCGAAAAATTGAGAACCTGCTCTCAATCTTTTGCTGGCGGAAATGCAGCCAGCAAAAGTCCGATGGAGCATACACACGGTTGCAATCTCCGACCAAAAGCTCTCATCGGACTTTTGCTGGCGGCATTTCCAATCGTGTATTACCGGAAGCAGTGGACTCGAATGTCAGCGACAACGAGTCAATCATAGAATGGCCCAATAAGCAGACTTCCAGAAACGATCCAGGGAATCCAGTGAACTCCAAGAATGGATCCAGGAAATCGTGCAGATAGTCTGCATCCAAGGCTGTTCTTACGCAGGTAATCTTTACTTGAGTGATTACACGTGAGCGGCCATGATTAGCTGCGAGAGCTGTCAGCCTCCCATTGCTTTCCCCCCACAACTAATCACTGGGAACCTCTGCTGGGATTCCAGCATGTAATCCCACACAGACCAATTTGCAAGTGCAAATGGAGCCTTAGCTCTTCCACTGCCAGAGCCATTTTTGCATTTTTTTGCACACAGGTATAACAAAAACATTTTAGGCCTAAAGATTACATAAACCCCCCAAAACATTATATATTTTCTGAAAGCAAACACCCTAGATCAGTGATTGTGAACCTTGGCACCCCGGATGTTTTGGAACTTAATTTCCTATGATGCTCAACTACAATGCAGAGTGCATGAGCATCATGGGAAACATAGTTCCAAAACATCTGGGGTGCCAAGGATCGGCATCACTGCCCTACAGAATACAAAAGTGGTATTTCCAATTTATTATGTCACACAATGTTGCCGCAAAGGTCTAGGAAATGCAACATTTTAAGCAAAAAAAATACATTCAAGTAAATTTTAGGGCACACAAACACAATAAATTACCCAATACACACGCTCGGACTTTCCTGCGGGATTGTCCGCCGGACCTAGTCCAGCGGACAAACCGCTGGACTTTCCAGCGGAGGTCCGCCGGACTTTCTGAGCGTGTGGGCTTGCACCCAGACTTTTCCGGCGGACAATCCGACATCCGAAATGAACTGACTTGCCGACACATGATCGGAAAGTCCGTTCATTTAGAACGTGACTGCAGGTAGATGGGACTAGCGAAGGCAGTGAATGCTGCCACGCTAGCCCCGTCACCTGGTATGAATTTAAAGGGAATCCCTACGCCGAAAAAACGTTGCAGGGGTCCCCCCCAAATCCATCTCAGACCCTTATCCCACACGCAGCCCGGCCGGCCAGGAAAGGGGGTGGGGACAAGCCCCCCCTCCTGAGCCGTACCAGGCCTCCGGGACTGTGACATCATAGGGGTGCGGGGTCACCATGTGACATGAGCATGTGACCCCACCCCTTGTCCCTATATAAGTCACAACACGCATGTCCCTGCCATTCCGGCCAGAGAGAGCAACGAGTCAACATCGGAAGAAGAAAGAAGAAGAAGAGGAAGAAGAGGAAGAAGTAGACAGCGCAAAAGGCGGCGACAGCGGCAAGAACAGAAGAGACCCCGGAAGACCCCCGAAGGCAGAACGAGACCCCCAGACGACGGCAGTGACGACGAAGAAGAAAGCCGGGCTCCTCCGCTCGTGAGTCCGGCGAGAAGACCCCCCAAGACGGAAGAAGACCCCCGAAGCTGTGCAATAAAATATTTTACATAAATTGTGTGGGTTTTTTTTATTTACACTTTTACACCTTAGGTGAATGGGTAGGGGTACATCGTACCACATACTCATTCCCATAGGGTGGGGGGCCAGTATCTCCGCACGGCCCCCCTTTCACCAGGGCACCCCCCATGTTGAGGGCACGCGGCCTGGTACGGCTCAGGAGGGGGGCGCTCGCTCGTCCTCACCCCCTTTAATGGCCGGCCGGGCTGCGTGCTCGGATAAGGGTCTGAGATGGATTTGGGAGGACCCCCACGCGTTTTTTTCAGCGTAGGGATTCCCCTTTAAATCCATGCCAGGTGACGGGGCTAGCGCGGCGGCATTCACTGCCTTCGCTAGTCCTGTCTACCTGCAGTTACGTTCTAAATGAACGGACTTTCCGATCTTGTGTCGGCAAGTCCGTTCATTTCAAAAGTCCCGACTAGTACACAGACGGCGGGATTGTCCGCCGGACTCGCGAGTCCAGTGGACAATTTTAAGTCTGAACTTAAAACTTAGTCCACCGCACTTTTGGCAGGAAAAAGTCTGTGGCGCCCACACACGGGTGGATTGTCCGGCGGACTCCAGTCCGGCGGACAATCCCGCGGGTAAGTCCGCTTGTGTGTACGCGGCCTAATAGTTGTCCTGTGGACAGATTCTCCCACCTGAGCTGTGGATCTCTGCAGATCCTCCAGAGTTACCATGGGCCTCTTGGCTGCTTCTCTGATTAATGCTCTCCTTGGCCAGCCTGTCAGTTTAGGTGGACAGCAATGTCTTGGGATGTTTACAGTCGTGCCATACTCTTTCCATTTTCCGATGATTAATCAAACTGTGCTCCGTAAGATGTTCAAATCTTTTTTTTATAACCTAACCCTGCTTTATACTTCTCCACAACTTTATCCCTTACCTGTGGAAATTGTGCGATAGGGGCGCTACATAAATCTTAAATTAATATATAGTATTGCGAACACCAATGCAAAAAAATTATAAATTGAAATAATTCTTAAAGTGCATAAAACCCACTATCTTGCAAGTGAGTAGTGATTAGTATCTCCCGTGTAACAGTATCCCGTATAACCTGCATACACTCGGAAATAAAATAAAATATATATATAACAATTACACTCCCGTGCGACCATATGAATACATTTTCTCTATAAACTTTCACATAATACCACAGAAATTGCTCAGTGATACCACATTAGAAAAAAAAAACATGTAGTGACATATATAAAGTTCATTAGGGTAAGTGAACCCCTCCAGAATAATACTTGTGACAAAAAATCTTCTTGTAATGTGTAGTTTCCACTTGTTCTAATACAATCTTGTCAGCAGAATTTAAGACCCTTCACCATAAAGAGTCCTCTTCCAATCACCCAATAGTGATAAATAAGCTGGCTGCTTACCAGATTATATTGACTACTTTACCTAAAAAGTGAGACAATAGTGCTTGTACAGGTATGTGCCTGTTCACATATGATATATCAGGAAATGATGACAGGTACTCTTCCTCCCAAGTGGCTCAGGCAGGATACATTAAAAGGAGCAAAACACAGCCACATAGCATAATACTGTTTTTTTATTAAAAAATTGTTTTAAAAAATAGCCAAATGTCTTGCACGATTTTTCAAGGGAGCAGCTTTTTGTCAGTGTGTTGTTTTTTTCAGAGAGATTTTTTATATATAGTAGTACAATTTATTATTTTTTGTGGCGCAGAGTTTAATACAGCTATGTTTTGTAGCTGCCTTTACCCTTTATCCCTTACCTGTCTGGTGTGTTCCTTAGCCATTATGATGCTGTTTGTTCAACTAAGGTTATCTAACAAATCTCTGAGGGCTTCACAGAACAGCTGCATTTATACTGCTATTAACCACTTGCTTACTGTGCACTTAAACACCCTTCCTGCCCAGACCAATTTTCAGCTTTTAGCGCTCTCGCACTTTCAGTGACAATTGCGCGGTCATGCAATGCTGTAACCAAATGAATTTTTTATCATTTTGTTCACACAAATAGAGCTTTAGTTTGGTGGTATTTATTTGCGACTCCGTTTTTTATTTTTTGCGATATAAGTGAAAACATAGCGGAAATTTTGAAAAAAAAACAATATTTTCTCCTTTCTTTTTAAAAGAAATCCAATAAAATCAAATTTTGTCATAAATTTAAGCCAAAATGTATTCTGCTACATGTTTTTAGTAAAAAAAATTCTGTTAAGTGTATAATAATTGGTTTGCGTGATCACGGACATATGTACGCAAATGATCATGTACAGATGTGTGCAGGTGATCATGGACATATGTGTGCAGATAATCATTGGCACATGTTATTTTACTGGGACATATGTGAGGGACATGTGTTTTTATTATTTGGGGACATGTGTTTTTATTTGGGGACATGTGTTTTTATTATTTGGGGACATGTGTGTTTTAGGGAAATGTGTGTTTTGGGGACATGTGTGGGGACATGTGTGTTTTACTGTGGGGACACTACTGGTGATCGGTGAGTAAAAAGCGGTAAAAAAAAATATCTAATACTCACTGATCACCAGCCGGCTGCAGCGATCCGCTCTCCTCTCCTCACCGACGACTTCCGTGTGAGGAGAGGAGAAGCCGATTGCCTAGCAACCGGCTGTTTGTTTACATCACATGACGGCTGTGATTCGACACGGCCGTCATGTGATCAGGAGGGCCAATCACAGAGCCCTCCTGCCGATCCGAGATGCGCCGTGTCCGGGTGACACGGCCGCATCGGGATCGCGCCGCTGCGCGGGCACGCGCGAACCCTCTACTTCTGAAGGACGTTCCGGAACGTCCGATCAGAAGTAGACGGCTCCCACCCGGCCGTATATGTACAGTGGCCGGGTGGGAAGTGGTTAAAATACATACAGGTCGACTCTATTTATTAATTAGGTGACTTCTGAAGGCACTTGGTTCCACTAGATTTTAGTTAGGGGTATCAGAGTAAAGGGGGCTGAATACAAATGCACGCCACACTTTTCACATATTTATTTGCAAAAAAATTGGAAAACCATTTATCATTTTCCTTCTACTTCACAAATATGTGCCACTTTGTGTTGGTCTATCACATAAAATTACAATAAAATACATTTACATTTTTTGGTTTTAACATGATAAAATGTGGAAAATGTTAAGGGGTATGAACACTTTTTCAAGGCACTGTAGATACCCAACATGTCAAGCCTTAAATTTCCATGCGCCCATGAAATTTTGTCAAACTTCAGTACCCTATATTTTCCATAGGCGACACTTTAAAAGCCTCCTGTAGGTCATACATTTAGAGTTATGGACCAGGTCTGGTGATAGAAACATTGCTTTCACTCCAGGGTGCACAGCAATATGTAACATGTATACCACAATCACCGTTTTCATGCGTAGGTGCCCCCGACACGTGCGTTTATTTTCATACCTCGGTAGATGTAGGGAGGCTCCAAAAAATTTGGGGGGAATTTTTATGTGCTTGGGTGTAACTTTACTTTTTTAAGTTTTTTATTTAACCACTTTCAGACCGGACCAATTTGCAGCCAAAGGACCAGGCCCCTTTTTGCGATTCGGCACTGCGTCGCTTTAACTGACAATTGCGCGGTCGTGCGACGTGGCTCCCAAACAAAATTGACGTCCTTTTTTTCCCACAAATAGAGCTTTCTTTTGGTGGTATTTGATCGCCCCTGTGGTTTTTATTTTTTGCGCTATAAACAAAAATAGAGCGACAATTTTGAAAAAAATGCATTATTTTTTATTTTTTGCTATAATAAATATCCCCCAAAAATATATAAAAAAACATTTTTTTTCCTCAGTTTAGGCCGATACGTATTCTTCTACATATTTTTGGTAAAAAAAATCGCAATAAGCGATTATTGATCGGTTTGCGCAGAAGTTATAGCGTTTACAAGATAGGGGATAGTTTTATAGCATTTTTCTTAATAATTTTTTTTTTATTATTAATGGCGGAGATCTGCGATTTTTTTTGGGACTGCGACATTATGGCGGACACATCGGACATTTTTGACACATTTTTGGGACCATTGTCATTTTTACAGCAATTAATGCATTTAAATGCATTGATTTCTGTATAAATGACACTGACAGTTTAGGGGTTAACCACAAGGTGGCAGTGTAGGGTTAAGTATGCCTAGGGGTGTTTTTTTTACTGTGGGGGGCGTGGCTGTCAGCTAGTGAATGCTGATCTCTGCTCCAATCACAGAGAGCAGAGATCGGCGTCACTAGTTGCTAGGCAGAACGGGGAGATGCTGTTTATCTCGGCATCTCCCCATTCAGCCGCTCCGTGAGACGATCGCGGGAGTCCCCGCGGCGATCGAGTCCGCGGGGACCGCGGCCGGACTCACGGGGGTCCCGACCGGCGCGGGAGCGCGCCGCTCCCAGCGCGCTCCCGATGGCACGGACAGGCTAAAGGAGGGACGTATATATACGCCCTCCTGCCTGTACGTGCCATTCTGTCGACGTATATCGTCGTGCGCCGGTCGGCAAGTGGTTAACTTTGATTTTTTTCCATCACATTGGGAACATAAAGTCCCCTATGTAATGATTTTTAGTGACAGGTTCTCTGTTATTTAGACCCTGGATATCTCCCCTGTGCTCCACTGAATGTAATGCAATTCAAATCACATTGCAATACATTCTTCCCAGCCATGCTTGCCAGGGACACTGACAAGCAGACCCGGAAGTGATGTCACACATATCGCTTTCTGGGTCAGCAACAAGGAGGGAAAGAGAGCGGATGTGGGTCTGCTCTGCTCCCTCCCCTCTACCCGGTGGCACCTGTTACAGGGGGTGTAAGGAAGCAATCGGGCAGCAGCAAAAATGCCTGAATGCTTCCATCTGACAGGCAGGAGTTTGCTTGTTAGATTTACACACAATCCTGGTGGATCATGTGTGTAAAACTGTGAGGTCTCTTTGATGTGCCTACCTGGCAGCAAAAGAGTTAATCAGAAACTCAGACTTTCTGGAGATACACTGTAATAATAATAATGACCTGTTGCTGGCTGATTCACTATCCATGTATTTCACACTTTCACATTTCAAAAAAACTGAAATGTACACTCACCGACCACTTTATTAGGTACACCTGTTCAATAGCTTGGTAACACAAATTGCTAATCAGCCAATCACATGGCAGCAGCTAAAAAACAAGTAAAAAAGGCGCAACAGCACAAGTATATATACCTCATACATACAGGGAGTGGCTAGCCAATCCCGAAACGCGTCGCATACCGGTGACGTCACAGCCGGGCGACTGCGCCGTGTGTTTGCTCTCCAAGCCTCATTTTCGCCTCCCCAGTACACGGCCGTGTCTCTATACATCTTTGAGGTGAGACCGACGGCTCCCTGGAAATACCACAGCGCTTTCCTGGCATTGTCGCCCCCTTACCCCTCTGAACCCCACCACCGGAACCCCTGCTCTGTAAAACGGGCTTTGTGTGCCCCCACCCACAGACTGGACTGTTTTACACCTGCACCTGGACTTCTGGGAAGATTTCTCATCAGCACTTCGCTCTGCCATATCCACATCCCTGTGACAAAGAGGCAAGCTTAAAGAAAAGTGAAGTGGACTTGCTAAAGATCTGCAGTTCACCCACCTTCCCAGCCCAGCATGCAGGACCTGAATGTGACACCATATACCTCCATGTGAGTGGATAATGTTGTTTTAATAAATTGAATTTTTGATATATACTCAGAGGCGCCCCCTTTTCCTTGTTTGTACATGGCAGCAGCTTGCATTTAGGCATCTAGGCGTGGTAAAGATGATTTGCGAAGTTCAAACAAGAGCATCAGAATGGGGAAGAAAGGGGTGACTTTGAATGTGGCATGGTTGCTTGGGGCCAGACGGGCTGGTCTGAGTATTGCAAAAACTGCTGATCTACTGGGATTTTCACACACAACCGACTCTCGGGTTTACAGAGAATAGTCTGAAAAAGAGAAAATATCCAGTGAGCGGCAGTTGTGTGGAGGAAAATGCCTTGTTGATGTCAGAGGTCAGAGAAGAATGGGTAGAGATAATAGAAAGACAACAGTAAGCCCCCGTAAACATGGTCGGAAATTCTGACCACAAAATCCATCCGATTTTTTCCGACGGATTTTGTCCGAAACTGGTGTTGCATTCACACGGTCGGACAAAGTTGTTGGAAAATCTGATCATTCTGAACGTGGTGTCGTTCGTTGTGTACTACGGAACTACGTAGAGGCTAGTAGCCAATAGCTTTGGTCTCGTAATTTGATCTGAGCATGCGTGGCACCTTGTAATAATATAATATAATATTCCCTACACACAATCGGAAAAAGTCAGATCGGATTTTGTTGTTGGAAAATTTGAGATCCTGCTCTCAAATTTTTTCCGTCGGAAATTATGATGGAAAAAGCCCGCTAGAGCCCACACACGATCGGATTTTCCGACAACATAATCCGATCGGACTTTTTCCAACGGAATATCCGACCGTGTGTATGGGGCATCACTCAAATAACCACTCGTTACAACCAGGGTATGCAGAATACCATCTCTGAATGTACAACACAACGAGCCTTGAAGCAGATGGGCTACAGTCAGCTAAGAACAGGAAACTGAGGCTACAATTCGCAATGTCCGAGCGTGTGTACGCGGTATTATCCATCACTACTACACAATCATTATCTAAGTTAGAGATATCACATATAATAAACATTGGGGCTGAACAACCTTTTAGCCATCACGGTATACTGTCTTCAGAACTTACCTGTGTTATTGTAAAGCTTAAAAAGATAGACTTTTGAGGCACTACATATTAACCAAATTGTTTAAAATTAAAAGTTTTATATTACGGTAACAAAACAGTACAATTATACACACTTGTTAAAACCAAAGCAAAACAGAAAAATGATACAATGCTATGAACTCCTTTACAAGTAAATGCTTTATCATCAATCAGGGATAATTTAATAATAATTAAAGTATACATATCAGGAGGAAAAATGAAAAATAAATAGGTGGGACTTTAACCACTTAAAGTTAAATTTTTAATTTTTTTTGTCTGGCACAATATAGAGTATGGGATTTCAGATCAGCTGTGCCCAGTCTTGCCACAAAGAGTTAATCCAGCTCTGAGCAATCCCCATATCAAACTTTGTCCGTTCTTCCCCCTTGCTGTGATTGACGGGTGATTTACATATCTCGTGCACTAGCCTAAGACATGCATTATTTTTTAATTCCCTCCCACTCCTTTCTTCAGCATCTCAGCAAGGATTGGCTGTTCCACACCTCAGCATGATTTGGCATGCTGAAGTCATGTGGGGACTTTTCTGGGTTTTCACTGGATGTTAGTGATCATAGCAGAAGTCCAGTGTAAGAAATACACAGGAGAAAATGCATGTTGATAAGGGGAGTGTAGAGGTGGGCGGGGAGTCTACTGACATCATGACTCCACCCACTGAGCCCTGGAAAACAGACCCACCCACAAAATCTGCAGTTTTTTGGGTCTCATAGCAGACAGAGGGGAGACATTTGACAGATGCATGCAGGAGGCATGTATATCCTTCTAGATAACCAATATTGCAGTAGTTTAGAAAGGATGAGAGTGGGTTTACATCCACTTTAAGGACTGAGCCTCTTTCTGTTTAAAACATTTTATTTGCTAGAAAATTACTTAAATAACCCCCAAACATTATATATATATATATATATATATATATATATATATATATATATATATATATTTCTAACAAAACCCTAAAGAATAAAATGGCGGTCGTTGCAATACTTTCTGTCACACCGTATTTGCGCAGCGGTCTTATAAGCACACTTTTTTTGAAAAAAAATACACTTTTTTTAATTAAAAAATAAGACAACAGTAAAGTTAGCCCAATTTTTTTTTATTTTGTGAAAGATAATGTTATGCCGAGTAAATTGATACCCAACATGTCACACTTAAAATTGCAAAATCTCCATAGGGGACATTTAAAAAATTCTACAGGTTGTATGTTTTGAGGAGGTCTAGGGCTAGAATTATTGGTCTCACTCTAATGATTGTGACAATACCTCACATGTGTGGTTTGAACAGCGTTTTCATATGCGGGCACTGCTCACATATGCAATTGCTTCTGTGCGCAAAACTCGGCGGGACGGGGTGCGTTTAAAAATGTTTTATTTTTTTTAAATCTTTATTTTACCATTTATTTTTTATTTTTACACTGTTCTTCTAAAAAAAAATTGTGTCACAGGACCCGATCACCTCTGCCGCTACTGATGGCTCCGGTAAGAGAAGGAGGGCACCGGAGCGTGGCGGGAGGGGGGCCCTCTCCCGCCACTGATAAAAGTGATCTTGGGGGGAATTGACTGTAGAGACCACTTTTATCTGAAAGCGGACCACCTGCTGAAGAAGAGGATATCGATATCCCTCTTCAAAGTACCGACATATAACGGCAGCGGGCGCATGTGTCTCCATCCCTAAATCAGTTACAAAAGGGACTTTTTTTGGGACTTTAAATGAAGCATATGACAGAACATTTGGGAAAAATATATAAACTTATATATTGTCAAAAAGTATATCTAGCATATACGATTTACATTCTGAATTCATGTACAAATCACAAATACATTTAATATTTATAGCGGATCTCACAAAAGTGAGTACACCCCTCACATTTTTGTAAATATTTTATTATATATTTTCATGTGACAACACTGAAGAAATGACATTTTGCTACAATGTAAAGTAGTGACTGTACAGCTTGTATAACAGTGTAAATTTGCTGCCCCCTCAAAATAACTCAACACACAGCCATTAATGTCTAAACCGCTTATAACAAAAGTGAGTACACCCGTAAATGAAAATGTCCAAATTCGGCCTAATTAGTAATTTTCCTTCCCCGATGTCATGTGACTCGTTAGTGTCTCAGGTGTAAATGGGGAGAAGGTGTGGTAAATTTGGTGTTATCGCTCTCACTCTCTCATACTGTTCACTGGACGTTCAACATGGCACCTCATGGCAAATAACTCTCTGAGGATCTGAAAAAAAAAGAATTGTTGCTCTACATAAAGGCTATAAGAAGATTGCCAAGACCCTGAAACTGAGCTGCAGCACAGAGGACAAGACCATACAGCGGTTTAACAGGACAGATTCCACTCAGAACAGGCCTTGCCGTGGTTGACCAAAGAGGTTGAGTGCACGTGCTCAGAGTCATATCCAGAGGTTGTCTTTTGGAAATAGACATATGAGTGCTACCAGCATTGCTGCAGAAGTTGAAGGGGTGGGGGGGTCAGCCTGTCAGTGATCAGACCATACGCTGCACACTGCATCAAATTGGTCTGCGTGGCTGTCGCCCCAGAAGGAAGCCTCTTCTAAAGATGATGCACAAGAAAGCCCACAAACATTTTGCTGAAGACAAGCTGACTAAGAACATGGATTACTGGAACCATGTCCTGTGGTCTGATGAGACCAAGATAAACTTAGTTGGTTCAGATGGTGACAAGCGTGTGTGGGGGCAACTAGGTGAGGAGTACAAAGACAAGCGTGTCTTGCCTACAGTCAAGCATGATGGTAGGAGTGTCATGGTCTGAGGCTGCATGAGTGCTGCCGGTACTGGGGAGCTACAGTTCATTGAGGGAACCATAAATGCCAGCATGTACTAATCATGTGCATTCGTTTTCGTCCAAATGCATTTTCGTCCAAATTTCAGGTATCTTCGTTATCATTTTAACAAACGATAACGAAAGTGCAGAATCCGAAAAACGAAAGATCCGTCATAAACAAATGCTTTATTTTCGTTTTTGTTGTGACAACAGTTCGATATAGATAGCAGATTCGAAATGACGCTGACAATAACATTCTGTGTCTATCGAACCTGTGGTCGAATGTGCCTAACCTTAACTCTATTAGTCCAAGATTATTCTACATAGAGAGAAAAGATTTGACATAGAGTGAAAAAATTTGATGTAGAGAGAAAAGATTGCTGCTGGAATTGGGTGGGGGAAGTAAAATAAAAATAATGATGATGATAAATGTTATTGGCTGACTGTAACCAAAGAGGAGGAGCAGTAAAATAACTAGAACACACGTACATCCAACTTACATTCACTTACAATTGCTAGCAGAGAGAGACACACACACACACTGAATCATTTCAGAAGACAGTCAATCTTAGCTGGTCCGTTTGTCAGAGAACCTGAATTATTTAGCAATTAAGCATAAGCACAGCAGCAGAACAATAGTGAAGCAAGCTACAGCTCAACCTAACTTTTTCATAATAATCTGCTGATATTGTGTTAGTGTTGTGAACTTGATAGTGATACTAGTGTTGCTAGTGTTGTGATAGCCTCCGAGGCTGCCTGTGTTGTGGGGGGGGGGGGATTTATTATTATATAGTCTATATTATAGATTGAGATTCTATATAGATTCTATATACCCTATCTTGTTACCTGTCTGATCAGTGATCACCAGTCCATTTTCTATTTGAACTATATACATTCAACATGAACGACAAAGATTCAACAAAGCAGCGAAAAACATACAAACGTGGAATCTTTGGCTTATGGTGTCTGTCGAAAGTTCTAAGAAGATTCGACGGAGCAGCTAAACTATACAGAATCATACAGTTTAGCTGCTCCATCGAATCTTCTTTGAACATTCGACAGACACCATAAGCCTTCAATGACAGATTTGATCTTAATTAATTTGGATTTTCGGAAGAATGCATTTTTTAATGAAAAACAAAATAAATAAAAACGAATTTCGGGAGTAACTAAATAAATTTATTTTTCGAACGAAATTCCGAAACGAAATATTTCAATGTGCACATGTCTAGCATGTACTGTGACAAACTAAAGCAGAGCATGATCCCCACTGGGTCGCAGGGCAGTATTCCAGGATGATAATGACCCCAAACACACTTTTGCGAGATACTGTATGTGTATATATATATATATATATAGTATATAAAGCAATCAGCGCAAACCAAAATTAACAAAATACAAACAAAATTGCAAGCTGAACACAAAAAGGTAAATCACAAATCCTTAAGAATAATATGTAAAAAAAGAAAGTGCAGCGCAAAACATATAAAAAATGGAATATAAAAGTTCATATCCAATTAGCAATGTGTAGAGTGATGTGGATGAGAACACCCAGTGACTGTAGACTTTCAGTAAGTTTCACAGTGACAATCCTCCACCAAACGGAAAAGGTACTCTTACCAAATGTGATAATCAAAAACGCATGGACCCATTCGTGGGATGATGGTGCGATAACGATCCAACCAGGAGAAAATCCAAAGGTGTGTGATGACCAGGACACCAGAACTATCCTGAGGATGCGGCTCCAACCAAGATGATCCACCATGAGATGATTATGCAGGTTTAATGCCCAAGAAAAAATAAAAGATGCAATCTCAGTGCAGACTGTATAAAAATCTTGTTTTATTTAAAAAGGGGGGATAACACTGAAGCTCCAATGGATATAAAGGACTGCACAGACAGTTGAAGCATGCAAGCCTCTGCATAAAAAACAGCACAGCAGTGGAGCCCAGTAACTCAATTAGAGCTCTGATGAGTATAGGCTGTACAAGCAATTAGGGCAAGCAGGCATCTGCACTGAATACAGCACATACATAGAGCACAATGAAAACAAATAACTAAAAAACATCAGCGGTGTAAAGCCACTGTGTATAGCGTGATGGAGCGCGGGTGACTGGCATAAGCGATAGCTCCTCCCCCGTACGCACGTTACGTCCTGTGGACTTCGTCAGCGGTGTTTTTTTTACATATATATATATATATATATATATATATATATATATATATATATATATATATGTATGTGTGTGTGTGTATTGTGTGTATATATATATATATATATATATATATATATATATATATAAATACAGTATCTCGCAATGTGTATGTGTGTGTCTGTGTGTGTGTATATATATATATATATATATACACATAAAAGGTAAAATAGACACGTGCCCTTTACTGGTATACAGGGCTCCATGTGATCAATTGGTATATATTAACAGATATACTGTGGATATAGAAAAAGGGAGCATGGTAAATAAAATCATGACTGCATCCTAAATAGGCACGATGCGTTTCATGGTATGAACCACTCTTCAGGGGCGAATGCGTCAGCATGTCTAAAAGAAGACATAGGTACCAATGAATCCAAGGGTATACTTTAGGGATGATATAAATATGTAACAAAAAAAGAAGAGGAATTATCCAATCCTAAAACTTACATGGAGCTAAAATGAAAAACATGCGGTATGTTCGAACCAGGGACCTGTGGGGTAGCCCATCCCGGGAGCTGCGGTATGGGACTCACAGTCAGTACAGACGCGCATGAAGTATCCCACGGACTAGAAACCTCCAGGTGTATTGGGTGATGGTGCATAACCCCAAAATCTGTAAAAAATTTATAAATAGTGAGGGTCTCACATGTAAAAATATTTCTAATGATAGTGGGGGTAAGCAACATGCGCAGTGGGAAGGTATGCAGTTGAATAAAAGTGTGGGAAAAGGAACCAGAAAGTGTGAAGGTGGCTCAAACTAGACAGTGAAAAGAAAGATAAGAGTGCACAGGGTATTGGAAAAATCCTCATGCTAAATACCCATAAAGCAAGGTTGTAGTAAAAAAAGTAAATTGAATGAGTCCATAAACCACCATAGAATTGTATTACCATATTGATAGTATCCACAATGTGATGTGCAGCATACACGGGTGTGCAAGTGAGGGACTGTGACCGCGAGGAATACATATGTGTGCGCATGCCCAAAGCACACAGGGCCCAACCAGCGTCACGCTAGCGTGACAAAAGAGGAGGGGTGTCCAAAGGTTGGTGGCAGATCCCGCCTGCAAATGGCGCCAATAACCTCCCCATGAGAGGTCAGCCAGAGTGGACTAGACGCCCACATGATGACGCTCTCTATGGGTATTTAGCGTGAGGATTTTTCCAATACCAATATGTGAGGATGAGGCACTTGTCTCCATAAGGATATGGGGGACAAGGTGCTTTGTCAGGAGGGCCCGCTGGCAAGGTTCCCTCCCCATGCTGAAGTGAGTGACCTGATATGGTTCAGCATGTTTGTTGCCAAATCCTTTCATGGACAGGCAGGCTGCATGCTCAGCACAGAAGGGTCTGGTATGAATTTTCTAATTTTCTGGTGTGGGGTCTGCCCTTGCATAAGGATCTATCAAGGGTTTTGAGGGCCCCACATGATCCCCGCTGTGTGACGCTTCTGTTCTTCTGACAGTTCTTTTATTACACAGGTGACCCTGCCCTCGTGGTGTCAGAGGGGGGTAGGGTCACTTGTTTACATAAATGGGTGACCCCGCCCCCCTCTGACGCCACGGGGAAAGCGATAGGGAATTCCCCATGCGTCACAGGGGGGGCGAGGTCACCGGGTGGCCCCGCCCATAGTAATAAAAGAACTGTCAGAAGAACAGAAGCGTCACACAGCGGGAACCTCCCATGGATGCGGATCATCTGGAGATCGAAGCGGGGGAAGAAGAAGCCGCGGAGGAAGATACGGACAAGTAGGACGAAGGAAGAAGCTGAGGAAGAAGCAGGGGAAAAACAAGATGGAGGAAGAAAACCAAATGAAGACCAGAAGAAGATGAAAGAAGAAGCAGGGAAAGAAGAAGACATTAATAAAGGAATTGTCAAAAATCGGCTACTGTCTTTTTAAAAAAAATGTACACTTTTTTTATGAAATGGTAGGGGTACATTTGTACCCCATTACCATTTCACATGGGGGGGCGGAATCTGGGGGCCCCCTTGTTAAAGCGGGCTTCCAGATTCCAATAAGCCCCCTGCCTGCAGACCTCCACAACCACCGGGCAAGGGTTGTGGGGATGAGGCCCGAGGACCTTGTCCCCATCAACATGGGGACATCCTCGCCATGTTGAGGGCATGTGGCCTGGTATGGTTCATGAGGGGGGGCACTCTCTCGTCCCCCCCCTCTTTTCCTGCAACCTGCCAGGTTGCGTGCTCGGATACGGTTCTGGTATGGATTTTGAGGGAGACCCACACGTCATTTTTTTTTTATTTTGGCGCGGGGGTTCCCCTTAAATTCCATACCAGACCTAAAGGGCCTGGTGTGGAATTTAGGGGGACCCCCACACATTTTTTTTTGGTTTGGGCCGTTTTTTTTAATGACTTTTAAGTGTATTGCAGAGACCCGACAATTCATTATAGCCGGCGCTAGTACTTTTAAATGACTTTTTTTCCTTTAGAAATGTAATTTTGCTGTGGCACTGTTATAAACATGGGAAAGATGTGCTACTTTACAGGCATACTATGGACGGCCCCCAGGTACGAATTTTAAAGGAATATTTCACTTTTATTGTTTCACTTTAAGCATTATTAAAAACACTGCTCCTGAAAAAACTTTTTAAAACTATCTTTTGCATTGATACATGTCCCCTGGGGCAGGACCCAGGTCCCCAAACACTTTTCATGACAATAACTTGCATATAAGCCTTTAAAATGAATACTATTCATATTCGTGTCCCATAGACTTTAGCGTTGTTCGCGTGTTCGAACAAATTTTTTGCCTGTTCGCATGTTCTTCTGCAAACCGAACGGGGGGGGGGTGTTCGACCCATCCCTACTCATCAGTGCTTTTCAGTGCCACCTCGTCAGTGCAGACTATCATTGCCCATCAGTGCTGCATATTAGTGCCTCCTCATCAGTGCCCATAAGTGCCGCCTCATCAGCGCACATCAGTGAAGGTGAAAAATTACTTATTTACAAAATTTTCTGACATAAACTAACAAACTAACTGTTTCTTTTTGGCCCAAAAATCTAACTGTGGTGATCAAATACCACCAAAGGAAAGCTCTATTTGTGTGGAAAAAATTATACAAATGTTGCATGGGTACAGTTTTTTATGCAATTGTCATTCAAAGTGTGACAGCACTGAAAGCTGAAAATTGTCAGGAAGGGGGTAAGTGTCCAGTATTAAAATGGTTAAAGAACATTGCAAAAAGGTGGAATACACATGAATAGTTTGGTAATATGGTACAGGGTAGTCGTACTGTAACATTCAAGAGAATCATGGTATGCATATTTTATTTTTTACCAAAAGCTTGCAAGTTGGCCTTCAAATGGCCAGAAAACAAGATTTGGCTCCCACAGACTACATAGGATTCATGAAGCCTCCAGAGAACTGAACTTTGCTTGGTTTCACGCATTACTTTCCAAAAAACTTTGCTGTTTATCCATGTAGCCTTTTCAGTTCTAGTATAAAAACAGACCAAATGTTTTCTTGTTGTCAATAGCACTGGGTTGATGGATAAAGACCACCAGTCAACACTGATAGACAGTGCTGCTAGTTTCAGCTAAGTAAGGGGCAAACAAATTAGTGTTTTTAGGTACTTTTTTGGAATGTAGGATAAAGTAAATAATCAGTGAAGCAGAATTTTTAAACTTTATTTCTACTAGAACTCCTATAATGTATTACCATATTTAAGATTACGCGTTTCACTTTATTTTTCAGGTTGGATTGGTAATCTCTCAAATTCACAAAACTTTTTCATTTAACAAACTTTATTGTTACATTTTGTTCACCAACTTGGATATAATTTAATATTTTAGTGGGATCCCAAATTTATACTATAGCAAATTGAATTTGCTTATACTCAGTGACTGTCCATATTTTAAAAAAGATCGATATCAAGCTGACGTTAACTAAAATAATGGAGACTACATCATCTCTACTATTAGTTCACTTGATGGTTTCCAAGCTTAGCAAAGGCAATCTTCATGTCATTGTTCCTCAAGCTGTATATAATTGGATTCATCAGTGGTGTTCCCACTGTGTAGAGCAGGGACATTAATTTGCTCACAGTCAATGACTGTCCACTAGTTGGAAGGTCATAAATAACAATCAACGTTACATAAAATATGGAGACCACCATCAAGTGGGAACTGCAGGTGGAGAATGCCTTCTGTTTTCCAGTACTGGAAGGGATGTTCAAGATGGTGAAAATAACAAAAATATATGATATCACAATAAACAAGAAAGGCAAGAAAAGAATAGGCACACTAAGCAAAATCATCTCTAACTGAACTAAGATTGTATCGGAACAAGACAGTTTTAATAGTGGTGAAACATCACAAAAGAAATGGTCAATTATATTCGGCCCACAAAAATCAAGAGTAGATATTGTAATTGTGCTAATCATCATGGAGCAAATGCTCACAAACCAAGAAAAGATGGTTAGCTTCATGCAAAATGGCTCATCCATTATAATAATATAATGAAGAGGGTTACAGATAGCCAAATAGCGATCATAAGACATCACTGTCAAAAGAAGACACTCGGTACATTCAGCCATTACAAAAATATAATATTGGAAAATGCAGTTTGTAAAGTTCATTGTTCCACCTTCATGAAGTAAAATATAAAGAAAGTTTGGAGAAATATCTGTAGTTAGCATAATATCAGATAAGGAGAGTTGGGAGAGGAAAAAGTACATGGGAGTATGGAGAGTTTTGTTGTAGGACACCAATGTGATTAACAGGAGGTTTCCAGCTACAGTCAAAATATAAACTATGAGAAAAATAATGAAGACAAATATGTTGATGTCTTTGGAGGTTTGAAATCCCAAAAAGATGACTTCTTTAATGATGGTCTGGTTGATTTTATACTTTGCCTTAAAATAAAATACTAAAAATAGAAAACAGGTTTTCTTGATAGTTATGTAATCTTTAAACAAAATCTACAGACTTTCATAAGTTTAATTAAAGTGTATGTAAACCTTGATAATTATCTCCTTACTTGTTCAGTTTTGGTCTGTTAAATATAGTTGGAAGCCTTTTGTTATAATTGTTTTATCAGTGCAAGAAAACTTGTTGACCTAGTTTAAAATTCAGAACAGTTATTTTCCGTGTTTTCTATGAGCCTATTTAGTACTTCCATTTCTTATGCCACCTATACAGGGTCGGATTTTCCGAAGGGAAATGTTGGATGTGAGCTTGAAAGTCTGACCGTGTGTATGCTCCATCGAACATTTGCTGTTGGACTTTCCACCAACAAATGTTGTCTAGCAGGTTCTCAAATTTTCCGCCAACAAAACTTTGTTGTCGGAAAGTCCGATTGTGTGTACACAAGTCCGTCGCACAAAAGTTCACGCATGCTCGGAATCAAGCAGAAGGAGCCGCACTGGCTATTGAACTTCCTTTTTCTTGGCTCCTTGTATGTCTTGTACATCACCACATTCCTAATTGTTGGCCAACATTTGTGTGACCATGTGTATGCAAGACAAGTTGGAGCCAATAACCTTTGAATAAAAATCCACGTTGTTGTTGGAAAGTCCAATTGTCTGTATGGGGCATTAGGATTACAAATTAATTAGTGCCTATGCTTTGGAAATAAAGATAGAACAGGAGCAGTTTATTGAAAGAAAACTGTGCGAGACTGACACCACTCAGTTGACAGCCCATAATAGGATGTTGAGAGCTTGGTGCAGTTCTGGCATATTAACTGGTATGTTTCTATATTTGCAGGGTATTTGAAGGGATAAAACATGAACATGTAAAAACATTTTTGTTACCTTGACATATACCTCAAAGCAATAATAAATCCAAAAACAAAAATGTAATCTATTTTAGCTTACCAATCTTTAAATGTGTTGCCCCAGGACACAGGAGATCCATAGGAGGAATGTAGGAACACAGCACTGCAACAACAGCAGATGAACAGCGTGCCCAGAGACTCACCAATGCAGGAGATCCCTGATGTGCTTGCTTGTATATACCAAAATGTGAGTGGTTTTATTCTTTATCTATTATGTTCACAGTTTTACACTTAGAAGGCGCCTCTACTTTTAATTTGTTTTAGCAGTTACAGCAATGTTTTTTTTTCTTTTGGGATAAACGTTTTACATAAATGAGTTAAAGATAACCATTTTAAACACAAAAAGAAACTCAAGAGAGCACCATCTGGGAGTTACAAATTAGTTAATTTATTGATAATAAAAAGGAAAATTGGCCACTCACATGAAACAGGTAAAAAAGCGCATATCATAAGCACTTTGGCTATCTTCAGTAGATCCTGGGCAGTACTGTGGTGATCCAAGGCAGATGGAGCAATATTTAGCAGTAACAAGGCATCCACAAGCCCATATAGGCTGACTGAACAGAGCGGGAACCCGAGCTATAAACATCAGCACCGGGAGGCATTAAGGGGTGTGGACAGATGCCGAGAGGAATAAAAGGAGCTTGGATACATGTTTTAAGGCAGTAATGCCTCTTTCTCAAGCCTGAGCTTGAGAAAGAGGCATTATCACCCCAAAACATGTATAAAACGTGTAGGGCTACAGATAATCCTTCATATCTGCTGAGGAGCTGTACTACGTCTTTTGAAGCTAGCTGAATTGTATACCAAATATGGATGTGATGAACTTTTCAGATAGAATTTCACCATTTCACAGTGTACTGGTTGCCTTTTGCATTCCAATGAATTTGATTGCTAACCGTTTTAAGCACACCACTCAGTGTTAAATGGTTTTCTTCAACCCTTTGTCCAGCAAACTTCCAATTTCGTTGGACAGCTATGTCTGTTAGAGAAAGTTGAAAAATAACAGATATACTGGCTACATCAACACGTGAAAATTAAAGATAAAAAAACATTGATGAAATGGTGAGCTGCAATATAACATACTTTTGTTTTTGGGTTACCACTTTAAGTATATTATGAATCTTTAATAATTCCACTAATTACATATATTAAAGCATAGTAAATCCTAAATCATATTTTCAATATCTTTGGCATGTCTCACTGTATACAGTTTTCTTAAGTAAATAATTTTCTGTACATCTTTTGCAAAGTTTATTACTTGAAGATCCTGCCAGTAATGTAATTCCCTGTTGCTAGCTTACAGTGCTAATCCACTGCCTTGCAATTAGCAGCAGTGTTGTCTTAAGGCCATGTCTGCTCCTTCAATTGGGCTGCCATGCCTCCTGCACACATAATAGCAACCCAATGGGCAGTGCACAGGTAGGTTGGACATGCTGATGCTATTTGAGAGGCATCAACCTTAGAAAATAACCCTGTTAATATAAAAGATGCGTAGGTAAGAAAATTTGCAACAGGTTTACAAAGATTTACAGAAAACTGTATACAGTGATGTATGATGCCAAATATACAGATAAAATAGATTTTAGGTTTACATACGCCTTTAAAAGATTAAAAGCAAAACACATTGCAAGTGCTTAACACAGCATTCAGATAGTCCTACATTTTTAATCTATCATGCTATTTTTGTGTGGCACATAAAACACATAAAACATTTACAAGAAGGGACTGTTTTACCTAAGAAGAAATGTTAACCTCAGACTCTATCTTCACATAACCAGACTCATTTTGGGAACAGAAAAAGAGAAGCCACAAATACTAATAATACTAATACTGAAACAAATAAGGTATTTTAACTAATTATGATTTAGGGTAACCTTGCTCTTTTTTTAAATAAATAAGTCTTTATTCTCTTCTACATTTATTATTTTTTACTGAGATTACATGTACTGAAATCTAACCCAGAAACCTAATTTTTCACCTGAGCAGAAATGAATCAATAGCTCAATTTACCTGTGCTAACAATTTAGCAGCCAATGTCAAATGCATAAAATAATATATATTTTATTATATGACATATTAGGAGAGAACAGATAGTAAAACAAATCTTACCCCTTTTTCCAAAGACAAATATCGTTCCATGGCTCACACTGATAACAAATGTTCCAGAAGATTTATTTTATAAATATCACATCATTAACCATCGGATTATATAATGAAGACTTGCATCACCTTAAAGTCTTCAGAGAATTTGATTTGTGCCATAAAACCTTCAGAGGCCCAATTTGGGTGGTATTAAGAAAAATGTGATAACAGCTAGATTTTTATTGTAAGCAACACCTCTGTCCCAAAGGGGGCTGCTCACCAAATTTTGGGATTTTTCAGATGAATAGTCTTTAAGAAAATGAAACACCAACACAGAATTTTTTATAAAATCTAAAGTTTACTCTCCTTGACTCAACCTAAAAAAAGGTTGGTCATATTAAAAACATGCAAGTAGGTAATAAAGGCATCAAGGTGTGGAATAACACAAAAACAGAACCCCATATGTTGCTAACTCAACCACAGTTTACTCATACATAGGACACATTTGTCTACTTGGGAGAAGACTATGGGTTTGACCACCCAAATATGACATGAACTCCCTTAGTTTAGCCAGGATCCCTCTTAGGTATTGAACTGGTCTGGTATTGGGGGCATAGATATTAACAAGCGTATATTTTGTCTGTCCAATAGAACCTATAAGAAACAGATATCTCCCTTCCGGGTCCACAAGTCTGTTCTCTAAGCTAAAAAAGGTATCTCTAGAAAAGCCTATGGCCACCCCCCTTGATCTATTCATTATAGTGTCCCCATAGAACCAAGTTGGATAGTGGCTAGAGAAAAGTTTTATATTGGACCCGTGAGAGATATGTGTCTCCTGGAGGAAAACTATGTCTGCTCCATATTTTTTAAGTTCATCTAGGATTTTAGCTCATTTAATGGGTAGGTTGAGTCCTTTTACATTGTAAGATATTAATTTAATGTTAGTCATCGGGGCCCTTTGGATACAATTTAGCAGTTAGTGACAATAGGATCACAGTGATGCGGGAGCTCGTTTCCCACCTATCCTTCCCTCCTAACCCCCCCGTACTCTTTATTCCCTCCCAAGAGTCTCCTTCCACCCTCCCCCTCCTCCCTAACCCACCCCCTCCCTCCCTGACCCCTACTAAGGTCATAGAGACGTTGGGGGCCATACAATTACGGCCCCCCTCCGTTCTCTCGGTATCACAGGTGAGGTGGGGCTCTGATCAGCAGCTATATCTTACCCGAGCCCTGAATACTTCAGGATGTCGGGGGTCAGCGGGAGAGTCATGTGCTGCTTACTTCTGCCCTAATCGGTGATCGGCCAGCCTCCAACATCTCCCCTCCTCTCCTCCGCCCCCCCCCCCATCCCCCCCACTCTCTGCCACCGTCTCCCATCCTGGTAAAGCCGGGACTTGTAAGTCCAACTTTTGACAGAATTCACTCAGGTCCTCCGGAAATTTTAATCTGGCCGAACGTCCATCTTTTGTGCCTATTAAGCATGCAGGGAAACCCCATGTGTATTTCACATTGGAACGTCACATCAATTCAAGTAGAGGTCTTTGCAATCTTCTCCTCTCCAACGTCTGGGGGGATAAGTCTGAGTAGATCTGAATCTCGGAATCCTCATATTTCAGGGGAGTTTTCCCAAACAATTTTGACCAAATTACAGCTTTATCCTCGTAATAACGGAATCTGGCTATGATATCCCGTGGTCTAAGTGCGCCGGTTTCTGGGAGTCTACCCACTCGATGAACCCGCTCTAATTTGGGAAACTCCTCTTCTTCTTTTCCCAGGAGGGGGTTGAATATAGTTGTTATTATCCTCCTTAAATCTTCTCCCCTTTTTTCCGGTACATTTCTTACTCGCCTATTGTCGCCTATTCCTATTTTCTGCATCTTCTATTTTATATTGGGTATCTCGCTGCGTTAATTGTATAGATCTTAACTGATCTTTTAATATGTGTATTTCTTGTTCCTGGATGTCCGCTTTTTTCTCTGCGGATTCGACTCTTGCCAATAGATGCCCCAGATCTTCCCTGAAAAGATGAAAGTCCCCTTTAATCGCGTTTTCCATTTTTAAAAGCATTTCTTCCATTTCATTTTTTGTAGGGAGATGCACTCTCCCCCCCTGTTCATCAATCCTGCTAATATCTGCTTCGTTTTCCAGCGTTTGATCTGGTGTAGATTGAGCAGACTGGCCATCAGATTTCTTATCCCTCGGTTTCCTTCTCTGCATCGTAGCTTCTGGATACGTGATTCTGATGGGAGATTAAAATTTTCATATGGACCAGGACCTAGACTCTACGTCCCGTGTACGGGGGACAAATAATGTTGTAAAACAAATGATTAAACAAGAATTGCTGAACAGTCAACTGGTAGAAATTTGGAGGGTCCATCACCCCAAAACCAGAGATTACACATTCTTCTCCCCCGTACACGGGACGTACTCGCGTCTTGATTATATTTTATTAGATCACGGCTTGCTTTCGCTGTCTGACTACGCCCCGGTCTCGATGAGGCTTCACTTTCCAGATATACAGACTCCATATAATAACTGGAGACTAAATGAGGAACTTCTTAGGGACAAGGAGACTGTGGCCCAGATAAAAGTAGAGATAGAACAATACTTTAATAGCAACGACAATGGGGAGGTGCTGGGATACCATGTTTGGGATGCTCATAAAGCATTTATTAGAGGGACTTTTATATCAAAGGGAGCCTGGAAGAAAAGAGAACACCGTAAGAAAACCGAGGACTTAAAAACAGAAATTAGCCTTCTCGAGCAGGAACATAAACAGCTACTGGGACAAAATAAGGAATTACTTCTAAAATTAACCTCTAGGAGAGACGAATTAAGGGAATTATTGGAACAGGACGTAAGGCAAACTTTTAATAGAATAGCAAAAGAAAGATACCTATGGGGAGACAAATCAAGTAAGCATTTAGCTAAAATCCTACAAAAAAAAAGGCAAGAAATTACATTAAAAAATACAAAATAAGGTAGGAGAGGTTAAATACTTATCGGGTGACATTGCAAAATCCTTTAGAGAATATTATGAGGGAGTGTATGCGGCCGAGCAAAATATTGCGAGAAAAGGTGTAAAAACAAAGAGAATTGAAACCTTCTTAGATAACGCTGGTCTGCCTAGGCTCCCTTCGGACGATATGGAGGCCCTAGAGAGACCAAGTGAAGAGGAAGTAAAAAAGGCCTTGATGAATTCCCCGTCCGGTAAAAGTCCGGGCCCGGACGGCTTTACTGTTTCATATTATAAAACATTCCACGAGTTGTTGATCCCTAGATTATGTACCTATTTTAACGGATTGGGATCAGATTATAAAATGAGCGAAGACTCCCTAACGGCTAACATTACTGTTATCTTGAAAGAAGGGAAGGATGGATCGGTGTGCTCGAGTTACAGACCAATTTCGCTTCTTAATGCCGACACCAAATTATACGCCAAGATTTTGGCAGAAAGGGTCAAGCTGTACTTGAGCACACTGGTCCATCCCGACCAGGTAGGCTCCGTCGCCGGAAGAGAGGGGTGGGACAACGCTGTCCGAACACTGCTGTTGCTTCAAAGAATTAGAGAGGCGGGGTCCCCAGGTCTATTCCTGTCAATAGATGCGGAGAAAGCATTTGACAGGGTAGACTGGGGACTCATGTTCCAAACATTAGCCCACATGGGCTTTGGACCAAAAATTCTACGAAGAATAGGGGTTCTATATGACTACCCTAAAGCTAAGATTAAAATCAATGGAGTAACATCCTCCCGGTTCTGTATTAAAAACGGCACGAGACAGGGATGCCCGCTGTCCCCCCTCCTTTTTATTCTGTCCCTGGAACCCCTCCTGGCAACAATTAGGAGGAACTCAGGCTTTGAAGGCATTTCAGTGGACGGCAATGAACATAAGATAGCAGCTTTTGCTGACGATATTTTATTCTATATAAGTAACCCACAAATAACTCTCCCTAACTTAATGCAAACTTTGAAACAATATGGAGAGATCTCCAATTTCAAAGTTAATACTTCAAAATCTTTTATTCTAAATATAAACGTAACTAAAAAGGACAAAGAGATTCTACAGGAGAAATTTGTCTTCCCATGGAAAAAACATATTAAGTATTTGGGAATCAATTTAGCAAAATCAATTAAGGAAATATACAGAATTAATTACATCCCGCTGCTAGATGAGATAGCAAAAAAAAGCAAAGACTATTCCACGAGACCTCTTTCGTGGCTGGGTCGCATCAATACAGCGAAAATGACTCTGTTACCCATAATCACATACAAATTCCAAATGCTCCCAATCCCTCTATCCCAGACGTATCTTAATAAACTAAAATCCCTCATAATGAATTTTATATGGAAAAACAAGAAGCATAGAATCGCACTCCACATACTGAAGAAGGAAAAAAAAAGAGGGGGCTTAGCGGTACCCAATGTGGTAAATTACTACTATGCAACGGCCCTATCTAGAATCCCTGAATGGAGCAATAACAGCAGCATAAAAAGATGGGTAAACTTGGAAAAAATTCTCAGTAATTCACAATTAGGAAAAGACATTTGGAACCCCCCAATGTATAGAACACTGAGTGAAGGCACCAACACTATGACAATAAATACACTAAAAATATGGGACAAAATTTATAAACTCTCTAACGTTAATTATAATTCTCCATTAATAGCACTTAAAAATAATGATTATTTTGCACCAGGGAATAAATTAGTGGGAGGGGGTTGGATTAAAGATGACAGGGCACAACTGAAAGATATTTTACATAAGGGAAAAATAATTTCACTAAGTGAATTAAAAAAATAAGGGGGACCTTTTTGATATGAATGAATGGAGGTATCTTCAGTTGTCTAATTTTGTCAGAGGCCTTCCGCAACCAATTAGGGCGAGTGAGGACTTGACCCGTTTAGAGCGAATTTTTACAGCCCACGAGACAAAAGGATCAATTTCGAAGATTTATAAACTTCTGCAGGATGTGGATGGACTGGAAATACCCCCATTCATTCAAAAATAGGAGAGGGAACTGGGCACAAAAATTGACACACCTACACTGAGAATTTTTTTTAAATTAACCTATAGTTCAGCAGTAGATTCTAGGGCCACTGAAACGAATTACAAGTGCCTATCAAGGTGGTACATAACTCCATCAAAATCATGCCAATTTCAACAAGGGGGCTCTGCTGAGTGTTGGAGAGGCTGTAGAGATAAGGGAATGATGGCCCACCTGTGGTGGGATTGTTACAAGATAAAAGCTTACTGGAGGAGAATAATAGATTATATCATGGATATCACTGGAATAAACCTCGAAAATGATCCGTGGGTGATTTTATTCCACGGCACTAAAGGAGCGGTTAAGCATTATCAAGGGTCCCTAGTCCCGCACCTACTCAATGCCGCAAAGCGCCAGATAGCGAGGAACTGGAGGAAACAGGATAGCCCAGCAATATGGGAGTGGATAGATCTAGTCGAGAATACTCGAACAATGGAGTTTCTTAGAACTAATCTGGAAGAGGGAAGGGGAGGACTAGTAGAGAAGTGGGATAGCTGGAAAAAGTTCAAAAAGACGTGGAGCTATGCAGAAGCTGTACGTGCTTAGGGTAAATGTTGAAGTTCCTGAACCCAAAATCGAGAGCCTAAATCATCGATGGCTAAATCTAGTCAATGGACACAGCGATGCGGAGTGGGGGGAGGGAGCGGGGGGGGAGTTAAAAGTAAAACCTGTAAATTAAATGATGGTGGTCTTTTTTTTTCAATTAAAAAATTATAAATAAATAAGAAACGCCACAATGATGTGAACACTAAAACGGACAAGACAAACAGATAAAGCTGAGCAAGGTCCGCTTGGAAAGTTGAACTGAGATGGCAAAAAAAAAAACAAATATGACATGAACACGTGCAACAAGATTTACAACGGGATAGATTTGAATCATTTAAGCTGTGGTAGAGTTTCAATATCTCAAAGTGTTTTACAGAAATGCTTCTTCAGGAGAAGGGTGCTCTGGACACTAGAAAAGGAAAAAAGAGGGAAACATACTATACAGAAACATAGCAATACACATAAAATATGGTCTGCCCTGGTACAACCCAACTGGCCATACAAATATGGTTTATTCAAGATAGGAGAGCAATAGATGGTATATTGGCCAGTGAAATACACCAAGGCGAGGCACAAAAAATCACATAGAGAGTACAAAATCCCCAGCACAGAGCAGGAGGGCAGCAAGAATGAGTACCACAAAGAGGTATTTCACATTGAAAAACCAAGCTTTATTGATGGTGAAAAAATCAGTCAAATAACATAAAGCAATGCATTGTGCAAAGGTGTGAACAGACAAAAAGCACAAAGCAGTTTCACATTACAAGCTTCCGTAGCAAAGCAATAAAATGACAATATATAGTAGTAAGGATACTTCCAACAAAAGAAAAGAGGGGGGGACAAGTGGGGGTCAACAAAAAATTAAGAGGAAGAAGGGGCAATACACGGTCTGGACTAGGCCCACATCAGTTATCAAAATAACACATTTCAGGACAAATGCTAGAGATACCCAGACATGCTGACTAGAGTACAATAAAGCACATGAATACAGCACACTAAAGATTAACCACCTTCCCTCTGCCGTCTTGACAAATGACAGGCGGGCAGTGGGTCTCTTGTTCTGGGACGACATTATAGGATGTTGTGCCACTCTCGCCACACGGTGATCGGCGGTGCACTCTGTTGGGGTGCGGCACATCACCGATCTCGGTAAAGAGCTGATTACGAGGCTATTTACCCATGTGATCACTTGTAAACAAGGAAATGCTGGCTATCGGCATTCCTTTCCTCACACTGACGAGAGGAGAGCCGATCAGCGGCATTTCCTCACAAGGGAGACCTGCATAGATAATAAGGGAACGCTTTATCAGTGCCCTGATTATCAGTACAGCACCAACAGTGCCCAGCAGTGATGCCAATCATTGCCCAGCAGTGATGCCATTCAGTGCGCAGCAGTGGTGCCAATCAGTGCCTGCCAGTGATGCCAGTCAGTGCCATCAGTGATGCCAATCAGTGCCCATCAATGATGCCAGTCAGTGCTGCCTTCCAGTGCATATCAGTGCCTGATCATCAGTGCCGCCCATCAGTGCCCAACAGTTGCGCCAATCAGTGCACATCAATGCTGCCTATCCATGCTGCCTTTTAGTGCCATAAGTGCCACCTATCGGTGCTCATCAGTGCTGCATATGAGTGCCTCCTCATCAGTGCCCTTCAGTGCCATCTCATCAGTGCCCATCAGTGCTGCCTCATCAGTACCCATTAGTGCAGCCTTTCAGTGCACATCAGTGCCGCCTCATCAGCGCACATCAGTGAAGGAGAAACATTACTTGTTTACAAAAGTTTATAACAGAAACTAAGAAAAAGTTTTTTTTTCAAAACTTTTGGCCATTTTTCATTTTTGTTGGCAAAAAATAAAAACCCCAGTGGTGATTAAATACCACCAAAAGAAAACACTATTTGTGTGTCCAAAATTGTAAAAATGTTGTTTGGGTACTCTGTTGCCACGCAATTGTCATTCAAAGTGCAACAGTGCTAAAAGCTGAAAATTGCCCTGGGCAGGAAGGGGGTAAAAGTGCCCTGTGAGCAAGTAGTTAAACAGCCAGGATTAAAAAGTGAGGTGGGCTGCCTGCACCCAGGTACATGCAATCAAATTTCTAGCAATAATGGCATCTAATGAAGAGATATATATATTTAAAACATATCGGCATCTGGGTTAGGAAGGAGGTCAAGCAAACATTGTTTGGTGTCTATTTGAAGGGGGGAAGCCCATATAATCATGTAGAAATTGTATAACTTTTAACCAGAAGGCCTGTATAACCAGGCATGTCCAAATCAGATAATTAAAATGTGCCCGATGCAGCTGATCACTGTGGACACAGGGGACTTTGATCAGGGTGATACCTGGATACGCACAGTGGAGTAAGGTATGCCCTATGCATGATATAGAGCTGTGTTAAGCAGTCCGAGACCTTAGGGGAGACCATTTTGTAGTTATACAGAACCTCTTCCCAGTCTGAGTCATCTAGAGTACCGATATCCTCCTCTCAGCAGGACTTAGCTCCATATGTCAATTTATTTGCTGAGGGGGTAAGCAAGGCATTATAAAAAGTCAAAATCAGCTTTGTGGGATCTGAGCCCAGAATAACATTCATGAGGGGAAGCATGGGGAGAGTCAGGAATGTGCCTTGGAACTGAGCCTGCAAGGCATGGCAAAACTGTAAATAGGCAAACACCATAGTTGGGAAGTTCATATTCATCATTAAGAGTCTGAGACTTTATAATCTCTCTTGTTTGTTAAGGCAGGGTATTGACTGGTTATCAAAGAAATCTCGTTACACAAATTATATGCTGGAGGACACCCTCACCCTGTTCAATCTCCAAGCCGTTCTTCACTCCAAGTTATGCTCCCTAGATCCAATCTGCTAATTAGAGATACCACTATCGCTTGGAGAGAAGTACAAAGACTCCTCAGTTTGCCTTCCACCATTTCTCGCTACCTGCCCATATATGGCAATCCAATGTTCCCCCCTCCTTAGATATAAAGCATTTGACCAGTAGGCTGTCTACGGCCCTTCTACAACCTCGGAGATCATGGATGTTGCTCAAGGTTCTTTCAGGTCCTCCACGAACTTAGCTACGCAGTACTTTCTTCCACCATCCCAGGCACTCCACTACTACCAACTTACAAGCTATCTAAAAACTTGCATCAGCCCACATCAGAAATCCCTCTAAGGTTCTTTCATAGATGCTATGCTAAGCCGAGATCACTACTCAATATCAGAGATTTATTCTAACCTTCTCATGCATCAAACTTCTAAATACCGCCTTGCCCCATTTAAACCCTGGATACCAGTCCTAGCTAAGGAAGATGCCCCAGAAATGATTTTAGCAGGATACCAGAAAGTCCGCTTACTAGTAATTTGTGAATCATGGAAAGAGACTCAATTCAAGATCGCTCACCAAGCCTACTATCCTTTCCGACACAATCCATCAGACTCTTCTCATTTATCCTGCCCATGGTGTGCTACCTCCAGACCAACTCTATTCCATTGGCTTTGGGACTGCCCAGCAACCTCCTCCTTCAGGAACCAGGTTTTAAAATATATTGGCAAAACCTATCAAATAACTGTACCTAAAGATCCCATGTTCTATGTCTTCGGATGAGACACCTTCATGACTTCTCCACCAACATCCACTCTTACAAATCTACCTCAATGGGCCCATTTATGTCTCCTGGTAGTGCGTAGGACCATAATGCAAGCATGGATCAACCCTTCCCCACCACAATTGTTGGCAGTAAAGCAAATGCATCAGACTGTTTTTATGGAAAAGCAGGACACTATCACCCAAAACTACAAACCCTTCATCACCAGGTGACGCCACTACATGGAACGCTCCTTCTCTACTGAGGAGATTTCCATTCATATGAAACCTTTCCGCTACACCGACTGGTATCTGCAAGCGGATCTGGCTAACTCACTGGGCAAACTTAAAATACGAGACCCCCCCCAGTCCCAGGCCCCCACTTCTACTTCCCCTTAGACATTCCAAACCTTAGTATTATGTTTATCATCTCTTTGCTTAATTTTGCCAGTTGCCAACGTATCCGCTTCCACTCCTCAGGTCCTATTGGTGGATTCTGTTTATTTGTATTTATCCTAGGATAGTAATTATAAGACGCTGTGATCCAAGATGAATGGATATCGCGGGACACTTTTTTTTTAATAAAGGACTTGTCCTAAACTGTCTCCTGTCATTTTTACCATTTTGACACTTTGTGGTAAATGTGTAGGTGTACAATGTACCCAATACCCTTTCACATAGGGGGGGCGGGATATGGGGGTCCCCTTGTTAAAGGGGGCTTCCAGATTCTGATGAGCCCCCTGCCCACAGACCTCCACAACTACCAGGCAAGGGTTGTGGGGATGAGGCCCTTTTCCCCATCAACATGGGGACAAAATATTTTGGGGGGACCCCAAAGCACCCTCCCCATGTTGAGGGCATGTGGCCTGGTACAGTTCAGAAGGGGGGCGCTCTCTCATCCTCCCCTTTTCCTGTGGCCTGCCAGGCTGCAAGCTCAGATAAGGGTCTGGTATGGATTTTGAGGGGGCCCCTACGCAATTTTTTAAAAAATTTGGGCTCGTGGTTCCCCTTAAAATCCATACCAGACCTGAAGGGCCTGGTATGGATTTTGGGGGACCCCAAAGCAATTTTTTTTTTACATTTTGGTGCACGTTTCCCCTTAATATCCATACCAGACCCAAAGGGCCTTGTAATGGACTGGGGGGGAACCCATGCTGTTTTTTTCAACGATTTTTATCTGTATTGCTGGCATCCAGCAATACATTACAGCCGCAAGCCGTTTTAAATAAAACATTTTCATTTACAAATGTAATTTTGCTGCTCTCATTCATAAAACTATGTACGGCTGCCGTGTAAGCAGCCTCACATGGGGCGTGGACACCTGAGCCATGATTGGCCAAAGGCCAATCAAGGCCAAATGCCAAAGGCCTAAGGCCAATTATGATTGGCCAAAGGCACCCTGCCTTTGGCCAGGTCTGGAAACTTTTGGTAGGTGGCCTGGAGCGACCAAAAATGAAGAACCCTGAGGATCAGGAGGGTGGGACTTTTATTCTAGCTATTGAAAGTTGTCCTTGGGGTTACCTACAGAGGATTAACCTATGATGCGCTGATGTGAGGTTAGCCAGGAATGAGAGTTTGCACACCCATGCACCATTACTACAAAGACTGAGAGGGAAGCTACCACTTGCTCTTCAGAAGATTTACCCCTTTCATGACCAGGCCATTTTTTTGCAATACAGCACTTGAATAGTTTAACTGACAATTGTGTGGACATGTGATGATGTACCTAAATAAAATGTATGTCTATTTTTTCCCACAATTAGAGCTTTCTTTTGGTAAGATTTGATCAAGTCTGTGGTTTTTATTTTTTGTGCTAAAATACAAAACAAGACCAACAATTTTAAAACAAAAAACAAACAATATCTTTAACGTTTTGCTATAAAACACATCATGTTTTTAAAATTTAAGCCAATATGTGTATGTGTGTGCTACATATTTTTGGTAAAAAAATCCAAATAAGCATATATTGACTACTTTGCGCAAAAGTAATATAGTGTATACCATCTACGGCCATACGAGGAACGTCCGTATTTCTTTCTCAGTGTATCAGAGCTCCAACCAAGCGTTGTGTGACCCCCCTGAGTAAGAGGGGTCACTGGCTTTCTGGTAAGCCTCCATTTTTGATTATGGCGATGGGTGTCACGCCATCAGGTGTATGATCGTAATTTCCAAACACTCTTTTCTTCCATGGGACTTTCTTTGATGGAATTCAAAGGGTTCAATTCCTAGCCAGTGCTTGTGTACTGTGTGAGAGGTGCTTTTACTAGGGGAAGGCATAGATCACTGTCCCCGCTTTGCAGGAACACAGGATTTATGCCTTCCCTACGGACAGAACAGTGATCTGCCTTGTTTACATAGGCAGAATGCTCTTCTGCCTGTGTACTGAACAATCAGTGCACATCAAGTCTGCAGTACCCGCCTCAAGGTTCCCGCTAGGCTCCTGCTCCCGCAGTGCTCATGCACCCCAGACCGGGAAGTGCCAGATTGCACCCTAGGTATGAGATCTGGTGCATAGCGGCCACCCTGCCGCAGTATATCTTTGATGGTTAATTGGCAAGTGGTTAAACAAGTTATGGAGGCAATACATACCTGCCAAGCCGCCCTAACCTCCCGAATAGAAAATGTCAGACTGGATCTCTCCATTCTGAAGCGCAACATGCAAAAACTCTGGAACAGTACGGTATATCTACTGCTGAACAAATAATCAGTGAGCTTGGTTACCCTATGTCCCACTGCCTTAATTTCACATCATTTTGATATACCCTATATTCTCGAATATAAGCTGACCCAAATATAAGCCGAGGCACCTAATTTTACCACAAAAAAACTGGGAAAATGTATTGACTCGAGTATAAGCCTAGGGTGAGAAATGTGCAGCTACTGTAAGTGGAAAAGAGGGTCAACAATGCCCATTTGCAGCCTCACTGTGCCCATTTGCATGCCTGACTGTGCCCATTTGCAGCCATAGGTCCCCCGAACTTCAAACTTGGTACTTGGGGGTTCCTAGATGTCCCCTAGCTGCAGCCAATTTGGGGTCTCTGGACCCAAAGGGTCCCGAAATGACATTGCTGCAAATGGACACAGTTGACCGACTTTGGGGCCCCGTATCTCGGGGTCACTTGGTGGTAGGAACCCCGAATTTTGTATGCAAACCCAGTTGAACTAGCACTACAACATATACAATGGGGTTCCTAGCACCAAGTTACCCCGAGATATGGGGCCCCAAATTCGGTTCGGAAAATGTCAAGCACTTTTATGCAGCAGAGAATGAAATTTTCCGACCCGACTTTAGGCCCCGTATCTCTGGGCCACTTGGTGCTAGGGACCCCATACGGATATGGATATGTTGTAGTGCTAGTTCCACTGGGTTTGCATACCGAATTTAGGGTTCCTAGCACCAAGTGACCCCGCGATACGGGGCCCCAACGTCGGGTCGGAAAATGCCATTTTCTGCTGCAGAAAAGTGCTTGACTCCAGTGTAAGCCGAGGGGGGCATTTTTAGCACAAAAAAATGTGCTGAAAAACTCGGCTTATACTCGAGTATATACGGTACCTAATAAATATAGCCCAAAATGCATGTTAGGTATATTTGAAGACTTGACTATTGGTACGTATAAAAATGTATTCTTACGATTACTTCCTTTTTTTAATGCAGGAAAACAGTTCCTCTCCAATGGATTAATTTGGACCCTTTCAGTCTTCACTTATGGAAAAAACTTATCAACAGTCATTACCTCTATATAGAATGACCTCTGATACCTGAGGTTATTCTTCAGAATTTGAACAAATTTGGGGTGAATGGTTAAGTGTCAAGGATATTGGAAATTCTCTAAAACCCAGGATTTTGGAATAGATGTGTTAAACGTTGGTGACCCACTCTATAGTGATACAACTCGTAATGTTTTTACTATTAACATTAACTGGCCAGGCAAGATGTTTTGTCAAACATTTTTGTATGTTTTTTGACTTTTTTTTAATGTTTCTGCTTGTGTTAGCTTTCAAATGTAAACCTGTATCCATATGCTGTTTTGATGTCTTTACTAATGTACTCCTGAAGTCATCCTTGCAATATCGGTATTCAAGAGGATTTATTTTTTTAAATAAAAAAACAAAATTTAAAATAAAAATAAAAAGTGTGGAGTCAATGGGCAGCTTTCCTACAATAATAACATAGTTTATTAACTTAGCAAAGGCAGTTTTTATGTCTCTTTTATTCAAGCTGTATATAATTGGATTAATCAATGGTGTTCCCACTGTATAGAACAGTGATATGAATTTACTTATAGTCAATGACTGTCCACTTGTTGGAAGGTCATAAATAACAATTAAGCCCCATACACACGCTCGGACAATCCGCGGACCAGGTCAGTCGGACTTTGTCCGACGTACTTTGTCCGATGTTGGCGTTGCGTACACACGGTCGGACTACGTTGTCGGAATATCCGGTCCGGAAGAACGTCGTGACGTAAGTCGTCGTCCACGAGATTAGAAAAGGGAAGTTCAGCACCACGTCAGGCACCCGTTGGGCTCCTTCTGCTGATCCCGTGTTTATCGAGAGTTAGTGGAAGTTTGGTGACTTAAGATTCGCGCTTCTCAGATTTCTGACTCAGATCGTTACTGCTCTTCAGTTTGTGCTTGTCGTGCGTATCTGTTTATTAGTGCGTGTAGTCAGTTCGCATTTGTTGGTCATTGCGGCCTATATCTTGATATAGGACGCTTTGATTTGCACTGCTTATTGTCTGCTCGTTGCTGGTATTCACTTCGTTCTTTCAGGCCTTGCTGTTTATCGGTGCTTTCTGTTTGTCCGTTCTGACCAGCCGACCTTTTGTGACCTTCTGAGCGATGTTTCCCGTGCGTACTCGTCGCCGAGTTCGTGCTGTACGCGGAATTGGTGTCGGGCTTTTAGCTTTGACCCAAGACCCGTCCATGAACAGAGTGACGAGGAGTATCTGGACCAAGAATTGGTTGCTTCAGCGTGACCAGTTCTCGCACATGCCTTTGCTTCGTGAGATCCGGGAGAATAATCCTGATGATTTCAGGAACTTTCTCAGGATGACGGACCCCGATTTTCACCGTCTTTTGGCTTTGCTGACCCCCTTTATCAGCCGGCAGGATACCTGCATGAGACAAGCCATTACTCCGGAGCAGAGGCTTGTTGCCACGTTGAGGTACTTGGCGACAGGGAGAAGTCTTCAGGATTTGAAGTTCTCTTCAGGTATCTCTCCCCAGGCCCTGGGAATCATTATTCCAGAGACCTGTTCTGCCATCATTCAGGTCCTGCAGGAGGACTATATTAAGGTAACATTTCTACTTTACTATTCCCTTCTATGTATGCTCTGTTTGCTAATGACTTGTATTTTTGACCTCCTTCCCTAATTACCATGATTGCAATATGTTCTAATATGCTGTGCCCCTTTTCTCCTTCATGCATTTTTCCCTTCACTTACCTCACCAGCATGCTCTTCTGCCCCAATAGACACCTATGGCCTAGTCACTTAAGCAATGTCTTTTGTCTGCTGCATAGTATTGTTTGCCCCAAAACACCCCCTAAAATATGCACAAATGTTTGCTGTGTGGTTTACTTCATGTAGAGCCCCCTTTTTTTTTTGTTCTTTTGGTGGGGGGGGGGCAAACTCATTAGGAACCCCCTCCCCCAACTGCTCTGTCAGATGGTACCAATCCTTTATCTGCTGGCTTTCCCAAGGTCCATACACACTATATACCTACCTCTTTATAGTGCGCATCTTTAGGGATGAATTCAGCAAAGCATGCAGTGCAAGGGACTGCCTCCATACATTCCATTTCCTATTTTTTTGTCTTCTTTCCCTCCTATTAGCTTGCTTGGTAATTTAATAATGTCACACTGTGCCTGCCTTTTTTGGGGGGGGGGGGGGGTTGAAATGTTATTTGATCTTTCCTGTGGCCTGCCAATAGTGTTAAGTACAGAGGGTCTGGCCAAACTAGCCCACATTATTGAGCCATTTGCCAATCAATGAAGTGCAGAGGGTTAGCTGTCCACCACCCCCCCCCCCCAAAACCCCTAGTTATTGCCAATGGCCCATCAGAAGTGGGGGGATTGATGGGGGGGTGAGTAATCTGTGAAGGGGAGCCTCTACTTTTCTGTGCAAATACTTTCCAGCCTCCAATTTTAGACAATGCTCTTGTTCCAAGATGTTGATTGTCTAATCTGCTTGCAATGTTTAGGTGCAAAGTGACTAATTTTTTTTTCTTGTTTCACTCCACAGTTCCCTTCCACGCCACAGGAATGGCAGACTGTGGCCTCCCACTTTGCCAGCCGTTGGGACTTTCCTAACTGCGGAGGGGCAATTGATGGGAAACACGTCCGCATCGTCCCACCGCCCAACTCGGGGTCCTACTATTATAATTATAAAGGGTTTAATAGTGTAGTGATGTTGGCGGTGGTGTCGGCAACATACGAGTTTATGTATGTGGACGTGGGGATGAACGGCCGGATATCGGATGGTGGGGCCATTACGCACACGGAGTTCTACTGGCGTCTCCAAAGTGGCAGTCTGTGCTTGCCACCTCCAGAGGAGAATGCCGAAGGACTCCCCTTCGTCTTTGTCGCAGATGAAGCGTTTGCGTTGACTCCCCATGTGATGAGGCCGTTCCCGATGAGGACCCTCACCCCGGACCAGAGGGTCTTCAACTACAGGCTGTCCAGAGCCAGAAGAGTTGTGGAGAACGCTTTTGGCATCCTGGCCAGCCGCTTCCGCCTGTTCCTGACGGCATTTAACTTGGCGGAATACAAACTGAACCACATAGTTCTTGCCTGTTGCATATTGCACAACTTCCTCAAAAGACATAACAGGAACTATGTGGTGCCCGTTGGCCCAGATGTGGAGGGCCCTCCAAATGCCGAACTCACAGCCCTTCGAGTGGCACGTCCAGGCTTGCCCCCTCTAAATGCCCGTGTGGTCCGGGACCAATATATGCAGTACTTTGTGGGTAGGGGGGCCATTGCTCTGCCTGACGATGTGTGAGAGGCATTTTTTAATAAATCTGATATTTTAACCAACCTATGATTTCATGTCATTTCAGTCTTCTTTTTAGCTTATTTTACTTTGACATTTTTTCCCTTTGCCTTCGACAGTGGGAATGCACTTTCTGGGCAAAAGGAGGTAACAGTCTCTTCTTCCCAAAAAGATTATTCTCATGTTGTGTGTTTGCTACCTAATCTTTGGTCTAGAGAAGGTTTGTACTGCATAACTGACACCCAAAATACTCCTTTTCATCACCAGGTCTGACATGTGTGTATTCTCCAAAATGCTGTGCTCCGTGTTTTCGTACAAAGCACTGTGGGTGTCATTTACATAAGTCAAATCCGCTATGCTCTACAAGTGCATTGAAAAAGTTCCCCGGGAAAGAAAATTGGAGTGCAAAGTGGATTTGCCTTTAGTAAATAACACCCATTGCCCCCCATATCCTTTTCATTTTACATACATAATGCATTGTGTTTTTTAAATAAGGAAGCCACACATTTAGAAAAATAAAAGTTTACTAGGAAAACATTCCCAAGTGCGTTTACAATCTTCACGCCAAAACTGACAACATCTTGGTTATTTACAACATTGTTTACAAACATTCCGCAATTGGTAAAACCAGGCATGGAGCAAAACAGAACCTAGGAACTTGGAAAGTTCAACTTTGTAAAGTGAAGACAAGATCAGACATGACTATATGTTCAAAGTGTGTTTGATCTTGCCTTCATCACATGGGGGGGTCACCCCCGAAAAGTGGAAATTTGGAACATGCACACAATTTGGGACTGAAAATGGTCATTAGATGGTAAAACACATGCCTAGAAGCTTCAAAAGTGCCATTTTCCATCATGGGGATGAATGGACGTTTTTTGGGGGTGCAACCCCTTCACCACAACCACTTTCGTAGTTCGTAAAGTGTTTGCACCCCCAAAAAAACGTTGCCATTCATCCACCATGGTGGGAGCTAGCACATGTGGACACAATGTGTGCATGTTCCAAATTTCAGACAGTTTTTAAGTTGCAAATGTGTTCTGAAGCTGGCACAAATGTGTGTTAATTACTTGGTGCGTTTTCATATTTTTCCTAAAATATCAATGATGTTCTTCAATTTTTGTTGAACATCATTGATGTTTTGCTTTATGTCATCTAGATCTCTATTGCAGACCATTATCTCTCCGATGAGTACGTGGGCACTCTCTGTGGTAAAGTGCGATTTTTCTTCCACAACATCCACGTCACCTAAAAACCACAAACAAACAAAAATGGGTGTTGGAAATGAGGCAGCCATACATGGATTAGCTTACCAGTAGCTGTGTTCTCCCACACTCACCTGTTGTGGTGACAATTTCTCCAAGTTCGATGATCTCTCCTTCCTCCTCCTCCTCCTCCTCTGCTTCTGCTCTTTCCCCTTTTTTGGTAGGTGTTGGTTTGGGGGTTTCCTCAGACGGCCCAAGTTTTCGCTCCCCTATGAGAATGTCCAAAAGGAAGATTTAGCAACACAAGCTATTGAGGGCAGAAATAGGAAATGACAAACATTGCTTGAAAGTGACGGACACTATTTTAGTTTGGCCAGTTACAAATGTCAACTACATGAATGAAGTCACTTTGTAAAGGTGCTAAACTGACTAGCTTTTTGGTAGAAGTTTGTGTGATGGAGACCCCCCTCTAGTATCCACTGGAGCACATGTGTGGAAAAGCATAATAAAAAGGGGGTTTGGGTGTCCCAGCACTAGTGCTCTAGAGTCCAGATGGGTAAACAGCTACTGAGTGACCTCTCCTTTACATTGAATAAATTGGCTTTACATTCTTGATGACATTTCTAGTGAGAACAAACTTCCTTTCCCCAAAAAAACACCAAACATCGTATTATAAGTGGCCGAACGATCGAGGTTGCGTACGATCGAATGCACACACACACGACCATGACAGTGGCAGAAAGATCGAGGCTGAGTACGATCGAATGCACAGACGAACCTGAAAGTGGCCATTTTGGAATGTACAACTTGGTAAAAATCAAAACACAATGGAGCAGTATGCAAGCAAGAAATCAAACACAAAACACAACTACTTACTTTTTTGAAGAATTCTCTTGATCTTTCTGTACTGATCGGCCTCCCTCAGTTTCAGGTCTGACCAGCGTTTCCTGAGTTGCTCCTTGGATCGTTGTACCCCAAAATTATTGTACAGCCTTCTCACAACTTTAGACATGATCTTGGCCTTGCGGACATTGGGGTTGAGGTAAGGCCCATACTTCCCATCATAGTCGCTCCTCTTTAATATGTCCACCATCTCCAACATTTCTCCAAATGACATATTGGAGGCCTTGAATTTCAGGTTCCGGGATCGGGACGTTTCTGCCTCCGGACTTTCCTCGTCCTCCTCCTCGTTGGTGGGATATTTGTGGCGCACCTGCTGTGTCCCCGCCATGTGCTCTCCCCACTACGCCGTAAAGAGAAGGGGTGGGGAATAGACGAGAAAGATCGTCAGGGGCGGGCGGAGTTTGAAGCATGCGCAGTGTATATAAAACGTCACACGCCTGTGTCGTAGCCACGATCTGGGAGACGAGGGGAGAGAAAACTCACACGAGACGATCGCTACAAACGAAGGTACAATTTAACGTTGGTACATAACTAGCCTAGACTGATTTTAACTTGAGGCTTCTTTATGGAGAAGATTAGGAGAGTTTAGCCTGACATAATTTATAGGGTTTGGTGTGTTGTTGTGTCTTGCAGAGATTGATATGAAGGGATTCAACGACATGAGTTTTCTCCCCCTCTTCATTGCCAAATACAGGGATTTTCCCATATTGTGGCAGGGTATACACCCACATTACACCAACAAACCAAAGAGGCACGCAGCCCTGGAGGAACTTGTGGAATTTGTCAAGCCAAGGTTCCCCACGGCAACTGTTGATGATATTAGAAAGAAAATTGGCAGCCTGAGGAGTGCGTATATCAGGGAGAGGAAGAAGGTCGTGAAGTCTGAGGAAACTGCAACTTCAGCAGATGAGGTCTATGTCCCCAAGCTCTGGTACTATCAGAGTCTCCATTTTCTGAAGGACCAGGCTGATGTCACGGAGCCAACCTCAACTCCTCCTTCCACGCTTCCTTGCGCACAGCCCACCCCTGATGAGGCTTCCGAGGAGCAACCTGGGCCTTCCAGTCTGGAAGAGGTGGAGGAGCCCAGCTTGTTCCAGGTATAGTAGTTTTGTTACCATTTATGGGAATAATGAATGATGTTCACTTAATTCAGGATCGCCAATTGCTTAGTTCCTAACGTGTTTGACATATCAACAGACAGTGGTGTGGGAGACATTTGGGGCCAGAATCTAAACTGCTGGGCTGAGAATTGTATGGTTTTCTATTTGTAAACATTTTGCACCAGTCACTAGATGAGAATTGTGTGTGTTTGATGAACAAATAACTGAAACTATGTCCCTTTTTCCTACACAGGAAGACCTCAGCCAGGAGGTGGCTGTGGAAGGTGGCAGTCAGGAGGAGGCAGGGGTTAGTGGCAGCCACCAGCTGGGTAGTGGCAGCCAAGAGGGGGCTAGGCCGCGGAGCCTGACTGACTCCCAAATCCCTCTCCTCCGCCTTCCCTACAAAAGGGCGAGAAGGGGGGGTTATGCGGCACAGTCAGCGCTCCGCATGATCAGAGAGGCTTCAGCCTCCCTACATGCCACACCCGCCGACGAGGAGACCTTTGGCTCGGTGGTTGTCACAAAAATGATGGGTATGGAGGTGAGGCAACGCAACATGTGTGAGGGGCTCATCCTCCATGTCCTAAATAAGGGTAGGGCTGGGGAGATGACCCCAGTCACACATGTTTGCCATAGCTACCATGCTCCACCTCCTCCTCCTCCTCCTCCTCCTTCTGCCACCCCACCAGCACGACAGCCACAGCGTGGAAGGAAGCGTGGAAGGAAGACCTGAGAGTGACGACCTGCAATCAGTCTGGTGTGAGAGAAGATGGAGCCTCTTGTAGTACCAGAGCCTGGGGACCTAGATGGCATCTGCTGCAGTTCCGGATACTTTGGACTTCACGACCAGATTGCACTCCCCTTAATATACGTACTCCTCAGGCCCCCAATTTTTCTACGCTTGGACAATGATGGTTGCCGTGGGGGGCAAGACTTTGCAAATTCCCCAAGTTTCACCATGGCTGCGTTCCTCTTTGGTTTGTTGGTGTGACCTAAATAAAGGTTTTTTTGATTTGAAATAATCATTGACTATTGTGTTTTACTTTGCTACAATGACAGTTTTTCTTTGAGTAGGCTGGTACATTTCACTAATCCTAAAGTAGAATTAACAAGGGGCAACAACAACAAACAACCTCCTAGTAAATTTAAGCAAGAAATACAAATGTAAATAATGTGTTTTTGGTAATTTGAGACACACAACCCCCCTCCAAAAAAAAAAAAAAAAAAAAATTCAAATATGTATTCCCCAAAAAAAAAAAGACAAATCATGGTAAAAAAATAACAAAGATTCTTTTCCGTTCAGAGTAAAAATAAACATGTAGTGTATAAATGCTGCAAAGTAATAAAGAAGTAAGTTTGTGAGAAGTGCGGGTGAATAGGAGCAGCTAAAACATGTCATTCTTGTTGCATTGTAAAGAAAAAGAGAATGCGCTGCATTAAAGACATTTTAACATTGCAGCGTGACGAATGTGCTGTGTCGATTAGGAAAGGTAGTTTTACCTGACCGAGCGCTTCCGTCACAGAATTTCTTCTGAGCATGCGTAGCACTTTGTCCGTCGGACAAGCGTACACACGCTCGGATTTGGTGTGATCGGACCGGGTTGACGGCAAATCATTCCAGCAGGAGATAAGACTTTGTCCGACGGACAAACCGACGAACACTGTCCGATGGTGCATACACACGGTCTGATTTTTCAACAACCTTGTCCGATCGGACCAAATTGATGAAAAAGTCCGACCGTGTGTATGGGGCTTTAGTGTTACATAAAATATACAAACCACCATCAAGTGGGAGCTGCAGGTACACAAAGTCTTCTGTTTTCCAGTGTTGGATGGGATTTTTATTATGGTGAAAATAATATAGGTGTATGATATCATAATGGTTAGAAATGGCAAGAAAATAAAAGGTGCACTATTCAATATTATATTTAACCAAACACAGAATATATTTGAACAAGATAGTTTTAACACTGGTGAAACATCACAGAAGAAATGGTCAAATATATTAGGTCCACAAAAATCAAGACAAGCTATCATAATTATAGAAACCAGCAAATTTGTCCCAATTGGCCATTTTCCCTCCCCGGTGTCATGTGACTAATTAGTGTTACAAGGTCTCAGGTGTGAATGGGGAGCAGGTGTGTTAAATTTGGTGTTCTCGCTCTCACTCATACTGGTCACTTGAATTTCAACATGGCACCTCATGTAAAAAAAAAATTCTGAGGATCTGAAAAAAATTTTTGTTGCTCTACATAAAGAAGGCCTAGGTTATAAGAAGATTGCCAAGACCCTGAAACTGAGCTGCAGCGCGGTGGCCAAGACCATACAGTGGTAAAACAGGACAGGTTCCACTCAGAACAGACCTCACCATGGTTGACCAAAGAAGTTGAGTGCATGTACTCAGCGTCATATCCATAGGTTGTCTTTGGTAAATAGAGGTATGAGTGCTGCCAACTTTGCTGCAGGGGTTAAAGGGGTAGGGGGTCAGTCTGTCAGTGCTCAGACCATACACCGCACACTGCATCAAATTGGTCTGCATGGCTGTTGTCCCAGAAGGAAGCCTCTTCTAAAAATGATGCACAAGGAAGCCTGAAAACAATTTGCTAAAGACAAGCAGACTAAGGCCGTGGATCACTGAAACCATGTCCTGTGGTCTGATGAGACCAAGATAAACTTATTTGGTAAGATGGTGTCAAGCGTGTGTGGCGACAAACAGGTGAGGAGTACAAAGACAAGTGTGTCTTGTCTACAGTCAAGCATGGTGGTGGGAGTGTCATGGTCTGGGGCTGCATGAGTGCTGCCGGGACTGGGGAGCTACAGTTCATTGAGGGAACCATGAATGCCAACATGTACTGTGACATAGTAAAGCAGAGCATGATCACCTCCCTTTGAAGACTGGGCCGCAGGGCAGTATTCCAACATGATAACAACCCAACACACCTCCAAGACGACCAGTGCCTTGCTAAAGAAGCTGAGGGTAAAGGTGATGGACTGGCCAAGCATGTCTCCAGACCTAAACCCTATTGAGCATCTGTGGGACATCCTTAAATGGAAGGTTGAGGAGCGCAAAGTCTCTAACATCCACCAGCTCTGTGATGTCGTCATGGAGGAGTGGAAGAGAACTCCAGTGGAAACCTGTGAAGCTCTGGTGAACTCCATGTCCAAGAGGGTTAAGGCAATGCTGGAAATAATGGTGGCCACATATACAAGCTGTACACTCGCTACTTTCCATTGTAGCATTTCTTCAGTGTTGTCACATGAAAATATATAACAAAATATTTGCGAAAGGGGTGTACTCACTTTTGTGAGATACTGTATATTGCAAAGGTTTACAGCCAAATATTGGTCATAAGACATCACTGTTAGAAGAAGGCAAAAATATATTGCTGGAAAATACTTTTTGCAAAGGACATTATTGCACCTTCATGAAGTAAAACATAAAGCAAATTTGGGGCAATATATGTGGTTATCATAATATCAGATAAAGAGAGTTGGGCAAGGAAGAAATACATGGGAGCTTGGAGGGTCTTGCTGTAGCCCACCAATGTGATGATCAGAAGGTTTCCAACAAGAGTCAAATTGTAAACCATGAGGAGAAGAATGACAATTAAAATGCTGATTTCTTTGGAGCTATGGAATCCCAAAATGATGACTTCAGTAATGAACATCTGGTTATTTTTTTACCCTACTGCAAAAAAATACTGAAAATAGATACTTGTTATTTAGGTGTTTAGTGGATAATGAAAGAGCAAATTATAGGCAACAATTGTACATACACACGGTTACCAATGCATTCTAGCAAACTTATTTTCCAAGAGCCTTCTCTGTTTATGTAAACAAAATCTCCTAAAATCCTTTTTATGCAGTAGAAGTAGGACTTTAAGAGATCCACTGGGTAGACTTTTGTGAAGTTAATATAACTGTGAGTGCACCCAAACTTTAAATCTTCTCTGGAAAAAGTAAGTAAGCAAAGGATGTGGCTGTAAGCATCTGTTATTTTTAGGTGGCAATTAACGGAAGGGTCCATAACCTTGTGAGTAATTTAAAGACTTAAAAATATCTGAATACACAGGAATGTGCCTCACAAATTGTGCAAACTGATCTGCCTACTGTTATTTTATTTGCATTGGGTACCTGAGACATTTGGTATATTAGTGTACAGTATATTACATATATTACATATAATGTATATCAGCCCTCAAATTTTATGCTTGCCTACTCGCATTTTGTGAGTAGAAAATGAGGGCTGGCGAGGAGCTGGGCTGTCTGGGATTGGGGGGCAAGCACCGCCAACGGACGGAGTTGACTGGGAGCTGTTCTCCCGGTGGAAGAGTGCCATGGAGTTAGAGGAGCAACAGCTGACATTGAAACTGTCTCCACTCACTCTCACACAGCCCCGCCTCCTTCTAACCCCGCACCTGTAATAGACAGAATGAGGGTCCAATGCAGGGATGCATTCTGTCTATCACAGGCACAGGGTTAGGAGGAGGCGGGGCTGTGTGAGAGTGAGCAGAGCGGAGACAGTTTCAATGTCAGCTGTTACGGCGTGTATTACCGCTCGGCGATCCTGGCTCTTTTCTAACTCATCATGATCTGGCCACCCTCTCACTTCCTCCGCCCTGGCAAGGCTGCTATTTGGGGCACTGTGAGGCTGCTATTTGGGGCACTGTGAGGCTGCTATTTGGGGCACAGTGATGCTGCTATTTGGGTCACAGTAATGCTGCTATGTGGGGCACAGTGATGCTGCTATTTGGGGCACAGTGATCCTGAAAATGGGGCACAGTGATCCCGCAAATGGGGGCACAGTGATCCTGCAAATGGGGGCACAGTAAGTCTGCAATGGGGGCACAGTGAGGCTGCAATTTGGGGTACAGTGATGCTGCTATTAGGGGCACAGTGATGCTGCTATTTGAGGCACAGTGATCCTGCAAATGGGGGCACAGTGATGCTGCTATTTGGGGCACAGTGATCCTGCAAATGGGGGCACAGTGAGGCTGCAATTTGGGGCACAGTAAGGCTGCAATGTGGGGCATGGTGAGGCTGCAATGTGGGGCACGGTGAGGCTGCAATGTGGGGCACGGTGAGGCTTAAATTTGGGGGAAGGTGAGGCTGCAATATGGGGCACGGTGAAGCTGCAATGTGGGGCACGGTGAGGCTGCAATGTGGGGCACGGTGAGGCTACAATGTGGGGCACGGTGAGGCTGCAATGTGGGGCACGGTGAGGCTAAAATGTGGGGGGAAGGTGGGGCTAAAATGTGGGGGGAAGGTGAGGCTGCAATGTGGGGCACGGTGAGGCTGCAAAGGGGGCACAGTGAGCCTGCAATGTTGGGCACGGTGAGGCTGCAATGCACGGTGGGGCTGCAATGATGGGCACAGGTCAGGCTGCAATAATGGGCACAGGTGAGCCTGCATTGATGGGCACTGGTGAGGCACTGCTGATGGGAACTGATAAAGTTCTTGTTAATATTTATTTTTGTAACTTAATTCTGCATAAAACATTTAAGTGTCATTTCATGAGATAATTTTTGATGGCGTGATTAGAGGCGGGGCAGGGTAAGGGTTGGGTGGGGCAATTGGTGGCGAGTAACCCTTGAGCCCTGGCTAGTAGCTCAGGACTTTAAATTTTGAGCCCTAATGTATATTATCCCCTTCATGCCGACCGTTCGCAAATTTGCAATGATGGCTTGAAGGGGTTAAACTGGGGTGATGTCTGTAGCTGCAGTCTTTGTTTTCCAAAAAATGCATTTGAAAGACCCCTGTGCAAATACCATAAGACATAAAAAATTGCAACAATCGCCATTTTATTCTCTAGGGTCTCCGATAAAAAAATATATAATGTTTCGGGGTTCTAAGTAATTCTCTAGCAAAAAATACAGATTCTAACTTGTAAGCAACAAATGTCAGAAATAGGCTTAGGCATGAAAGGGTTATATATATATATATATATATATATATATATATATATATATATATATATATATATATATATATATATATATATATATATATATATATATATATATATATATATATATATATATATATATATTATTGTCATTAACTGGATAAAAAAAAATGTAATGCACAATAGCCTCACATAACTGTTGTAAATAAGTTGATGTTATGCTTTTGTCCTATTTGATATTTTCACTGCATCATTTTGTATTTCTTGCTATAAACATTGAACCACACTGAATTGGGTTAATATGTCGTTTGGTATGAATGTGGATAAATAAGGGGGAAAGAACTGTGCTAAACCAAAACAAACTAAATGGGTATAGCTGCTAACACTTAAACAAACAAAGTCCAGATAAATATTAGACATGTGCAATTCGTTTCGTTCCGAATTCGTTTTTTAATGAATTTTGACAAATTTGTTAATTCGGAAATATCCGAATTAACTAAAACCTGTTTAACGTATTTTTCCGAATATTCATAAATTCCAATATTAAAAAATTTGTAAATTCGTACATTCGTAAATTCATACATTATCACATTTGTAAATTCATACATTCGTACATTTGTAAATTTGTACATTTGTACATTTGTAAATTTGTACATTCGTAAATTTGTATATTTGTACATTCGTAAATTTGTACATTCATTAATTCGTTAATTTGGAAATTCGGAAATCTGAAATAATAATTACCTACTTAACTATTAAATTATAGGTATTGTAATTTCCTTTCAAATTTGTCTCTTAGTGAACGTAACAAATACAAATTTATCCCAAGTTACGAATTATCCGAAATAACGAATGCTGTATCTAAACGAATGGAACATAATGAATTAATAGTAATAAATAACAATAATAATAATAAAAACATTTTATTATTATTATTTGTTATTAATTTGTTCCCTTCCATTTGTTTAGATGTGGCATTCGTCATTTCGGATAAGTCGTAACTTTGAAAAAAAAATTGTATTTGTTACTTTCACTAACAGCCAAATTTGAAAGGAAATTACAATGCCTATACCTAATTTAATAGTTAGTTACTTTTTCAGATTTTCTAATTTTCGGATTTTCTAATTTTTGGATTTTCTAATTTACGAATGTACTAATTTACGAATATGAATTTTCTAATTTACGAATGTATGAATTTACGAATGTACAAATTTACGAATGTACGAATTTATGAATGTGCGAATGTGCGAATTTACGAATGTACGAATTTATGAATGTACGAATTTACGAATGTACGAATTGCGATCATAACGAATGACCCGAAAAACGAAAAAAACAAAAAATGAATGAAACGAAAACGAAAATGAACAAATTTTTTGGCACTGCACATGTCTAATAAATAAATATGTGAACAATTAGTATAGCGCTGAAAAGTGAAATACCTCTGTGCGCAAGGAAGCATACAGAGATAAAAATAACTAGTGTGAGAGTGATGATGTAACACCCACTGATCAAGAACAATAACAGAAAGTAAGTGCACTGAAATGCATAAAAGAAAAAGTTCACTGTATAACAGCAAAACAATACACAATGTGCATTTCCAAAAATATAAACACCAAAGTCCAAAAGTGTCAACAGTGAAGGGTCCACTTCCGAAGACGATAGATAGCTGAGGTTCGAATAAAAGAACTGACATACATGTGGAGACTTCAAACCAATTTTCAAATGGAAAAGATGAAATACTCTTACCAGATGTGGTGGACACACATACCATACGGCAGTGAGACTAATAGGCTCTGAGCGCTGATTCCTAGCGCTCTAGTATGGTGAGCACTGCACAATATGTTTATTTATTGATTATTCCTTAGTGTGGTTACATCACTAATAGGTGTTCAGCAGCAGCCGAACACAGAGTTTGTTATATAGTTATTTGTTTAATCACTAAGTGTAGGGGTTACAGTATAAAAAAAAGTATAGATTTATAGGTGGTGCTGATTGCACACATCTGATTTAATTTAACACTCTATAAAAGTCTTGCAACATTATTTGTCAGTTTTTTGTTGCCCTTTCCCAACTTTTTTGAGGCATGTTGCTGACAACAATTTCAAAATAACCTTATTGTTTATTAAAATAGTCATTTTTTTCAGTTTAAACATTTGATATGTTTTCTTTTTGCTACTGTAAATATAATATGGGTTTATGACATTTGAAAATCATTGCATTCTGTGTTTATGTTGAAAAGCATTTGACACAGTTCCCCATAAACGTTTACTGTACAAAATAAGGTCCTTTGGCATGGACCATAGGGTGAGTACATGGATTGAAAACTGGCTACAAGGGCGAGTTCAGAGGGTGGCGATAAATGGGGAGTACTCAGAAGAGTGAGGGGTGGGTAGTGGGTTCCCCCAGTCTTCTGTGCTGGGACCAATCCTATTTAATTTGTTCATAAACGACCTGGAGGATGGGGTAAACAGTTCAATCTCTGTATTTGCAGATGATACTAAGCTAAGCAGGGCAATAACTTCTCCGCAGGATGTGGAAACCTTGCAAAAAGATCTGAACAAATTAATGGGGTGGGCAACTACATGACAAATAGAAAAATGTAAAATAATGCATTTGGGTGGTAAAAATATGAATGCAATCTATACACTGGGGGAGAACCTCTGGGGGAATCTAGGATGGAAAAGGACCTTGGGGTCCTAGTAGATGATAGGCTCAGCAATGGCATGCAATGCCAAGCTGCTGCTAACAAAGCAAACAGAATATTGGCAAAAAAGGGGATCAACTACAGAGATAAAACAATAATTCTCCCGCTCTACAAAACTCTGGTCCGACCGCACCTGGAGTATGCTGTCCAGTTCTGGGCACCAGTCCTCAGGAAAATGGAGCGAGTACAAAGAAGGGCAACAAAGCTAATAAAGGGTCTGGAGGATATTAGTTATGAGGAAAGGTTGCGAGCACTGAACTTATTCTCTCTGGAGAAGAGATGCTTGAGAGGGGATATGATTTCAATATGCAAATACCGCACTGGTGAACCCACAATAGGGATAAAACTTTTTTTGCAGAAGGGAGTTTAACAAGACTCGTGGCCACTCATTAAAATTAGAAGAAAGGAGGTTTGGGGGCGTGGCTACGGCATGCACGAGTGAGGACGTGCTTGTGAGGAGCTCCGTGAGACCCGCCACATACAGAGCCTGAACGGCGGCTCTGAGGGAGATAAAAACACCGCACAACGATGCCTCCGAAGCGGAAGACATCCCCGCAGCCACAGAGGACTCCGAGGAGCCGGGCCGAGTCCCTGGACAATTACTTTGGGGCCCGCAACGAACCGGCAAGTACAGCCAAGATGGCGCCCAGCACCCACGCGGCCGCAGCGGCCTCCCCCACCGGCTCCCCACACATGCCTGTGCTATCACCACCGGCCCCCTCCTCTCCCTCAGGGTCAGAGAGCATGGAAGGGCCAGCAGCTAAGGGAGACCCATGGGAGGACAAGGACATTCGCTCCCACATTTTATCCCTCCCCACCGCAGCAGACCTAGAGAGGTTTGCAAACAGGGTAGAGAAGGCCCTGAGACAGGACATTGAGAACCTGCAGGCTGACACAGCCCACCTGGGGGAGAGAGTGGAAACACTTGAGGTGCAATGGGATGAAACTGCCCCCACACGGCAAGCTCTGACTGACCGGTGCGACAGACAGGATCGCAGGCTGGAGGCATTGCTAGATCAAATGGATGATTTTGAGAACAGGAGCCGCAGGGTTAACATACGCATCAGAGGCCTACCTGAGGCAACTGGACCAAGGGACATTGTACCTACTCTGCAAGGGGTCTTTAAGCAGATACTGGGCCGTCAGGCCCCGGCACACATTGAAATTGACCGAGCTCATAGGGCCCTGAGACCCCCTTCAGATGACCCGGATAGACCCAGAGACATTATATGCAAGTTGCATAAATACTCGCTTAAGGAGCGCATCATGAATCAAGTCAGAGGAGTCCGTCACGTGGACTTTGATGGCGCCAAACTGACTTTCTTCCCAGACATATCAAGGCGCACCTTGATGCAACGCCGGGCACTTAAACCGCTACTGGCATCCCTGCAAGATGCCCAACTGCCCTACAGATGGGGCTTCCCATTCAGCCTCTCGGCGACCAAAGAGGGTAGGCAATACACCCTCCGCACCAAAGCTGACCTGCCCCGCTTCCTGGAGGACCTGGGCCTTCCACCTGTGGACATCCCAGACTGGAGGACATCGCCCGCCATCCCTCTCCCCAGACAACCTGATCAGTGGAGGCAAGGCCGCCGCAGACGCCGACGCGGAAACAGAAGAAGCATGTCTGAACATGGATCACCTAGGCGCCCATCACAGGAGGAAGCCTGATTAACTGTTCCCCACTCTGATGCCGGAAAAGATTTTGCCCAGCTTCTTTTGAAACTCCCCTCATAGCTGCCGTTCCACTTTGCAGCAGACTCTCTACCCCATGTCGGATACCACTACGTTTACATGTTTAGCCCTCCATGGGTAGATTGAGCCATATTCACTGTTGGTGGGTCGCACGGCGGTCTCGCTTTGCGTGCTATACCACTACCCCCCAGTAGGACTACTCCTTGGAGTGATGTTCCCTTTTTGGGAAATGTTTCTGCTCGCTGGACCCCACCGTTTCCCCTGGTTGGGGGGGGGGGGGGTTCCCCGACCAGGAGACTAGTTGCACTGAGTTGTGCCTGTAAGGCAACATGTTTTATTTCTTACTGTGCTCTTGCTTCTGTCTTTGCTCCTTTGCTATCTCCCCTCCCCATGTCTACCACATCCGCTGTAACTATGGTTTTTCTTTTAGGACCCTGCATACACCTGAGTGCTGACAGTGCCCACTACTCTGGCACGGACGCGCTGCTGATACCCTCTCCCTCTGGGCCGAGACCTCCGGCTCACCCTCTGAACCATCACCATGGCTGATCTAAAGGTCGTATCCTACAATGTCCGAGGCCTGGGCTCACCGGCGAAACGCAGTAAGTTGTGGCTTGAGATGAAACGTATGGGAGCACACTTTGTTTTCTTGCAGGAAACCCATTTTCATGCTGACTCGGTCCCCCGTTTACCCACGCACCTCTATAAATCATGGTACCTTAGCAACTCTCCTCGCCCTAAATCTGGGGGGGTGGCTATAGCTGTACATAAGCACTGTCCCTTTATCATGGAGGACCAAATGCTAGATCCGGCAGGTAGATATGTATTTGTTAAGGGCACCATCTATAATCAGAAATACACGCTTGCAGCTTTGTACGCCCCTAACAGCAAACAGCTTACCTTTATAGATACAACGCTGGAGACCCTCGCTTCCTTTCGCGAAGGTCAACTGATTTTGGGGGGAGACTTTAATGTCAGCCCAGACCCACAGATAGACACGTCACAGGGACGTTCAACACACTCCTTCGCCTTTCTGAAACATTTCAAGAGGTCTCTACAGACCCATCACCTGGTGGACTGCTGGAGGATCCTCCACCCAAGTGACAGGGACTATAGCTACTTCTCGCCCACCCACGGTGTTTACACACGTATAGACTTCCTGCTGCTAGATCAATACTCCCTAGACTCCCTAACAAAAGCCTCCATAGGCTCCATTACTATCTCTGACCACGCGCCTGTCTCCATTTCCCTGCGCCCACAGTTTATGGAGGCACGGACATGGAACTGGCGCCTGAATGACGGCATACTGGATGACGTGGTGGCACTGAAGGGGGTGCTGGACACCATCTCCCTGTATTTCCGGGAAAATCCCCCAGAGGAAGTCAGCATGGGTTCAGTCTGGGAGGGACACAAGGCAGTGGTGAGAGGGGAACTGATCTCCCAGGGGACCCGATTGAAGAAGGCCAGGGAGGGAGACATGCAGAAGCTCCTAGCCAAAATACGCTCAGCGGAAATAGTACACAAAAAGAAGGTCACCCCCTCTCAGACAGCAGAACTACACTCCCTTAGGCAGGAATTAGCGACACTCCTAGATGCCAAAATCAAAGCCCGTTTACGCCACTTGTCGCACAAGTTCTATGAATTTGGCAACAAATGTGGAAGACTGCTAGCCAGGGCCCTCAAACGCCAGAAAGATGCAGGCCACGTACATAAGCTCAACACATCTACAGGGGAACCAGTGGTACATTCATCAAAGATAGCAAGCATGTTTAGAGACTTCTATGCCCAGCTGTACAACCTACCAGCCACATTACCTGGGTCCTCGGAAACCCAAAGGAATGCTCGTATTGAGCAATACTTGGAGGAAGCCCAATGCCCTCAGCTGAGTGCCTCAATCTGCGCACAGCTGGAGGACCCAATTACGGTGGCTGAAATACAGGCAGTGATAAAAGACCTCCCTAACGGGAAAAGTCCAGGTCCGGACGGATACACCAATACTTATTATAAAAAGTACTCAGGAGTACTTGCAGGCCACATGTGTAAATACTTTACGGCTCTAGCCCAGGGCATGGGAATGCCCTCGGAAGCCCTAATGGCACACATTACGGTACTCCCAAAAGAAGGGAAAGACCACACCTTACCAGGCAACTACAGGCCCATATCGCTTCTCAATACTGATATTAAAATCCTGGCCAAGATATTGGCTAACAGACTCAAGCCAATCCTCCCGACAGTGGTTGGCCCCGACCAGACCGGCTTCATCACGGGCCGAGAAGCCAGGGACAACTCCAATAGGGCACTCCAGCTGATCCACTGGGTGGAATCCCAGGGGGTGAAGCACCCCTGTCTCTTGCTTTCCACTGATGCTGAGAAAGCATTTGACAGGGTGGACTGGACCTACATGAAGGCGGTGTTGAAGAGGCTCGGCCTCGGACCTAATATGCTGACATGGATCTCCTCCCTATATAGCTCCCCGTCCGCCAAGGTGAAGGTGAATGGGCTCCTATCAGACCCTTTCCCTATTAAGAATGGGACACGCCAGGGCTGCCCGCTGTCCCCGCTAGTCTTTGCCCTCACCCTAGAACCCCTCCTTAATAGAATCCGTAGGAACAACAATATCAAAGGATTCTCGGTTGGGCCGACGGAACACAAACTATCGGCGTATGCGGATGACGTATTATTCTACGTCGCTGACCCCCTTATATCGCTGCCCAGTATTATGACCGAACTACAGGAATTCAACGAGCTGTCACACTTCAAAATCAATTATAACAAATCCGAGATTCTCTCCCTAAACATACCCTCAGATCTACGTACAAGGCTGCAGGCTGCTTTCTCTTTTACATGGTGCCCCACATCACTTAAATACCTGGGAATATACTTACCTAAGAAATGTTCACAGCTATATGACTGTAATTATACCCCACTACTCACCACTGTCAAAACAGACCTTAAAAACTGGAACAAGACAGCATTCTCATGGATGGGCCGAGTCAGCATCCTCAAAATGAATGTGCTTCCTCGCATACTGTTCCTCTTGCAAATGGTGCCGATTGCTTTACCAAAGGCGTTTTTCTCAAGCCTCAACAGTATGTTCTCTCAGTATATATGGAGTGGGAAATGCCCTAGGTTGGCACTCCGCATGCTGCAACGCCCCAAAGCTAGGGGAGGCCTGGGGGTTCCGATAATTCGCAGGTACTATGAGGCAGTGGCCCTGCAACGCATTCTGGACTGGTGTCATAATGTCACTCACAAACTCTGGGTCCCCCTGGATAAGTCTCTGGCAGGTCGAAATTTGGCTCATGCCCCATGGGTCCCCAAAGAGCACAGGGGCCTGTCCACCCTGGTGTCCCCGTTAGCCTCCCATGCACTGACGATATGGGATGCCCTAAACAGGGGAGGAAGGCTGGCTCGACCAACCTCCCCCTTGGCACCACTAGGCGGCTTCCCCTGGTTCACTCCAGGGGAACACCCGTCTTTCTTTCGGACGTGGGCGGCGGACGGGGAGCCCAGATGTGGCAGATTTGTCCAGGAGCAGGGACTGTTGCCCATAGAAACCCTGAGGGCTCAGTACGGCCCCTTCTTAATGGACGACTGGCGCCATAGGCAGCTCCAGCACTTCATAGCCAACCTCCCACACGGAGTTAGGTCACCCACCCAGGCCTCGCCATTTGAGCAGTTGTGCATGGCAGAGGAAGCCACTCCACACGCTATCTCAGTACTGTATGAATTGTTACAGGCACAGCAAGTGGAAGAGAAGCCAACCTTTATCAGAGACTGGGAGAGGGATCTTCAGCGCGTCTTCACGCAACCTCAGTTGGAGCACATGTATAAACTTACGCACTCCAGTACAGTAGACACAAAAATGCAGGAAAATAGTTATAAGCTTCTAACTAGATGGTACAGAGTGCCAACCAGGCTCACCAGGATGTACCCATCTTTGCCGGATACATGCTGGAGAGGTTGCGGTCTCAGAGGCTCGTTCCTCCACATATGGTGGGAGTGCCCCGTCCTGAGACCCTTCTGGCGGGATATTCACGCTCAGATTAAACAGATACTGGACCTGGAACTTCCGGATTCCCCACTGGAATCGCTGTTGCACTTCCCCACCATTCCTCTCAGCAGATATAGCAAATCTGTTTTACCCCACCTGCTTAATGCGGCTAGGAGGCTGATTCCAATTCACTGGAAGACGCCCAGGACACCCACCCGAGCAGAATGGGTGAAGCTAGTCGATAATATCATGGCCGCGGAGGAGTGGATGGCGAAGTGCAAAGATAGATACGAAAAGTTCTACGCCATCTGGGCTACATGGATACATTATACCTCCTCGGGACCCCCACCATTGGGGACCCCTCCCACGTAAAGAGACAGAAAGCAGTAAGATAGGGGACACTAGGATGCCAGAGAGCGCTGGATGCCCCTCAGCAACTCAGATTAGAGTAGCATAGCAGCGGATGTGAACACCCCCCCCCCCCCCCCCCTTTTTTTTTCTTTTTTTCTTTTCTCCTCCCTCTCGTTTTCTGCTAATCTATCTGCTTAACCTATCCCTCATTCTTTTCTCTCTCTTCTCGAAGCAGGCTCCCTTTACAGTATTTAAGCGTAGTAGGCAGAAGGGACTCCGGAACCGAGGCCTAAAGTCAGGTCTCCGATTGGAGATCCACGTTTCTGACATGGTCCACCGGAGAGGCCAGGGATGGACTAAAGATGCTTGAACTCATACCACGGGTCTGATATGCTAATAAACACATCCCTGTGAACCGCCCCTGGTGGCCGGATAGTCACATGCAGTTCATGAACTACCCCCCGCTCCGAATAAGATCCCTAATGGCTACACGATGCACTTGTTACCAATGGTTCCTGCTACCAGGCCTTTGTTTTGTTTGTTCTTTTTGCTCTGTATGTTTGTTTACATGTTTATTTTCAAAATAAAGATTATATAAAAAAAAAAAAAAAAAAAAAAGAAGAAGAAAGGAGGTTTAACCTTAAACTAAGTAGAGGGTTCTTTACTGTAAGAGCTGCAAGGATGTGGAATTCCCTTCCACAGGCGGTGGTATCAGTGGGTGGCATTGATAGTTTCAAGGAACTATTAGATAAGCACCTGAACGACCGCAAAATACAGGATATACCATGTAATACTGACATATAATCACACACATAGTTTGGACTTGATGGACTTGTGTCTTTTTTCAACCTCACCTACTATGTAACTATACTATGTAGATTTTATTCTGAGAGCTTATCTTAGTAAAACTTGAGAGTGTAAAATCTGTTGCAACTCTGCATGAAAACCATTCAGCTGCCAGGTTTTATTGCCAAAACTTAATTGAACTGGCTGACTTTAGAAGCTGATTAGCTACCATGCAGAGCTGCACCAGAAACTGAGTGCACCCATTTTAGTAGATCTGAGCCAGTGTCCCAACTTTTGGGGAATTGGGGTTGTATATGCAGTGTATATATATATATATATATATATATATATATATATATGGGGACTAAGCTCCAAGATGGATGCCAAGCACAGTAGCTCCGCTCGTCCGCCGGAGATAATCCGCCACCATCTGAGCCCACTGGCACCGTCCACGGAATTACACACTGTCATTGCCTCGACGTTGACCCGCTGCACAGCACGAGGATTCCAAGGTGTAGGAAGAACCCACAGAAGCCGCACAAACTGTCAAGCTATTTTGCCACAGCCCCGCGCGGGCTACAACAAAATGATGGCGCCGCTCGGGACCAATAGCCTGATCACAGCGCACAACAGCAGCCACAGGATGCCATCAACATCATCCCACAGCCAAACCACATAGCAAATCATCCTCTGGGACGTTCAGCCCCTCCAAAAGAAGCCTAGCCAAGTCCAAGCCATGGAGGGATTCTCCAGCCAGACTCAGTCATGGAGGTAAGCGGGCCACAACACACTACCACAGCCCAGAATGCAGAATGAAGGAGATCCTATAGCTGACTTCCCCACAGCAGACAGGCCCATCACTGACACAAATCTGAAAGAAATGCTGGTGTCTTTACGGTCCTCACTACAAGCTGACACGATCAGAGGGATCAATAAGTGTCAAAGGGAGGTCCACGCCATAGGCCACAGGGTGGATCATGTTGAAAGCAAAATGGAGGAATATACATCTTCATACAACATGATGGTAGAGGCCAACACAGCACAGGAGGAAGAAATATCATGGATGAAAGACAAGATTGCAGACCTCGAGGATAGATCCAGAAGGAACAACCTCAAGCTGCGGGGCATCCCAGAGTCTGTTCCCCCTAACCAACTCCTGCAATATGCCCACACCCTGTTCACCACACTAGTGCCAGAAGTGACAGCACCAGACCTTATTGTGGACAGGATCCATAGGGTCCCTAAACCATCCTTCCTCCCTTATGAAACCCCAAGGGATTTACTGCTGAGAGTTCATTACTACCACATAAAGGAACAAAAATTGCAAGCGTCTTGCAAACCAGAAAAAATCCCTCAGCAGTACACCAATATACGGTTACTCCCTGACCTCTCCAGACACACACTACAATGACGCCGCAACCTGATTACAATCGCTAAGGCACTAAGGAATCAAAAAATCCTCCACGACTAATTAAATTTGTATCACTTCCATCAGCTCATCCCCTACAGTTTTCACCTTTTGTACCACTTTCCCCACCCTATTTGGTTTTAAGCTCTTATAAGCGGGGTCTTTTTAAACCGCTTGTATTTTATTGTGTTGTAACTGTTTTGTCTCCCTTTACAAGTACTGCACAAACTTGTGAGCTATATAAATCCTGTATATTAATAATAGGTTTATATTTGGGGGATCTTTTGATAAATCAACATAAATCTGGAATTATCAATTTTTTGCCAATCTATTCATCGCTCTTTACCATAAGTACACCATACACTGTGCATGCATATCGCTGCATATCACAGCACATACTACATACTGTGAGGATATGACTGATTATCTTTATACTATCAATGTACTGGCATATGCAAAAAAAGAGGCTTAGTAAATCAGGCCCAACGCCTTTCAGCTTTTTTGAAGATTAACAATCAAGTTCAATATAAGAAATCAAAATATAAAGTATGAATCCACAGTAATTTCTCCTGTAAATTAGGTCATCAGCAGAGAATTGCAGCATGTTAGCCATCAGATATTGTCTGAAGAAGGCTTTAAAAGTTTGCAATATGATATTTAGATAAATGATGTTACCTTAAATACAAACTTTCGCTAAAAACTTTCAAAACTGTTTCTTAACTTAGCAAAAGCAATCTTTATGTCTTTGTTCCTCAAGCTGTATATGATTGGATTTAGCAGTGGTGTCCCCACTGTGTAGATCAGTGATACTAATTTACGTATAGTCAATGACTGTCCACTTGTTGGAAGGTCATAAATAACAATAAGTGTTACATAAAATATACAAACCACCATTAAGTGGGAGCTGCAGGTGGAGAAAGCCTTTTGTTTTCCAGTGTTTGATGGGATTTTCAAGATGGTAAAAATAATATAGGTGTATGATATTATAATAATTTGGAATGGTAAGAAGAGTAAAGGGATAGTATTTAATATCATGTCTAACTGAACCCAGAATGTATCTGAACAAGAAAGCTTTAACACTGGTGACACATCGCAGAAGAAATGGTCAATTATATTTGGCCCACAAAAATCAAGGTAAGCTATTGTAATTGCAGCAATCAATGTTGTCAAAATGCTAAATAACCAAGAAATCATGGTCAAAGTTATGCAAAGCAACTCATTCATGATAGAAGTGTAATGCAAAGGGTTGCAGATGGCCAAATACCGGTCATAAGCCATCACTGTCAGAAGAAGACACTCAGCAGATTCTATTATATCAAAAATGTGTTGCTGGAAAATGCAGCCTGTAAAAGACATTGTTCCACCCTCATTAAGTAATGTATATAGCAAAAATGGGGCAATATCTGTGGTTAGCAGGATATCAGATAAGGAAAGCTGAGTGAGAAAGAAGTACATTGGAGTGTGGAGGGCTTTATTGTAGTAGACCAGTGTGATGATCAATACGTTTCCAAAAAGTGTCAAAACATAAACAATGAGGAGAAGAATAAAAAGAACAATTCTGATTTCTTTGGAACTTTGGAATCCCAAGAGGATAACTTCAGTAATGATGGTCTGGTTTTTTTTATACATTGCCTTAAAAACAAAAAATTCTGAAATAAATAAAAAACATTTCTTGGTAGTTATTTGAGCATTAAAGAGTTAGGCAATAATCACAGTGTATGATTAAACTGCTTCTCCTCCAGTTTTAATGAATGGCTGCATGTCTTTTTAAATTCTTTGCAACTGTGTATATCGCTATTAGTGTTGGGTGAACAGTTTGGCCAGAGCAAGAGTTCAGGCAAAACATTGGTTGTTCGCCCCCTTTGGGGAACACCCAAATTTGCAGGATGTTCAGGGGGTGTTCGCCCCTCCAAATGCCCTACAATGCACTGCGAGCTGCACAGTGCATTCTTCGCCCTGATTGCTTTGCCCAATCAGGGTGCAGTAAAAGCTGGTTGTTAAGGAATGGGGCCGCAAAACCGTCTGCAGTCTCCTTAACCGCTTAAGCCCCAGACCATTTGCCAGGCCAAAGACCAGACCACTTTTTGCGATTCGGCACTGCGTAGCTTTAACTGACAATTGCGCAGTCGTGCGACGTGGCTCCCAAACAAAATTTACGTCTTTTTTTTCCCCACAAATGGAGCTTTCTTTTTGGGGTATTTGATCACCTCTGCAGTTTGGATTTTTTGCACTATAAACAAAAAAACAGCAACATAAATATCCCCAAACATATATAAAAAAAATATGTTTTCCTCAGTTTAGGCCGATACGTATTCTTCTACATATTTTTGGAAAAAAAAAAATCACAATAAGCGTATATTGATTGGTTTGCGCAAAAGTTATAGCGTCTACACAATAGGGGATAGTTTTATAGCATTTTTATTAATTATTATTTTTTTACTAGTAATGGCAGGCATCAGCGATTTTTATCATGACTGCGACATTATGGCGGACACGTCGGACAATTTTGACACATTTTTGGGACCATTGGCATTAATACAGCGATCAGTGCGATTAAAATTGCATTGATTACTGTAAAAATGTCACTGGCAGTGAAGGGGTTAAAACTAGGGGTCAGTGAAGGGGTTAATGTGTGTCATAGTACATGTTCTAACTGAAGAGGGGATGGGACTGTGCAGGGAAACTAACAGATCGCTGTTCATACTCAGTATGAACAGACGATCTGTCAGTTCACTCCTCAGAGAACCGGCAGCTGTGTGTTTACACACACAGCTGCCCGTTCTCCATGTGCCCCAAGCCCGCCGGGCACTCGCATCGGCTCGGGGAGCGAGCGGGAGTCGCGCTTCCCGCGGCAAGCAAGCGCCCCCTAGTGGCCGTTTATGTTACCGACGTAACATAACGCTGATTCGCGCAGCCGAGCTATGTTGCCGCAGTGCAACTGCAGCGGCTGGTCAGCAAGCGGTTAATAACCGATTAGTCACCATCTGTCAATGGTCTTCCCCGCTGATAGGTGAATGAAAAAAAAACATTTGCCGGTAAAAAGTTCATACCAGACCCTTATCCGAGCATGCAGCCTGGCAAGTCAGGAAAGGGAGGGCGAGCGAGTGTTGCCCCTCCTGAACCATACCAGGCCACATACCCTCAACATGGGGGTGGGTACTTTGGGGCATCGACATGAAGCCCCAAAGCACCTTGTCCCCCCTGTTGATGGGGACAAGGGTCTCTTCCCCAAAACCCTGGGCTGTGGTTGTGGGGGTATGCGGGTGTGCGGGTGGGGGGCTTATCGGAAACTAGAAGCCCCTTTTAACAAGGGGGCCCCCAGATCCCAGACCCCCAATATGAATGAGTATGGGGTACACAGTATACACCCATTTACCAAAAAAGTGTCAAAAAGTAATAAAAACACAGACAGTTTTTGACAATCCCTTTTTAAAAAAAATGTAATAAAAAAACAGTGTCCCCCTATGTAAATCCATCATCAATCATGCCACCTGCCACACCCAAAAAAGAACAAAAAATAACCCTGCTCCTGCCATCTATGAAGGCCAACCTCCTACTGCAGGCTCCACCATTTGACAGTAATAATATAGGTAAGGGCGGGGCCACCTGGTGATGTCACCCATCATGCACCAGTCTGTGATGTCACAAGGGGGTGGTGCCACCAGGTGATGTCGCCAGGTGGCCCCGTCCTTACCTATATAATAACTGTCAAACAGCGGAGCCTGCAGTAGGCGGTCGGCCTTCAGGGACAGTGGGAGTTTTTTTTACGGGTGTGGCGGGTGGCATGATTGATGATGGATTTACATCGGGGACACTGTTTTTTTATTTTTTAATAAAGGAATTGTCAAAAACGGTCTCTGTTTTTATTACCAGGGCTTGTTTAGTTTCAGTCTGTTGTAAAAGATAAAGATTTGCTCTCCACACTGGGGTAGAATTGCAAGATAACATAATTGAACACGTGATAGAATTGATGCCTGTTGAGGAGGTCTTGGACAAAAGCCATTGATCAACCAGGAACAGGTCAGTGCGTGTATAGGAGTTGTGAGGTGTAGAGAAAAAGTAAAATCCCCCTCTCCTGCATGAAAACAGCGCAATGCATCAAATAAGTCATGTTGTTATATTGATCATTGGAGTGAGGGACCTAGACGTTTAGAAGAGGTTGTGGTGTCTATTGATGTATCCGGTATTAGATTAAAGTTTCTACAAATTATTAGATAGCCTTGTTAGAGTGAACAGGTTTTTCTTAACAGTTTGTGGAAGAACCGGAAGAATTGGGCGCATAGACATTTACAAGTGTGTACCGCATATCAAAATTAGGTAGCGACCCTTTGGGTCTTTTATTTCTTTGTGGAGAGTAAAAAGGTACTGTGTCTTTAATGGCGGTAAGGACTCTGCATCTCTTAAAATCAGTGTTAGCTGTAAAAATGTGTGGAAAACTCAAATTAGTGTAGATAGGGGAGCTTGATCACAAAAATGTGTTTCCTGCACACAGAGGACATCACACTTGTAGTGAAGGGCATCCTTCCATAGGGATTTCTGTTTTGTTGGATGATTGAGACCCTTCACATTTATGGAAGGGAGAGTCCTTAATTTGATAGACTTATACAGCGTGCAATGGCAAGTATTGATCACTGTTGTCATAAGCGGATATCTGTTTGTATAACTGACTCAGAGATCCCCCTCATCGTCAAATTGTTTCTCCTGGATCTGTCCTCCATGTCGGCCAGTTTGGCCAGTTTGGCCCTGACCAATTCCATCGCCCCCTCCTTCCCATCATAAGCATATACAAGGTCATTGATGGTTGTGGCAAATTCACCCATCTGAGATTCAATGTGATTTACTTTGGATTCCATGGCATGTATTTAAGTATTAAACTTATGCATGCAGGACATCATATCAGCCTTAGAGAACTCCTCAGCGACAGAAGCATGTCCTTCAATATAGTGTCAAGAACAGGCTTAATCGTAGTGGGAAACTCCTCAATGGAGTCCTATAGCTCTCTATTGTCTTCTCCAGAATCTAAAATTAGATAGGGCTGAATGCAGGGCTGCATCTGTCTCCATCCATCCTAAATTCAGCTTTAACTGGGCTGCCAGATGAGGGAGTAGGAGGATAGGATTATGGGCTGTGAGAAGAGCCACTATTTTTGTGAGAGGGGTTGGTTTTAGAGGGCTTTGGATGCATTCTGGCTGCCGGGGTAGAGGTTGACCCTGGCCATCTTGCCTACCTCCATGCTGCTGCTGTTGGGAGAATAAGGTAGTCAGCTCCAGCTGCTTCCTCTCATCCTTTCTCTTTCTGGACATGTTCCCTTGGTGCGGCACGTCAGAACGCTGAGGATGGATTGTGGAAAGGTCTCCTGGAGTGCTGCTGTATGCCACTAAATTCCCGTAAGAACCAGAGCTTCTCTCTGGCCATCATCTCACTCTGCAGAAAGCTTCACCCCCCTCTCCCCACTTTTTTTTAATTACTAGAAGTGGACATACTTAAAATCAAATGAGATAAGTTCCAGTGTTTACTCTTAACATATAACTAAACCCTAGAAGAAAAAAAAAGTATAATATTGCAACTTAACAGTTTTTAATTCCAATTGTTTTTATTGAAAAATTTTCAGTGGATAACAACAGTAGGAACAGTAACAAAGTGAAGTTCTGTCATCAAACTTAAACAATAACATATTGAGGTTTTAGCATAGTAGTAGATACATTTGGTGTCATATTATCGATCAAACAAGCAAAAACTTGTATCACAATTGTTCACATGTGCATATAAATGTAGTCAGAGGTAATTTGAGAATACCGTGTTTCCCATATTTGCTGAGATCAGAGAGTTCTGGAGGGAAGCGCGCCCCCCCCCCCCCCAGCACCCCTATTGGGAACAAACTGTGCCTGAGGAGGCGAGGGCCCCCCCACCCTCCATTGACATTCATATAAACATACATGGTTTAGTCATTTTCCTTTCTCCATGACTTTTGAGTAACAGCTTCTTAGAAGACTTTAGGAGGAAATTGAGGGAAAGAAGAGAGGGGTGAGAGAACAGTATAAAGAATAGAAAGATAGAGAACAGTAACAAGTTTCACCGTGACTAGCCCTAATGTGGGTAGGTTTCCACCAGTTTATGAGTACAGGTTCTGGTATGTCCACTTAATTGCGTGCTTTAAAGAATTTCAGACCAGTATTTAGAGGGTACCATTTGTGCCAGGGATCCCAAATGGGATGAATAGATGGGAAGTTTCCGATACTATGAGCAAATAGGGTTTCGTATGTACAGTGCGTGTTGATTGTCCTTAGCGTTTCCGCCATGGTAGGCGGGTTTGTGTCCCTCCAGTGTCTTACTATAGTAAGTCTGGCTGCTATGAGAATGTTGGATATTAGTTTTCTGACCGGATTAGAGAATTCGTCTATACCCAGTGAGAGGAGTGCCAAGCCTAGAGATCCTACTACTGTGGTGTTTGTGAAATTTGAGATAGTTTGGAAAACTAGCGACCAGTATCTTTTGATTTGTGGGCATGACCACATTATGTGTATTAGGGTTCCCTTTGCTCCGCAGTTCCTCCAACACTGTGAGGATGCGTTCGGGGCGAATTGGGCTATGCGGTACGGGGTAAGATACCATCTGAGAAGCAGTTTATGAGATAGCTCCCAGAGGTTGGCACTCCTCGTGGAAGCATATATCGTTTTTAAGGCGGATTCCCATTGTGGAATTGTGTAACTTTTCCCTAAGTCTTTTTCCCAGGACAATATATGGGCTTGTTTGGAGAATGACTGTTTATCTTGTAAATGTTTATATATCACAGATGTCCCTTTTAATTTTGTGTTGCTGTTGGTAAAGAACATCGCCACCCGCCAGAGGAGTCGGGTTACGACCCTCTCCCTTTTAGTCCTAAGAAGGTGCGCTAGTTGGAGATATTGGTACTCGTCCGAGGCTGGAATGGGGAATTCAATCTGCAGTGCTCTAAATGTTTTGAGTGCAGGGCCTACAAACAGGTCGTCGAATTGTATCTCTTGTGCGGCGCTGGTCTTCCAGTTTTGCAAAGAGATATTTGGTATCACAAAAGACAAGGCCGTTATAGGGAGTTTAAGTGGAATGGTAGGTCCTTCTATCGTAGCTGTTTTAATAAGCTCTTGCCAAGCATCAGTAGATGCTTGGATGGTAGGAGAAATATTGGCGGGTTGAGCAGTCTTGGGGTGAAAGGGGCTTGTTATTAGGTAGTTGTATAAGTTCCTTCCTTTGATTTGGTGACTTTCTAGATCCGCCCATAGATTCCTACTATTATTATCAGGGAACCAAGCTTTAACTTGGGTCAGAACTGTGGCCGTATAATAGTCCTTTATTGAGGTATAGCCTATTCCTCCTGCTGATTTTAATTTGATAAGTTTGTGGAACGCACAGCGTGCCTTTTTCCCTGCCCATAAATATCTATTTAGTTCCCTTTGTGCTCGTTGGAAGAAGAATTCAGGGATTGGGATTGGCAGTGTCCTGAACAGATAGAGAAACTGTGGTAGAATTTGCATTTTAAATGCAGCTAATCTCCCTGTCCATGAAAGCTCAAATTTCTGTATGGATGATAATTTATTATTTAGGGCAGAAAGAAAGGGAATGTAATTCAGTTTGACCAGGTCTGAGACATGGGGGATGAGGGTAATTCCCAAGTATGCTATGCCTTTGTCTTTCCATGTGTAAGGGAAGTTTTTTGAGATGTATTGCCTAGTTGCTTGAGATAGTCCTAGACCCATTAGATATGACTTGGATTCATTGACCTTATAGTATGATAACTCATTGAACATCTGGAGAGATTGGTGTATCGAAGCCAGGGAAGTGGGAGGATTGGTGAGCATTAGGATAATATCATCCGTGAAAAGACTGATAGAGTGCATTTTACCATCCACCATCACCCCAGTAATTTGAGGGTGCTGGCGTATGTATGCTGCCATGGGTTCCATTAGTAGGTTAAAAATAAGAGGTGACAGGGGGCAACCCTGTCGGGTGCCGTTTGTGATGTTGAAGGGGGTAGATAACATTCCTGACACATAGACTTGGGCTGATGGATTTGTGTATAATGCCATAATGGCCTGTAGGATATGGCCTGTAAAGCCGAATTTGCAAAGGACTTGCTTAAGGTAGTCCCAATGTATGCGGTCAAACGCCTTCTCTGCATCCAGCGCTAGGAGCAGAGAAGGCGTTTTGGTTTTGTTGGTGAGATGAATTATATTTATTAAACGTCTGGTGGCGTCCGCTGTCTGGCGGCCCTTAGTAAAACCGGACTGGTCAGGGTGGATTAATGAGGGCAGTAGCTCTACTAGTCTGGTGGCTATTAATTTGGCGTAGATCTTTAGATCGTTGTTGAGTAAAGAAATTGGGCGGAAATTTTGCGGGGTATCAGGTACCTTCCCTGGCTTCGGTAGTGCAATGATCATAGCTTTCAACATTTCAGATGGAAAGTGTGAGGAGGCAGCAGCACAATTAAATATATCGACCATTTTGGGAGCTAAAATATTTATAAATGTCTTAAAGTATTCTCCTGTGAAACCGTCAGGTCCTGGAGATTTGTTATTCGGAAGAGTTTTTTTTGCTTGGGAAACTTCCTGAATTGTAAATGGTGAGTTTAGTACCACAATTTGCTCTTCAGAGAGGTGGGGGATGTTTACTTTATTCAGAAATTCTGCTATTTTATGAGGCAAAGGTTGTATCGTGTTGGTGTCATCTTTTAAGTTGTATAAAGAGCCATAATATGCACTGAATGCGTCTGCTATGGCTTGGGGGTGGTATAGTTTGGATTGCGTATGAGGGTGTAGTATATGCGCTATTTTGGATTTGTATCTAATTCCTCTGAGGCGGGATGCTAGTAGCTTCCCTGCTTTGTTGCCATTGGCATAGTATGTCATCTTCATCAACCTCCTGGAAGACTTTTCAAAGTCCTCCAGCAGTATGAGACGAAGTTCGTGGCGTAGTTCCGCCAGTTTCTCAGTAAGTGCAATGGAGGGCTGTGCCTTATTTTGAGTGTCTAGAGTATGGATTTGGGTTGTTATATTTAGTATGCGCTGTCCCCTCATTCTTTTTTTCCTAGCTCCCAGTTGGATGAGAAGGCCCCGTATGAATGCCTTGTGCGTATTCCACGTCACAAAGGGATCCGCTACAGAGCCTTCATTACATTCAAAAAAATTGCGTAATTCAAGTGTCAATCTGGACGGATCTTCCTGGAACAGCTGCGGGTTGGATCTCCATATGTAAGTTGGATTGTTGTTGGAAGAGTCATCCACCCGCAGTGTCACCGAGGCGTGATCCGACCAGGTTATGTCATTAATAACAGATGCTTTAACCTTCGATAGTAACCACTTGTCTAATAGAAAAAGATCTAGTCTAGTGTAGATTTTGTGGCTAGTGGAAAAAAAGGAGTAGTCTCTTTCGTTGGCGTTGATGCATCTCCATGCGTCGTATAATTCGTAAGACTGTAGGATGGGTAGAAGAGACGGTTGTTTCCTGGTGGAGGAAGAGCTGGAATCTACCTTAGGGTCTGGGGGGAGATTAAAGTCCCCACATAGTATCATGTGACCTTTTTTTACCTGAGAAACTTTCCTCATAAGTTTGTGGAAGAAACCGATCTGGTTGTGATTAGGTGCATAGGCGTTCACAATTGTGTACGTAGCTGAGTTAATGTCGCACACTAAGATGTGGAATCTACCTTGTGGGTCTTGAATTTCTTTGTGGAGTTTGAAGGCAACCGAATCTCTGATTGCCGTCAATACCCCTCTTTTTTTTCCCTCTGAGCGTGCAAAAAAAACATATGGAAATTTGGGGTGAGAGCACCCAGGTTGTGCAGTTTTTTTGAAATGAGTCTCCTGGACACAAAGGACATCTCCATTGTGTTGAATAGCCTCCTTCCACATAGATCTGCGCTTGGCGGGGTGGTTGAGTCCCCTAGCGTTGATTGTCAGAAAGTTAATGGCCATTTGTAACGTCAAGCTGGTGTGTGTAGTGTTGCATGTGTTGGTAACACTTACATCTGATCTTGGAGTGGTCTCGGTTGGTCCTGGGTTCTGCGAGGAAGTGGAGCATGAAGTTGGAAGTCCATACTAGATGTAACCTTGCATCAGTTTGCTGGCGTTTAGTACTGCGGGCATAAACAGTAGTCAGGTGAAACAAGAACATTGGGCAATGAACAAGAGTCTCCTGTAAGGGAGGAAAAAGGTCATCTTGACCTGGGTGTGACTGATAGTCACTCAAGATATATTTGAGGGGTAGGTAAAAAAAGCGCAACAACAAAAAAAAATAACAAATAAAAGAAAAGTTAAGCTTAGCAGCAAATATTTCTCCTAAACAGGGAACGGTAGGTGAGAACTTGTGGTGGCTGCAGGTGATTTAGGTGTGCTTGTGGGGATGCCTGGGGGTGACTAGGTTCCAGTCTTCTTCGGTGCGGTGAGGACTGCGGGATTTGCTGGTCTCCCCTGCATCTGGAATAATGTGCCATTTTTGGAGGAGTTGCATTCCCTTGGCAAGAGTGTCTACAGTGTGATCCTTCCCATCCTTAGTGATGATTAGCTTTGTAGGAAATCCCCACTTATATGCGATTTTATAGTTTCTCAGTGCTTTCGAGATCGTGTTAAGGTTTCTCCTTTTTTGCAGAGTGAATTGGGATAGATCCGCAAAAAATTGCAGGCCTTTGTATTGCGGGGGAAGGTTCTCTTTATTCCTAGATGCGGTCATCAGGCGTTCTTTTATATGAAAGAAATGGAGCCTCAGAATTACGTCCCTGGGTATGTTATCCGGCAGGTGGGATGGTTTGGGCAGCCTGTGGATTCTATCCACTGTGATATCAAGCTCAGTTAGTTCTGGGATCATGGCTTGGAATAACTGGGTAACATACACTTTCAGATCAGGTTGTGCGACCGATTCGGGGACTCCTCTTATTTTAAAATAATTTCTTCTTGAGCGGTCCTCAATGTCCGCCATTTTAGCTTTAATGGCGTCCATTTCGTCTGTATGGTCATCATGGGCGTCCACCAGGTCATTAATGGTGGTCGGAAACTCCCCCATTTTATGTTCAATGTGATCTGTTCTAGCAGAAATTTCCTTTAGTTCTATCCCCAGGTTGTGGACACAAGAAAGCATATCGGTATGTAGAGAGCTCCTTAGGAAAACTAGCATGTCCCTCAGTGTAGTGTCCAGCACAGGCTGGTTAGATGTGGGGAACGTGTCAATAGAGTCCGGGAGTTCCCTTGTGTCCTCCCCTGAGTCTAGGCCCTGAGAGTGGGTGAGGTTGGGATCCGTGGCATCCAGCCTTAATCTGGCTTTCTCTGGGCTTCCCGAGGATGGGGTATGTATGGGCGATTGTGGGCAGTGTGGTGGGGCCATCCGTTTGTTTGGATTACCTTTGGATGATGTCGGCATCGGTGTGCTGAATCTTCCTCGTGTTTCAGGCCCGCCGCCGCCATCTTGCCTGGGTCCCAGCGGAAAGTATTCTGTCATCTTTTGCGGTTTTTTCATGTTTTTTTTCCTCTTGGACATTGCCGATCGGTGCCTCGTTCCTTGTCCCAGCTCCGGTGGGTGGTTTAAGCAGTATTTGCTGTGAATACAGCCTGGTCTGTGCCGATTTGTCCCTGCGTGCAGCGGAGCTCTCTCACAGAGCGTCCATCTCAGTCCGCGGCAAGCTCCGCCCCCCAACTTAACAGTTTTTAAATGTTACATAGTAGGTAAGGTCGAAAAAAAAAATCTATAATCGTCGTTCCTCGTAGATGGTATATAGTTATTAAAAGTATTGTCTCCGCAGCAAAACCCGATTCTCCCAGAGAGAGATTTTATTGACTTCCAAAACTGAACAGTCTTACAGATGACAAAAATCCAACAGAGTTCATATCACGACATTGCTAGTAATATTTAGAGCCCCATGGAGACATGTGACTCTTGGGTGCCTTCGTAAGAACACACACTTCTAAACAGATTGAACGTCCTGTTATATCCCCCCCACACACACTGAATGTCTGAGCAATTTGATTAGGCGTTTCCATTAAATGCTTTGATCTGCCCCGGTCTTTCAGAGTGACCGGAGACAACCCCACGCTGTGAATAGTTGTAATTATAAAGCTGCCCCAATTTACATTCTTGCATATTCCCCCTTTGATATGTGTGAATACTGATTAGATTAAGATAATCATTATCTGTTCCCTTTCATATGTGGAGTAATTCTGGTCTGGCCATTTGTCCTTTGACCAACAAACCCTCTTTTAATATGTGCAATTAGATAACGGCTACCAAAGCGGTCTGCCTAGAATAAACTTGTCTTTAGAATGCCTAAATAAAAACACTACATATAATAAATATATATATAACATATATACATATATATATATATATATATATATATATATATATATATATATATATATATATATATATATATACACACATGTATACACACATACATACACACATTAGACACAATATACTACATATACACTTGGATCGGTTCGAATCAGAATCGATTCACAATCAAACCGCTCAGACATCCCTGGCTCTTAAGATTGAAGCCATCTCTATGCTTTCCTTATTTTTCTGGATTGTTCTTAGTTGTCTTCTACCACAACAATATAAACCAAACAAAAAACATATTAATATAAATTGAACGAACACAAAAATCATGGAAAGAGTTCTCAATAGCGGGTGAGAAAGAGTGTTATTGGGTATGCTCCACCAAGGCTCCTGAAATTCTTTAGCAATTTTATTAGAACTGATGAGGTTTTTCTTCACCAGTTCTTGTAATTCTATAATTTTCCTACTATCCCTCTTAAATAATGTATCCAATTCAACTGTAAGTGGTGGAATTTTCTTAAATAAAGGAGAAATCATAGAGTCCCAATTGCCAAGATCTGTTTGCTCAATGTTTACAGATACTTGATTCATGTGGATATTGGCTTGAATGTCTTCCTGTCCGATTGTTAACAGTCCATATGTGAGGTTCACACACCAGCCTGTGATAGGTGTCCGGCACTGAACTTGCTTCTGCCAAGTGAATGAGGGAACCCCCAATGCACAGACCCTCGAGTCTTCTCCATGAATTATTCTCTTCCAGGCCGGTTCAAATTTTTGTAATCGAACCAGGCAGTTTCCAGAGTGTGTAGCAGCACAACCCTCTACGTACTCCAGCCGCTCAAAAGAACAGGAACAAAGCCAGGCCTGGGCACGTTTGGTACAGCAGTTGGGGTCCATGGTTTTCCATACTTGGTTATCCTTGACGACGAGTCTGCTTTGTGGTAGCAGTTGTTTCAGTATATTAGTGCCATTTCTCACCTCCACCTCACCAAGAACTATCATCTTGTATACGGGTAAGGGTTTTGTTGACCATGTAGGGATGTCGATGGTCAGAGGTACTTCCTGCTTTCCGATGCGATCTTTATTACAAAGAGTATCCAGGCTCCTTACATTAGCAAGGGCAAAGTTCCTACAAGTAACACCACTGTCTTTGATAAGATTGAATAATAAAGTTGAGTTCATTATCCTTGGCCATTCTCCTCGTTTGATTTCTTGAAGCCCTAGGCTCAGATGCTCACTCAGCAAGTTCCCTATAATACCACAAACTATAGACTTGGATACATTATTCGTTTGAATGGTTTTATTCAATGCATTCACCGACATTTGAACGTTCTGCAAATCTGCAGCAATGGTGTGAATGTTCTGAATATCTATTTTCATTTCAGCTAGAGCGTTTAAATCCACTCTTCCCCCTTTAAGCAGTATCTGCTGTAATCCACCCACAAAATTTTGTTCTCTCATATTTAGACTCTCTATATCAACCCTATTCCAAATCGAACTACCCAAACTGAGGCCTGATATGATATCAGTACCCAGATCCCTCTTTGAAACTTTCTTAAAATTAAGCCCTTGTGTAGCATCCCAAAATAAGTTTATATGTGTTTGAAAGACTGTTTTAAACCATAACCCCATTGATTTTGGGCAACTTTCTGGAATGTTAAATGATGTAAAATTCAACAATAATGGTAATGATAAATATGAAACATCGCTATACACTAAATTTTGAGTCCGCTCAAGGAAAAGTCCATGTTCTGGCCACTGTAAAATTGTAGGACAGTCTCTAGAATTTGTGACCATTATCTTTAGGATTTTTGCATAGACTCCATCCTTCACATCATGAGGGCTACAGGATATAATACCCTCCTTAAATATTGTAAAGTTCCTTTCTAAAGTCATTTGCATTTGTGGTCCATTCTTTGTCTCCACTAATATTATATCTGTACTCCTGTGACGATCGCTTCCTTCTGGGTAAGTCCAAACAGCAGATTCCATCAAGTAATCAGATTTTGGCATCATGATCTCACATCTAACGACTATCCACCCCCCGACTATGCCCTTTACAGTATCCCCATGTATCTGGATGCCTTCCGAGTCCTCTAAAACAGTAAGTTCTGTAGTATGATCCATTACACTTCTTTTATTTCGATCAGATTTCCCCACTGGGAAGCATTTTGATTCCTCAACTTGGCACTCTTTCACTCTGATGTTTGTGATGCAAAGAAGTAAAGTGATTGACGCTGTTATCAACACATATGTTAATAGAGAAGGCTTGTATTTGTCCAGGGGGGATGTCTTCATTATGGTGTAGTCTTCTGGTATTCGCCTCACTCCTGGGACCTGAAAGACAATCTCAGCAAGAAAATTAGACAATGCTCACATCCATCAAATCCATTTTTCCCTTAAATGCTTTGATCTGACATGCATGACTCCATCTTGACTTGTCCTCTCCCAAGTCTAGTAAGTAAACAGAGGGTCCAATTTTATCTATTACTGCATAAGGGCCCTTCCACTTTGCTCTAGGAAATGGGTGGAACCCAGAAAAATCCTGTAACATTACTCTAGACCCAATTTGGTATTCACTAGTGTCACCCATTGCATTAAACCACTGTTGTGAGCTTTTATGGGTACATTCATCAGTGGCACATACAGCCTTATGTACTGTAATCACATGATCCTTTAAGATCTCTACCCATGATTCGGATAATGACACAGTTTCTAATGCTGCTGGGACTGGATTTATCAGATGTTCCCACGTTCTCATTGTTCTGCCGAGCAGAGCTTCATAAGGGGCAAAGCCTATGGACCTGCAAACTCTGGAACGAATAGTTGCCAGAACAAAGGGTAATTTTTCATCCCAATCAGTACCTTGCTCATTTACAACCTTTCTAAGGGCATTTTTAATTGTCCTGTTCATTCGTTCAACCTGTCCCGCAGACTCAGGGTGATAGAAGATGTGAAATTTTTGAATAACACCAAGGAGCTTACATGTCTCTTGTATCACATTACCTACAAATCCTGGACCATTGTCACTGTCTAAAACTTTTGGTATCCCCCACCGACTAAATATTTCTTTGACCAGGATCCTTGCAGTAGTAGTGGCAGTACAGTTTTTGGTAGGGAATGCTTCAACCCAGTGACTGAAGGAATCCACCACAACGAGTAAATATCTGTTCTGGTGTGCAGTGTTAGGAAATTCACCTGTGTAATCAATTTGTATTCTCTCCCATGGTCCCATGGGAGCTTGCCTCATCAGTGCCCCTCTCCTTTTTCTATTTGCGGGATCATGCCTGGCACACATCAAACATGATAAGATATGGTCCTGCATGTGTTGTTTATTTTGAGGCCACCATGCTACATGATCTAATCTCTCTAAAGCTAAAGGAAGCTTGGGGTGTCCACCAACAGAGGACCCATGAATCCATGTAAGAATGTCTTTCCTCACACCTTTTGGGGCAACCCATAAAGATAAATCATTTTTGTAAGTTATTAAAAGGCCATCCTTCACCTGCATCTCTTGACCTTCAAATTGTATGGGCCCAGTCCCACACATTGCTTTTAGTTGAGCTAATTCCTCATCCTGATCTTGTAATTTACCCAACTCACATGTCCTTTCTTCAACTCCTTTTGCTTGAGCACGTGTAAGGGCAGACACTGGAAATGATAAAGTATGCTCTATATGAGGCCATTCGGGGGATGTTACTGCAGCCTCCTTCGCTAATCTATCTACCGTATTGTTCCAGTAGTGCTCGGTTGTTTGCTTTTTGTGGGCCTGTACCTTTCGGATATTGATTTTTGAAAAGAATTGTGTTTCCTCCTCTATCATTTTCCATAAGGGTGCATATCTTATCTCACTTCCATCTGTTCCTTTAAAACCCATCACATTCCACCATGAAAGATAGACAACTGCACCCTTGCATACCTGGTCTGAGTCAGAAGCAATGTTAACAACTCCACCATCGTCTCTTAACTCAATGAGAACTTGCAGAAGTGCGGCTATTTCCACATATTGTGCAGAACGAGCTCTACATGAATATGAAAATTGTCTCTGAACCTCGCCATCTTTTACACAAACACCAGCAAATCCTGAGATTCTACTTCCATCTTTATAATAAGAAGAACCATCAATGTACCAGCAATCACTTTCAAGGTCAAAGGGTTTGGATACGGCAGTAAAAACTCTGTGTTGCAAACTACTTCCTTGTACTTGACATTCATGAGCTTCACCTTCAATCATCAATCCACCAATCAGGACACTAGGTTCCTTTAACATCAAACCCTCAATATTCTCTGACAATAAAGCTGTAGTCCATCTGGCCAGCCTTTTACAATTCACATCCGCTTCTTTCCATTTCCCATTGGCTAACATGACTATAGGAGTGTGATGACTAGCAATGATGACCCTTTGTGTACCTGTCAAGTATCTGAATTTGTTGATTGCCCAATAACAACACAGCACCATACGAGTACATAAAGGATACTTTTGTTCTACAGATGATAGTAAACGTGATGCATAGGCTAAAGGTCTTTGTTTTCCAAAATAATCTTGGGTAAGTGCAACGGACAAAGTGCTAAGGCCTACATGTGGATAGAGTCTGAATTCTTTGTTGGGGTCTGGTGATGCTAATGAAGGGGCATTGCCTAAAGTTTCCTTTAACGCTTCAATAGCTTGTGTGTGCTCTGATTTCCATATCCATTCATCTTGCTTCAGCAGATCATACAAACACTCTGTTAATGATGCATAATGAGGCACAAACTCCCTACAGAAACCTGTCATGCCTAAGATCTGTCTCAGACTTTTTTCATCAGTGGGCAAAGGTAGTTTAGCTATTAGCTCAACCCTTTGTTCATTGATACTCCGCCCTGACTGTGCTACAGTAACACCCAGAAATTGGACTTCCTGCTTCCCCAATTGTATTTTCTTTGGATTAACTTTCAAACCTGCTTCTCTCAAAAGCAATAACATTTCACTCACATCGTTCACGTGCTCCTCCATAGAGGCTGACCCAATCAAAATGTCATCAACATATGAAATTACTCTTTCAGGTTTTGAAAACTTATCAATCACTTCTTTCATATGTGAGTGAAATATTGCTGCACTGTCTTTGTAGCCTTGTGGAAGAACTGTCCAATAATATTGAAGGCCCGCCCAGCTGAAGGCTGTTTTGTATTGACATGTTGGGTCAAGGGGTAAATTCCAATAACTGTTACTGATATCAATGACCGTAAACCATTTCATTTCTGGTGTCAACTTGGCAATCATTTCAGGGTAAGCTGCCACCACAGGTGCCATACTTTTAGCATATTTGTTTAAGGCACGGTAATCTATCGTCAGCCTGAACGACCCATCGGGCTTGATGACTGGCCAGGCTGGCGAATTGCAAACTGATGCACCCCTTTTTAATGTACCTTGCGCCTCCAATTGTTTTATAGCTTCTGTTATAGGTTTAATGGCCTCTTTCGGAACTGGGTATTGCTTAACAGGTGCAGGATCAAATCCTTCCAATAAAATCATTGTATTCATCCTACCACAATCTTGTTTATGTTTAGCCATTATGTCTTCAAATTCACCCATCAGACTATCCCAACAGGGATCCCAATCTCCATGTAACACACCAACGGGCTTCACTGCTGCTGTTACTAATTCCATGGGAGGATGCCACACATGACCCAATCCGTCATTTTCCGACATTATCCACAACTTCATGTTTGCAAGATCAATCACCAAACCCTGCTGTACACAGACATCAGCACCAATTATGTCCTGATTTTCACAAACAACGTCACACTCCCACTTCTCTCCCCCTATTTGCATCTCAACACCACGCACAAAAGGAGCTTCAATGGAATGTCCAGTGACACCTGTTATTTTAATTTTCTCATTTCCAGGGACAACTGATTTACTAAAACTAATAGCTGCCCAACTATCTAACAGCGCATTTACACGAGTTCCCCCTAATGTTACATCAACAGTGGGCCGCCCCCAGGAATCTAATGTTAAATCGGTTAAGAATCGGCAAGAAGGGGCGTGGGGGGCTCGGAACCCCTAACAATGACTGGTAGAGGGGGACACAGCACTTTCCTTTCCTACTGCTGCTACTTTGACCCCTCCTGCTTTTATTCTTTTCATTTCTTCCTGTATTTTATATAGCTCCTCCTGCAAACGATCTCTTTCACTTCTCATTTCACTAAACGGCACCCAAGGCTGTTTACTAGGTTTTTCTCTGGATTCTGGCCTCCTGTAACTACCTGAATTGTTATAAGATCTTCCTCTCCATGGTCCTAAATCATCTCTATTTTGCTGCCCTTCGACTCTAAAAATTCTAGCTGCATCAACCGCAAGACTGTCTTCTCTACACTTTCTCCTCCACAAATTATCCGCTCTTACCAAGATATCACTATAATCACTAGGATCAGGTGTAACAGATAAAATGCCTTCCCTGACATCACGATCCAATGCTTCTAATAACATTGACCTATGAACCAAACCACCACGTTCAAAACCGGGATTTCCAGTCATGACATTTTCCATCACACTGCTAATTCTATCTGCAAGTTCATATGGGCATTCATTCTTCATTTGCTTAATTTTTCCTGACAAGCACACATATGTCGTCGCACCATACAATGCTTTCAATAATTCCTTTAAAACATCCTTAGTTTTATGACGCTGGCCACAATTTTGCAAAACCCATGCCCATAATCCATTGCCTATACTTTTCTGCAAAATTCTAGCTAGGTCCTCAATATTCAAGTTGTATGTGTCTCTGACTCTCTGCAAATCACAAAACCATTTCATGAACCTATTTACATCATAGCGGGGTACCTGACCTATCTCTCTTATAATAGCTTCCATCTCCTGTGGCTTTAGTTGTTTTGTGATCAATTTAATTTCACTTGAATCGTCAGTGTTCAATACAGTTGTTGTAGTGGTAGGAGCTGCTGGTATGCATGGGGCTGCATGTAAATCACCCCAGGGATATATTGGCTTATAATCTTTGGTATCAAGCTTTATAGAGGTATCATTTTGATCTGGGTAACTTGATTTTTCTGCCAATTTATCAAAAGCAATGTTAGCAGCATGTTTACACGCCTCCAACTGTTTCTCAACAATTTGTATTTTTACTGACAATTCCTCATTGACCCACCTTAAATCATCACATAATTTAGCCTTTTCAATCAGTGCCTCCCCAGTAGTGATAGCATGTAACCTGAGATCTGATATCCTCTCATTCAACCCTTTCTCCTTCTCCTCATATCTCTGAGTCTGTTCCAGAATTTTCTGCTTTTTTTCTTTAACCTCCCCTATTAATTCTGTACAACAAGACAGTAGTCCCTGAATAATGATACCCTTACGTTTCTTTTGTTTTGTTTTCTTATCAAAGACACTATCAGATAAAAAGCATTTCATTAAATCCCATGACTGTCTATATTCTTGGGGAATCTCGTAAGGCCCCCCATGACTTTTTATATAATTTAACAGCCATATATTCACATCCTCTCCCTTAGTACTATTGTCCCCACTAGACACAGCCAAAGCCATTGTAAAAAATACAATGAGAAAAAAAAAATTATATTTAGAAAATAATGAACAAGGCACACTTACCAATTGTTAGGTTTCCTAGAACTTCCTTCCTGGGTCCTCACGGCCTTCTGTCACCACACAGATTGTAAGATCCAGTCTCCAGAGAACAATTCTGGTCTTTAAAACTTGTTAAATTTTGTAGATCAGATTTTCTTATGTCACCACCAGACCGGATTGTTGTCACCAACGACTCCTGTTACTAAGTCCTGAAAATGCTCTTCTGGTCTCTTGAACGGCACCAATGTAGTGATCTAATCTATAATCGTCGTTCCTCGTAGATGGTATATAGTTATTAAAAGTATTGTCTCCGCAGCAAAACCCGATTCTCCCAGAGAGAGATTTTATTGACTTCCAAAACTGAACAGTCTTACAGATGACAAAAATCCAACAGAGTTCATATCACGACATTGCTAGTAATATTTAGAGCCCCATGGAGACATGTGACTCTTGGGTGCCTTCGTAAGAACACACACTTCTAAACAGATTGAACGTCCTGTTATATCCCCCCCACACACACTGAATGTCTGAGCAATTTGATTAGGCGTTTCCATTAAATGCTTTGATCTGCCCCGGTCTTTCAGAGTGACCGGAGACAACCCCACGCTGTGAATAGTTGTAATTATAAAGCTGCCCCAATTTACATTCTTGCATATTCCCCCTTTGATATGTGTGAATACTGATTAGATTAAGATAATCATTATCTGTTCCCTTTCATATGTGGAGTAATTCTGGTCTGGCCATTTGTCCTTTGACCAACAAACCCTCTTTTAATATGCGCAATTAGATAACGGCTACCAAAGCGGTCTGCCTAGAATAAACTTGTCTTTAGAATGCCTAAATAAAAACACTACATATAATAAATATATATATAACATATATACATATATATATATATATATATATATATATATATATATATATATACACACATGTATACACACATACATACACACATTAGACACAATATACTACATACACAAGTCCATCAAGTCCAACCTATGTGTGTGATTATATGTCAGTATTACATTCTATATCCCTGTATGTTGCGGTCGTTCATGTGTTGGCTGCATTACATCTTATAAGGCTAAGAACGTTTTCACCATGTATAGAAAATGCCTTTCAATTTAAAAGCAGACAAGGATGGACTGGCCTGCTGCAATAGAGCAACTGTGTAGAAAATACCTCATGATCTTGCCAGAAGTGTCAGTGAGTGTCCTTGTCACTAATTATGAGCTGAACTGAACACATAACAAATGTGTTTTTTTCCTCTGAAAGTTGCTAAGCTTCTTATACCTCCATGGTGGAGATAAACATAGGTAATGCCAACCATGGAACCCTCCACTGATACATAGGAGGAGTAAGCATAGCCACCAGGCTTTCCATTCAGGGACAGAATTTTACCAAATTAAAATAATGAAAAAAGACTGAAAAAAAGAAAATCGATTTTGGAACTACATATAAAGTCTGGTGAGATTCAATATATTGCATTTTGTTTTTTTGGTTAAAATATGCTTTCAGGAAAAGAATTATGTTTATTTTATTCATAAATGATATAGAAGTTGGCATAAATAGTTCAATCTCAATGTTTGCTGATGATACAAAGCTAAGCAGGGCAATAACTTCAAAGTAGGATATAGAAACTTTACAGGAGGACCTTAATAAAAATATGGGGTTGTCAAATACATGGCAAATGTTGAAAAATGTAAAGTAATGCACTTGGGGGCCAAAAAGATGAATGCAAGTTACTCACTAGGAGGAGAACCATTGGGGAAATCAAGGATGGAAAAAGACCTGGGGGTTCTAGTAGATCAGAGGCTCAACAATAGCATGCAATGTCAAACTGCAGCAAGCAAAGCATGCAGACTACTAGCATGCATCAAAAATGTATTTACTCCAGAGATAAAACAATAATCCTGACACTGACACTCTGGTCCGGCTATATCTCGAGTATGCCATCCAGTTCTGGTCACCAGTCCTCATAAAAAAAGGAAGTGCTGGAACTGTAAAGAGTCCAGAGAAGGGGGACAAAACTAAGAAGAGGGCTATAGGATCTCAGTTACGAGGAAAGACTACAAGCATTATAAGTATTCTCCCTGGTGAAGAGGTGTTTGAGAGGAGAAATGATAGCGACATACAAATAACTCAATGATGATTCCAATATTGGAATAAAACTATTAAGTCTCAGGGAGAAGACACATGGCCACTCATTGATATTGGAGTAGAAGCAATTCAACCTTTAACTGCATAGGGGGTTCTTTACTGTTATGCCCTGTACACACGGTCGGAAATTCCGACCACAAAATCCATCAGATTTTTTCAGACGGATTTTGTCCGACACTGGTGTTGCATACACACCGTCAGACAAAGTTGTCGGAAAATCCGATCATCCTGAACGCGGTGACATTCGTTGCGTACGACGGGACTACGTATAGGCTAGTAGCCAATAGCTTTGGTCTTGTAATGTTATCTGAGCATGCGTGGCACTTTGTCCGTCAGAATTCGCTACACACGATCGGAAAAAGTCCGATAGGACTTTGTTGTCGGAAAATTTGAGAGCAGGAGATAAAACTTTGTCCGTCGGAAAATCCGACGGAAAAAGTCCCATGGAGCCTACACACGGTCGGAATTTAGGACAACATTGTCCGATAGGACATTTTCCGTCTGAAAATCCGACCGTGTGTATGGGGCATTAGAGTTAGTTTAAAAAAACTCTTATATGGGCATCTTAGTGAACGCAAATACTGGTATATGGGAACTGATTTTGACATAAACACATAAACACACACACACACACACACACACACAGGTTGAACTAGATGGACTGGTGTCTTTATCCAACCTTACCAACTATGAAAATCTGCAGTTATGGAAAGTAGACGCCGAAATATGATCATCAAAAATTCCATTCCTAGATTCAATAGCTCAGTAAAACATTGATTTACTAAATTGTTAATTTAGCCAACGTGCCCCAAAAATAATAAGGAAACAAAGCAAGTACAGTAAATTAATACAAAAACGCATATGCCATGCTAAAAAAAAATAAACCAAATTTTTACCCTAGGCACAAAACTATAGTTCATGATTGAGACTGTTTCATGAAACACATTTTCAACAATAATATTTTTGTATTATAATGTCATGTACTGCTAGAATGATCAGTTTATGTAATGAATAATCAAAAACTCAGTATAACATTGATTAAAAGTTCACTACCCAATGTGCCTCAAAAATAAGGAAACAGAAATAGGAAATAAATAAGATAATGCAATCTTTTATTTTTTTTATTCTATACAGATAGAAAAAAGTAACCATTATCTTACCTTTTTGCCCAGCACAAAATTATGGTTCCTGACTGAGACTGTTTCAAGAAGTAAATATATCTGTTTATATAATGAATAAATGCATCCTCCGGAAATCTTCTGATAGATTTATTATTATCATTTAATCTTTAGAGGCCCAATTAGGGAAATATTCAGAAGCAGCAGGGTATTTCTTGTTGCATAATCATATTATTTAGAAAACTAAAGTCATTTACTGACTGTGCACCCATAACATTTATTTTAGATGTTTTAGAGTCACAAAAATGTTCACAAGTTTATTATACTGGGGAAACGCAGTGCCAAAATGTTTGTACCAAATGTTGTACTTTTTTTCAACCATTACAATGGAATGTTACAGAACTTGATTTTTTTTTTTTTTTTTTAAATAATAGTGTTTCGTGATCCCCTAAAGCAACCAGATAAATTAACATTCTTTAAGGTCATTACTTACCATTAATAACAATGTATATTCTTTTCATTTATAAACACAACCAGGACTTTTTAAAATAATCTACAGAGTTGGCTAGAAATAGCCCTTGTGGAAGTCTAATTACATATTTTCACAGCTCTTACTGTTATAAAGTCTCTCTATATGTGGAGGTCCTACTAATACATACTGCATAGATCTTCCCTGCAACACAAAGTCACTCTGCCTGTCTGCGATTTCCCACCTGACTCTTCATACTCTCTGGTAACTGCACAGACTCCACTCTTCTCTTAAACACTGGACTACATTGCCTAACTGAACTCTTAAGCCCCATACACACGGTCGGATTTTCCGACGGAAAATGTCCTATCGGACAATGTTGTCGGAAATTCCTACCGTGTGTAGGCTCCATCGGACATTTTCCATCGGATTTTCCGACGGACAAAGTTTTATCTCCTGCTCTCAAATTTTCCGACAACAAAGTCCTATCGGACTTTTTACGATTGTGTGTAGCGAATTCCGACGGACAAAGTGCCACGCATGCTCAGATCATATTACAAGACCAAAGCTATTGGCTACTAGCCTCTACGTAGTCCTATCGTAGGCAACAAACGTCACCACGTTCAGAATGATCGGATTTTCCGACAACTTTGTCCGACCGTGTGTATGCAACACCAGTGGATTTTGTGGTCGGATTTTCCGACCGTGTGTACGGGGCATAATTCTACCTTACTAAGAACTAGAATCTGCTGTCTATACTTGTTTTTTTTTTAAAGTGTCACTTATTTTGTATTACGCGTTCTTGTGCAAGATTAAACATTTAACCTTATCCTGTTGCCCACTCTTGCATTAGACTCTGTCAAGGCCAGTTGTAAACCCCACCCACCCACGAGCCTGGTTTTATCAGCTCCTAATTGAAAAAAAATGTGAATCCCCCCACACACACCATCCCTGTATAAACTTAATTTCTTGGGATGGCTGGCAAGGGTTTGGGCTGGCCACTCCTTGGACAAAGTGTCACTCTGGCAACAAGTATTTGGCACTTGTACACGGGCACTTTTACTAAGGCACTGCTACAAAAAAGCAAGTACTGGCATTTGTGTTCCACACCTATTTTACACAAAGTTCCCCTTCATCCTCTAACTTTCCTTAGCCTTCCTTCTATTCCCATCTCCCCACCCTCCAACATGCTCACACTAATCTTTGCTTTAAAGTCCTCTCTCCTCAAACTCTCATGTCTTTGACATTCCAATCAATGTTAATATAGCAACCACTTCTCAACTACTCAACCTAACCTCCTCTTTTAACCTAACACAATGGACACAAACCACCACTCACTCCAATGGCAATACTCTCGACCTCGTATTCTCCCATCGCTGCACTCCCTGTAACCTCTCTAACACCCCCTTTCCTCTCTCTGATCACAACCATATCCGTTTCACACTCTCCTTGTCTCCTACCTCCCATGCTGCCAACCCATAAACCACTACCCGCAGAAACCTTTGCAACCTCAACCCTTCCCTTCTTCATTCTGCTTCTGATGGCCTTTATGACAAAATCACACCCCTGTCCTGCCCAGACCTAACCACTTCCATCTACAACAACACGCTGTCATTCTCCCTAGATGTACTTGCTCCTCTTTCTACATGCAGAACCAGGCCCCATCTGCCACAACCCTGGCAAACAGATGACACCAGAAGTCTTAAGAGACGCAGCTGTGCTCTTGAGCAAGCATGGCGTAAATCTAAATCCCTGCAAGACGTTACCCTCTACAAATCTTCCCTTCTCAAATACAACTCCTGCCTCCACACTGATAAACAAACCTACTACAACACTCTCATTTAAAACCCTCTCATCCAAACCTTGTCAACTCTTCTCTACCCTGAATTCCTTATGTCACCCCCACTGCCTCCACCAACCAACTTGCTTACTGCTCAACAGATTGCCAATCATTTCAAAAGCATAATCAACACAATTCATAAGGAGATATCCAGCATTCAACTTCCTCCCCTACCCAACCCATCAAGTCCAACACTACACTCAATACTCTCCTCCTTCTGCCCAGTTACCACGATAAGGTTGATAAACTCCTCTCCATGGCCCACCTCACCACCTGTCCCCTGGACCCTGTCCCCTCACAATTACTGCGACCACCTTCCCACTCTATCCTAAACTCCCTAACCTACATCTTCAACCTCTCTCTCTCCTCCGGCACCATTTCCTTCCCCGCTCAAAAATGCACTGGTTAACCCCATACTTAAAAAACCCTCACTAGACCCCACCTGTTTGAATAACTTAAGACCCATCTCCCTGCTCCCATTTGCCTCCAAACTCACTGAACACCTTGCCCATGACCGAATGAGTCGCTACCTCACGGACAACAACCCTCTTGACCCCCTACAGTCTGGCTTCCGTCCACAACATTCCACTGAAACTGCCCTACTAAAACTCACCAATGACCTACTAACTGCTAAAACCAATGGCCATTACTCCACACTCATACTCTTAGACCTCTTTGCTGCCTTCGACACAGGTGACCACCTACTCCTCCTCAGAAAAATACACTTCCCTGGCCTCTGTGATTCTGCTTTATCCTGGTTCTCCTCCTACCTATCTCAGCACACTTTCAGTGTCACTTACAACTCCATCTCCTCCGCTCCTCTTTCTCTTTCTGTTGGGGTACCCCAAGGCTCAGTCCTTGGGCCCCTCCTATTCTTGCTCTATACCTCTTCCCTGGGCCAGTTGATACCCTCAAATGGCTTCCAATACCAACTCTATGCCAATGACACCCAGATCTATCTCTCCACTCCAATCTGCCAATCCCTTCACTGGCTTCCCCTACCCCACCGTATAAAATTCAAAATGCTAACCACAACATACAAGGCCGTCCACAACATCACCTCCATCTACATCACCAATCTCATCTGCAGATATCGCCCTAATCATCCCCTCCGCTCCTCCCAGGACCTCCTGCTTTCTAGCTCCCTTGTTACCTCCTCTCATGCTCGCCTTCAGGACTTCTGCAGAGCCTCTCCCATCCTCTGGAACTCCCTGCGTGGTATATCCGATCAGCCCCTAACCTGCCCACCTTTAAGAGATCCCTGAAAACTCACTTATTCAGGGAAGCCTATTCCACACCCACCTAACAACTGTCCCAGAGTCACCCCTATCAATTCCCTGCATCTATTACCTTTTGTACCACCACCCCCTCCATTTAGAATGTAAGCTCTATGAGCAGGGCCCTCCTGTCCCTTCTGTATTTTACTGTAATTGTGCTGCCCCCCCTCTACATTCTAAAGTGCTGTGTAAACTGTTGGTGCTAATAATAATAATAATACATTGTACAGGAGCGTAATAGATGAAAATGTGACAAAAAGTGCAGTGAACCTATTTTAATTTCAAACATCCAATCATGTACTGGGGAACTTAAGAATAAACAAGAATCAAGCATTGAACCCAGATGGAAAACATCAGACTCATCATGTAGTGGTGGATATGACTAATGCAACAATTATAAAGAGGAGGAAAAGAATGTCAGGAGGTACAAAAAACAACATGCTAGGCAAACTTGTCTATAAAGACTGGGTCAACCTCATCCATTATGATGCCCCACTGCTTCTTCTATTTCCCTTCACAAGTGACAAGAAACAAAAACATGTACCTAGTAACCCCAAGCTTAATACCCACTTAATCAAGAGATGCAATCAACTCTGTCACAAAGCTGAACTTGCAAATTTAAAAGTAGCCTGAAAAGAAGAAAGTAAATAAGTACCTTTTCTGCCACTTTGTTCCAGCAAACCCTTTTATTGGCAAGAGATTTTAATTCATAGGCCATTCAAACTCATCACAAATTCCAGAAAATGCTATTTTTTTCCATACATTTTTATTGAAGATAATGAGACAAACAAGTATCAAATCTCACATTATGACATGAATACAGCATGAGTTAACACATTGTTTATTGAAACACATGAACGTTAGTAGGATTACAAATAGCATATAGTAGAGATTATTAATTTTCAAATCAAATCAGCTCCATGTAATATCTTAACAACAATGACCATAGAAGGAATTTGGTTAGTTAGTTCCTATATATAATCATAAGATGTAAATTTTCGGAGATATTTGTTGACTGTAGGAAAATGGAGTGCTTGTTTTATTTACTAGCATTATTATTATTATAAGGAGATTAGGAAGAAGTAGAAGGATAGCGGGAAAGAACAAATAAATAAATAAATAAAATAAAAATAAAAAATCATAATAATAAATAAAATAAAATAACAAATAAAATAAAAAGGGGGAAGAAAGATGGGGAAGTGGGGTCCCAGATACCCCATCTCTCTCTGTTTGCGCTGTAACAGGATAATTGAGAATGTAATGAAGTTAATTATTTATTACTAGGTGAGATGAAAAGTCTATGTGTTAAAGTCTTGTGTTAGGGACTGGAAAAAGAGACACCAAGCAAGGTATTTGTATGTATCAAATTCAGTAGATCAGATGTGATAAGAAGGAATCATCTCATATTCATCTAATATGCAGATGTTGTTTTAAAGTGTTGCCAGGTGTACCAGGTTAATGTGAATTTATATATCTTTTCATACGAGATACTGATGATCTCTTCAATTTTTTCTATAGTGTTAAGTCTGCGATACCACTTCTCCCTCGTCGGAGCGTCAGGAGAACGCCAGTGGCAAGGGATGCATTGCCTTGCTGCATTTATCATAAACATTGTGAGTGATTTTAGATATTGCCTCTTTGGGATGGGAGTATGATGAAGCAGGTATACGGCCAGGGAAAATTCTATATTTTCAGAGGTAACCGAAAGAATGGTGTTATGAACTAATTTCCAAAAAGGATTGGATTATAGGGCCAGACCACCAGATGTGCAGCATTGAACCATCTTCGGCGTCACATCGCCAACATCTATTGGGAATTGAGTTAAATAATTTATGGAGCAGTTCCAGGGTTCTGTACCATCTCAAAATGATTTTAAATTCACATTCTTGGGTGGCAACATTGAGGGACCCCTTGTGTGTTAGGGAACAGATAGATTTCCATTCAGGATCAGTAAATTTTATGTTTAGATCTTGTTCCCAGGCTCTACATACGTTGCTGGAAAAAGCTGAATAGTCTTTGAATAATGAACAATCCAATTCTGAGATAAGGTATCTTGGGGGGGGGGGGGGGTTGTTGCATAGTACTTCTAAAGTCAAGGGATGTTTCCTCCAATGGTGGGAAGATTCTGGCCTGCACAGAAAATGTCTTATCTGCATATATTATTATATATATTAGAAAACTGTTGAGAGCTAGTTTGGTATTAAAGTCATCCAATTTCAAGAAGACACCCCTGTGCAAAAGGTGAATTGCCAGAACATCCCTATGTGGCCAGATCTGACCAAGGAAATTATCGTTTGTGCCTGGGGGAAAGTCTGGATTAGAACGTAATGGGGTTTGCGGACTTAGCCATGGGGTTGGGTTTGAAACTTTGGCTGAGATATGGAAAACTTCCAATGTAGGACCAATCAAGGGATGATGTTTGGTATGGGAAGAGATATGTTGCGGATGTATCCATTGCAAGGACCTATCCAGGGCATTGGGAGGTAACAGCGCGTTCTAGCGTGACCCAATCCTTTACATTGTTTATGTTCCAATCAACTACACAAGTTAAATGACTTGCCCAATAGTATTGTCGTAGGTCAGGGAGTGCAATTCCACCTTTGTTTTGTGGGAGGGTGAGGCAGTCATATTTGATTCTAGGTAGGTTGGCCTCTCCAAATGAAGGAAGAACTTGCTTGATAAAAAGAGAGAAAAAGGGATGTAGGTATTTGTATAGGGATGGTTTGTAGCAGGTAGAAAAAGCAAGGGAGAATAGTAATTTTGTGCAGGGAGGCTCTGCCGAACCATGAGATATTAAGAATGTTCCAATGTTTCAAATCCTTCCTTGTTTCTTTTAGGGTTGGAGCAAAGTTGTATTTGAAAAGATTTGTTGGAATTTTGATTCCAAGGTAGGTGATTGGGTCCTTAGCCCAGGTAAAGGGAAAGTTTTTTTGGCATTGTGAAACAGTTTCTGGAGGTAATGTTATGTTCAAGGCATTTGATTTAGAGTGGTTTATCTTTAGATTAGAGAGCGTCTGAAAGTGTTTTAGGTCCTTTAGCAGGTTTGGTAAAGACATATGGGGTTCAGTTATAAAGAGCAAGCGTCATCTGCAAATGCTGCGAGCTTATAGGTCTGTTTTTCAATGGTGATACCTCTAATATCAGGATTTGAGCGTGTTTTGTTTAGTAGAGGCTCTAGGGTAAGGACAAAGAGTAATGGGGATAGGGGACATCCCTGTCTGGTACCGTTATGGAGGTGAAAAGCGTTTGACAAGTGGCCATTTACGTGAACTCTCGCCATAGGAGAGGTGTATAATGCTCTTATGTATAACAGCATAAGTCTCGGCAAGCCGATGGATTCTAGGACTGCATCTATAAAATCCCAGGCCACCCTGTCAAGCACTTTTTCTGTGTTGAGGGATAGAAAAAAGACATGTTTTCCATTGTGATTAAGTCGGTGGGGAAAGTTTTAAACCTTTATTGTGTTGTCCCTGCCTTCTCTAAATGGTACGAAACCCACCTGATCAAGGGAGATCAAGGAGGGAATGAGTGATATTAAGTGGTTAGTAAGGATCTTGGCATATATTTTAACATCAACATTAATAAGTGATATTGGGCAGTAATTTGTAACAAGAGAGGCGTCCTTTCCTTCCTTTGGAATTATCGCTATATGCGCTTCTAGGAGTTGTGGGAGGGCTGAGTGTCAGATTTGAATGAACGAAAAGCTAAGAGGAATCAAGCCTTTTAGTATATCTTTGAAAGTTTTGTAGTATTGTAGTGGGAGGCCATCTGGACTGGGCACTTTACCAACTTTCATGTCTTTGAGGGCTTTTTCGAATTCCTCTTCTGAAAGGGGGACATTGAGATTGTGGGAAACTTCCATAGAAATCAGCGATGCGCCGTATTTTGTAAGGAAGTTTTGAATGGTGTGAGTTCTTTTTTCAGTGTTTTAGGGGCATTTGGGGTTGGCGGGGATGTTGTAGAGCAATTGGCAGTATTTTTTAAATTGATGTGCTATGTCTTCATTGGACGAATGTAGAGTTCCTTGGTTGTCTTTTATGTGATGCACTGTGGCACTTGTTTTTTTTATTTTGAACTGCTTTGTCCAGGAGCCTACCGCTTTTATTACCTTGTTCATAGTAGATTTTGTGTCTAGGGATATACTGTCTTTTAGGTTTCATATTAAGTTCTTCCAGAAGAAGATTTCTTGTGAGTCTGTGATTCATGAGGGATGACATTTTTGTTTGGTGTTCTTTGTTAATTTAAGAGGCAGCTTTTAGAAACCCTCCCCAGATGACGCATTTATGTGCTTCCCACTGGGTAAGGTGGGATGTCTCTGTGTTATCATTAATTGAGAAATATTCTAATGCATGTGTAGCACTGACCCCTGAAAGAGCGGCTGAATTTTCTGGGCTTACCGATTACCTTCTCCAGCTCGTAACTCGTTGTCCTTGTCTAGGGGTTCCCAGGGTTGATGACCCAGTAACTGTAGAGACCGACACCTGAATTCCTTTTTAGGATTTTATTTTGCTTAAAACAGATGAACAAACGTCTCTAAGTTGGGAATAGAGGGTATAAGGGTAAAGTTTATCTCAGGTGCTTGGAACTGCTGACTTCAATAAAAGTCTCTCTCTGTACATAATACAGGAAATAGCCACTCGCAATTGGATTCTTTAATTGCTGGATAAATCCTTGAGCTTGGATCTAGCAGCCAACAAGTAATTCTAGCTTTGCAAAGTCTCTCACACAGACTTGGTTGAAAAACTTAGTTGTAACCAGAAGGTCAAGGTAGGAACTTTTCTTACTGTACCAGAATTTTTCAGCCGGTGAGGCAATACCGTAAAAAATTGTGGATTCAATCAATGTCCATGGCAGCTCTGCTTCCAGGCTCTTACCGAGCAGCCAGCCTCGTGCGTGGCTCTCGTCTGAAGAGTCCTCCCCTGGTTGCATGTGCTGGGCCTCTCCAAACCCGAGACGGCACCGGAAGACCTTAGAATCCTCCTTCCAGTTACTGCGCATTGAACTAGCCAGTTCCGAGGCTCAGAAACGGATGGATCCGCACCCCAGGCCATGAGGGCCTCTGGGGGCTGGTCAGGAGGACCAGGACCACGGAGCCAGCAACAATGTCTGGACCGGAACCCCTGAACCACGTGACTTCAGCACCTTAAGTACCCTCTCCCGGAATACACAGCAAGACAAACGCACCCACTTATTGGCTCCAAGAAGAGATTGATACCCAATGCGTCCAACCAGACTGCGTTCTAAGGCCTCTCCAAGTGCAAACCCCACCTATGACCAGGCAGAACCTCAATACAGCCCAGCCAAACTGATGCCAAAGCATTATTTAGAACAAATAACCATTGTTTTGGGCAAAAACTAAATTTAAAACCATATCGCATACTCATCAGGAGTACCGGCCCTACACACTCCCCTCGGTCATTGAGACAATGTCCTCATCGTCTCGCTAAAGAAAAACTTCCTATCACTACAAGAAAAATGTTTAAGCACCTGAGCTTTTGAGGCGTTGTGATAAGGAAAGAAAAGGGAACAACAATATATTTAAGATTTGTCACAATAAAACAGTTCACATCAATAGACTGTACACATACCACCCAATCCTATCTATCTACACCACCCATTCTCCGGCAGCTTGACAGACGATCTTGGTGCATCCTGAAAAAGAAAACACAAACAGGAATACAAACACATTACACTATTTCTTTAGAAAGCAAAATTCTATCCCAGACGCTCTCTTCTAAGTCTAAAACTTATTTTTTTTTAAAATGACTAAGTGCTTTAATTTGTCTTTTCCTAAAACAAAAAGAACCACTGTGTTTTGAGCCGACCCATGCCACCTAGTGGTCAGAGCCGCTGTAACTGCGAGTCCTTTCCCTAAAAAATCAGTACTGTGACCCATGTGGTAATCTTGACACGCAGCTCCCTAGCAACTGACCTGCCTAAAATACCCACAGTCTTTATACTTCCAAGAAAACTGCAATAAAGAGGGAGAAGAACTCTTCTTGCAATCAAAGACTCAGTTCAAAGAGTGGTTCACCAGTAAAATCTGGGATCTGGCAAAACTAAGTCTCTTCCATGTTCATCCATGGTAGTGATAAAGTACACGGCACTGTCTTTATCTGGCCTGCAAATGACAACTTTGTCCGCGTAAATGTGCTGACCATAGCTCCAGTGTTGTAGACATCCCAGAAAATGTTCATATATCGCCTGACAAAATGCCATCTTACAAAGTGGCTTTGGAACTTTAAGGTAGTCCCAAACGTCTTCTGCATACCACTTCTCACAATTTTCCTCAACATTGTCCATGATTTCCCTGGGCACATAAGGAAACTCAAGTCCATACTCTGTTGCCACCCGCTTGTTCAAGAGTCTCTGAGACCTGGCTAGTCTCGTCATTATCGGACAGTTTTTTTTTCTAGGCAAATACTATTTTCTTAAAAGTAAAGAACAAACTCACGGTAGTCGAGGTTCAAAGTACTCGTCATATCCCGCATCAGAGTTAGAGTCAAAGTCTATGTCCTGCAACTCCTCTGCGGGTAGATAATTATTTTTACTGGTACTCACGGCTCCCCTGTGCTTCTCCGTGGCCACCATTTTCCATTTGTTTGGTCCAGCAGGGCTTGGAGGCGGCCTGCGACCACGACGATAAGGTTTTTTTTAGCTGTTCTCCCTTCTCTGGACCAGGCACAGGGGGTGGATTCTCAGACTCAAGAGGAAGCAATGTCCTTATTTAAGGCAACAGTGGATGATGCTGAAGCATTAGGCCTCACAGCCAGAGCATACACAATAGCCTCCTCAGTTGCCACACCCGTGGCTCCGTCAATATGGTAGGCCCGAGGCGATTCAGTAGGCTGCTCCACTTTAAAGAGATAGTCTCCACACCTCCGACACCGAGCAAATGGCCGAGGACTCGCAATGAGACTGTCGCATCCTCCACATAGCATGCTGAGGGCCTCAACGTTTCCGGCGGTGTAGAGGACAAACTGCCCCTGTGACAGCAGGCAGATTCCCATGTCGGTTAACACGGTGCCAGGTATCTGCATACTCGTGAGACCCCTCACCAATGGCATCCTGGGTCCTGGAACAGATGATGCACCTGGAACACGAAACATGGTTGCTCAGAACTTCCTTTTCTGCAGCTAAGCAAACACGTAACTAGCTCAATAAAATTAAGCTCATGTGCTTCAAAAACTTTGCTGTGTGACTTGGTTAATCAAACGTGCGATATAAAGTGGCAAGTGCCAGAGGAAACATCAGTGCAATCCGTGCTCCCCTTTGTGTGCCCTCTCACATACCAGAGATCCAGGGTTAAATAAAAAATGAGACGTTTTCAAAGATCCGTGGACAACGTCTCGTGGGCGGGACGAAACCCTTTAAAAGTTTGCACTATGATATTTAGATAGCCAACAAATGATGTTACCTTAAATACAAACTTTCACTAAAAACTTACAAAACTGTTTCTTAACTTAGCAAAAGCAATCTTTATGTCTTTGTTCCTCAAGCTGTATATGATTGGATTCAGCAGTGGTGTCCCCACTGTGTAGATCAGTGATACCAATTTACGTATAGTCAATGACTGTCCACTTGTTGGAAGGTCATAAATAACAATTAGTGTTACATACAATATACAAACCACCATCAAATGAGAGCTGCAGGTGGAGAAAGCCTTCTGTTTTCCAGTATTTGATGGCATTTTCAAGATGGTAAAAATAATATAAGTGTACGATATTATAATAATTAGGAATGGTAAGAATAGTAAAGGCACACTATTCAATATCATGTCTAACTGAACCCAGAACGTATCTGAACAGGAAAGCTTTAACACCGGTGACACATCACAGAAGAAATGGTCAATTATATTTGGTCCACAAAAATCAAGATAAGCTATTAGAATTGCAGCAATCAACATGGAAAAAATGCTAAACAACCAGGAAATTATGATCAACCTTATGCAAATCAACTCATTCATCATAGAAGTGTAATGCAAAGGGTTACAGATGGCAATATATCGGTCATAAGACATTATTGTCAGAATAAGACACTCAGTAGATTCCATCACATCAAAAATATATTGCTGGAAAATACAGCCTGTAAAAGAAATTTTTCCACCTTCATGAAGTAACATGTGAAGCAAATTTGGCGCAATGTCTGTGGTAAGCAGAATATCAGATAAGGAGAGCTGGGTGAGAAAGAAGTACATCGGAGTGTGGAGGGTTTTATTGTAGTAGACCAGTATGATGATCAAGAGGTTTCCAAAAAGTGTCAAAACATAAACAACAAGGAGAAGGATGAAAAGCACAATGGTGATTTCTTTGAAACTGTGGAATCCCAATAGGATGACTTCAGTAATGATGGTCTGGTTGTTTTTATACTTTGCCTTAAACAGAAAAAATGCTGAAATAAATAAAATGTTTATTGGTAGTTATTTGAGCATTAAACAGTTAGGATAAACAATAATTATGGTTTCTTAATTAGTTAAAATGCCGCACCACTTGTCAAACACCCTCTGAAAAGTAATTTACCATGGGTCATTTCACAGAGGGCTACCACGTGTGAAAATGAGTGCTTTGGGTTAGGTAGAGTTTTGTATTCTCTGGGAAACTTATGGCAGTTTGTATGCTGCTCATGGAGGATCTACACATATGCATTACAATTATTATTGATTTCCTTAGCTTTTGTGTGCATAGATAAATTGTGTGGACTTAAATGTGACCCCTTTATTTGGTAACCCTTGTAGAATTTACTATTGCATATGTGTTACACACATAATTTAAAAACTAGATTGATTTACTGACGATGGAATTTGTACATTATCCTTTTGCTCATTTCACATACACAGCCTCATTTCGGGGACTATATTTAAACTCTGGATATGTAACCTTTTTTTAATTACCAGAAGTGGGCATACTTAAATTCACCTGAGATAGTTCCAATGTTTACTCCTATGCCCCGTACACACGATTGGATTTTCCGACAACAAATGTTGGATGTGAGCTTGTTGTCGGAAAGTCCGACCGTGTGTATGCTCCATAGAACATTTGTTGTCGGAAATTCTGAGTGTGTGTACACAATTCCGACGCACAAAAGTCCACACATGCTCGGAATCAAGCAGAAGAGCCGCACTGGCTATTGAACTTAATTTTTCTTGGCTCGTCGTACGTGTTGTACGTCACCACGTTCTTGACGTTCGGAATTTCCGACAACATTTGTGTGACCGTGTGTATGCAAGACAAGTTTGAGCCAACATCCTTCGGAAAAAAATCCACGGTTGTGTACAGGGCATTACTATATAACTAAACCCAAGAAACATAATGTATAATATTGCAACTTAATAGTCCTTAATATGTGTTGGCTGCATTACATCTTATAAAGCGAAGAACATTTTTGCCACGTATAGAAAATACATTTTTTTTTTTTCAAATTCTTTATTTATTCATATCATCCCATTATACATAACATTACATTCATTTAAGTCTATACATAAATAGAGTGAACAAAGGCTCTTAAGCACGTATACATATGTCAGTTTAACCGTCAGAGTCATTTATATTTAGAGATCCGTGTTTGATGCTTTTGATTCTTATTCTTTACATTTGAATTTCTACACTCAAAAAAAAATCAAAAAAAAACCCCAACCCAGTGATCTTATACAGGACAAACAAAAAAAAAAACTTGAAATTTTATCCAACTATAGATATAAATAAAAATAAATATAACCGACATAAGTGGATTATGGACTCCTCATTAGGTTGTTTTAGGGGTAGCTATGGCCTTCCCTTCGTCTGAAAGTTTAAATATATTCCACTTAGCCCATGTTTTGGAGTATATCTCGTGCCGATTTTGCACCGAGAGTATTAAGTCCTCCATCCTGTTTACTTCTTCCACTCTTGTAAACCAAAGCGAGACACAAGGGGGTCTTGTATCTCTCCACTGCCGGGCTATACATGATCGGGCAGCATTAAAGAAATGGCGCAATATTGAATTATTATTATACATTTTAATAGAGTTGAGCGGACACCTGGATGTTCGGGTTCGGCGGGTTCGGCCGAACTTCGGAAAAAAGTCCAGGTTCGGGACCGAACTTGACCCAGAACTCCGAACCCCATTGAAGTCAATGGGGACCCGAACTTTTGAACACTAAAATGGCTGTAAAAAAGTAATGGAAAGGGCTAGAGGGCTGCAAATGGCAACAAAATGTTGTTAAGAGCATGGCAAGTGATCTGCAAACAAATGTGGTTAGGGAAATAACTTAAAATAACATAAAAAAATAAAAAATAAAAATAAAATGCTGAAGGCCCCCTTCTCAGCAGAAGAGGTACAGGAAGTCATTAAGAACCTCAGAAACTCAACGGCACGATGCCGCACATATGGTGGGAATACCCCAGAATACGCACTTTCTGGAAAAAATTATTCAATTTAATGGATAAGATAGTGGGAAAATAAAATACTTGGAAAGTAAAAAAATGAAAAAATTATAATCTTGACCTAGGAGGACGAGGTTCAAATGGAGTAGGAGGTTGAGGTGGCGGTAGATGTGGCGGTGTAGGTGGAAGCGGCGGTGGAGGAGGACAAGGTAGCCAACACTGGTTCAAAAATACAACAATGGCTGGGTAAGGCTAGTGGTGAATGATGTGTCGAATTCTGTCCCCGTCGCATAGTGTCCGCCCTGTACTGCTCTTGCTCAGTACGTAGGACAAGGGGATTTCGAAACTCTCCGAAGACGATGCGTGGTGACTCCAGGTTCAAGCCACATCATCCGAGGTTGAAGCCTAGCCAAGCAAGCCCGTGAGGGGCCCTGTTACTTTGTGCTACCGTATGTCCACTTGGATGGTGGGGCTTAAACCTGCACTCACTGCCCAGGTGACATTCATCTTTGGAGATTTTGTGAATCTCCTTGTCCTCCGTACTGCGCAAGCACTGCACCTGCGCAGTAAGTGGCCGGACACTATCCAATAGCAAGACAGTTTTCATCAGAACACCGGTATATGTGTCTATTCTGCACAAGGTACGGCCAAGTCCTGTGGGATCCATGCCTGGTTCATTTTAATGAACGTGAGCTTGTCCACATTGGCTCTGGCTCTTTGAAGACCCAGAAGTTGAAGGGGGCAGACCCGTCATTCAGTACGTGTAGGCGTGTGCACGCATACTGCTTCACCATGTTGGTGAAATGCTGCCTCCTGCTAAGACGTTCCATCTCAGCTGGTGGTGCTGGTTGTTGTGGCGTGCTGACAAAGCTTTTCCACATTTCGGCCATGCTAACCCTGCCTCGGCTGTGTTGGCGACCTCTTCCTCCTCCTCTGCCTTGGCCTTGTGCTTCCACCGTACCCCCGCTTCCAAGTGGGAATGCCACCAGCAGCGCGTCTACCAGCGTGCGCTTGTACTCGCGCATCTTACGATCACGCTCCAGTGAGGTAATTAAGGATGGCACGTTGTCCTTGTATCCAGCAGGGTGGCCACCCAATAATCAGCACCAGTTAAAATGTGGGAAACTCGACGGTCGTTGCGGAGACACTGCAGCATGTAATCGCTCATGTGTGCCAGGCTGCCCAGAGGCATAGAAAAGCTGTCCTCTGTGGGAGATGTATCGTCTGTATCCCCCCAGCCACGCACCAGTGATGGACATGAGCTGGTCTGGGTGCCACCCTGCTGTGAACATGGTTCCTCCTCCTCCTCCATCTCCTCCTCATCCTCCACCTCGTCATCCTCCAGAACTGTGCCCTTGCTGCCGGACAATTGTGTACCTAGCGCTTGTTGGTGCAGGAACCCACCCTCATAGCCACTTGTAAATGACTGAGCTGAAAGCCTTGGAAATGAACCCTCTTCCTCCTCTTCCTCCTCCTCCTCCTCCTCCTGTGTCACATCCTCTTCCATCATCGCTTGAAGCGTTTTTTCAAGGAGGCATAGAACTGGGATAGTAACGATGAGAACGGCGTCATCGGCACTGGCCATGTTGGTGGAGTACTCGAAACAGCGCAACAAGGCACACAGGTCTCGCATGGAGGCCCAGTTATTGGCGGTGAAGTGGTGCTGATCCGCAGAGTGACTCACGCATGCGTGCTGCAGCTGAGACTCCACTATCGCCTGCTGCTGCTCGCACAGTCTGGCAAGCATGTGCAAGGTGGAGTTCCACCTTGTGGGCACATCACATATGAGACGGTGAGCTGGAAGGCCGAAGTTACGCTGCAGCGCTGACAGGCGAGCAGCAGCAGGGTGAGAACGCTGAAAGTGCGCACAGATGGCCCGCACTTTCTGCAGCAGCTCTGGCATATCGGGGTAATTCTTAAGGAACCTCTGGACCACCAAGTTCAGCACATGCGCCAGGCAGGGGATGTGCGTCAAACCGCCTAGGCCCAGAGCTGCTACGAGATTTCGCCCATTATCGCACACCACCAGGCCGGGCTTGAGGCTCACTGCCACCAACCACTCATCGGTCTGTTATTCCATGTCCCTCCACAACTCCTGCGCGGTGTGGGGTTTTTCCCCCAAACAGGAAAGTTTTAAAACTGGCTGCTGTCGTTTAGCCCTGGCTGTGCTGAAGTTGGTGGTGAAGGTGTTACGCTGACCGGATGAGGAGGCGGTAGAGGATGAGGAGGCGGAGTAGGAGGAGTTAGCAACAGGAGGCAAACTGAAGTGCCCTGCAATCCTCGGTAGTGGGAGGACATGCGCAAAACTGCTATCCGCCTCAGGCCCAGCCGCCACTACATTTACCCAGTGTGCTGTTAGGGAGATATAACGTCCCTGACCGTGCTTACTGGTCCACGCATCCGTAGTTAGGCGGACCTTGACACAGATGGCGTTGCGCAGTGCACACCTGATTTTGTCCCCCACTTGGTTGTGCAGGGAAGGGATAGCTCGTCTGGAAAAGTAGTGGCGGCTGGGCACGACGTACTGTGGGACAGCCAATGACATCAGCCTTTTAAAACTCTGCGTCTCCACCAGACAGAATGACAGCATTTCAAAGGCGAGGAATTTTGAAATGCTGGCATTCAGGGCCAGGGATCGCGGGTGGCTAGGGGGTACTTCATTTTCTGCTCCAGTGTTTGGGAAATAAAGAGCTGAACGCTTCCATGGGACATTGTGGAGATGGTTGGTGACCCAGGTGGTAGTGTTGCTGGCAGATCCTCTGTTTGCGGGTTGGCAGGTGTCATTGTCACTACAGAGGTGGATGAAGAGGCTGAGACTGCAGCAGAAGAGGAAGCAGGAGGAGCCAGAGACCTTTCTTGGTTTTTGAGGTGTCTACTCCACTGCATCTCGTGCTTTGCACTTAGATGCCTGGTCATGCAGGTTGTGCTCAGGTTGAGAACATTTATGCCTCGCTTCAAGCTCTGATTGCACAGCGTGCAAACCACTCGTGTCTTGTCATCAGCACATTGTCTGAAGAACTGCCACGCTAGGGAACTCCTTGGACCTGGCTTTGGTGTGCTCGGTCCCTTGGTGCGTTGGGCAGTAGCAGACGTACTGTCTAGGGGATGGACGCTCCGCTTTTGCACCCTGCTCCCTCTTCTGCTGTGCTGGTGGCTCTGTGCGACCACCGCCTCTTCCTCCGAACCACACTGGTCACCTGCATGACGTTGATTCCATGTGGGGTCAAGGACCTCATCGTCCTCCACATCATCTTCCACCCAGTCTTCACCCCTGCCTTCCTTGTCGGTCTGCACAATAGCGAAAGCAGCAGCAGTTGGCACCTGTGTTTCGTCATCATCCGAGACGTGCTGCGATGGTCCTCCCATGTACTCATCATAAAACATAAGTGGTTGGGCATCGGTGCACACAATCTCTTCCACTTCTGGGGCAGGGCTAGGAGGATGGCCCTGGGAAACCCTGCTAACAGAGTCATCAAAAAGCAGAAGAGACTGCTGCATGATTTGGGGCTCAGACTGATTGGCTGATTTGCAAGGGGGTGAGGTGAAAGACTGATGGACATCGGCTGCAGGTGCCAACTCTGAACTTTTATCAGGAGACTGGGTGGGAGACAATGTGAAGGAACCGGAGGCACTGTCAGCAACCCAATCTACTATCGCCTGTACTTGTCCTGACCTCAACATTCGTACAGCCTCATTAGGCGCGCCAAAATACCACTGCAGGCTCTGTCGCCTACTGGCACCTGAGGAAGGTGTTTCACTAGTGCGTGTAGCTGGCACAGATCGACCACGTCCTCTCCCTGCAACAGGAGCACCACCAGCAGCACCACGACCCGGGCCACGTCCCCTTTTTGATGATCTCCTCATATTTTCAAAATTTATGATCTCGCCCTAAATAGGTGTTTTTGTCAATAGCAGAATACACGTACAGTGTCTAAAGCGTTTATGAAAACGCAGAAAATGCTATTGTGAAAAAAAAAAAACACAGCAAAATTAAATTTTTTTGCAATGTTTTTCCAGTATCAGGATACACGGATAGTGTCTAAAGCGTTTATGAAAATGCAGAAAATGCTATTGGGGAAAAAAAAACACTGCAAAATTAAATTTTTTTGCAATGTTTTTCCAATATCAGAATACACGGATAGTGTCTAAAGTGTTTATGAACTATTATGAATTTTTTTGCAATGTTTTTCAAATATCAGAATACATGGATAGTGTCTAAAGCGTTTATGAAAACGCAGAAAATGCTATTGTGAAAAAAAAAAACACCGCAAAATTTAATTTTCCAATATCAGAATAAACGGATAGTGTCTAAAGCGTTTATGAACACACAGAAAATGCTATTGGGAAAAAAAAACACCGCAAAATTAAATTTTTTTGCAATGTTTTTCAAATATCAGAATACACAGATAGTGTCTAAAGTGTTTATGAAAATGCAGAAAATGCTATTGGGAAAAAAAAACACTGCAAAATTAAATTTTTTTGCAATGTTTTTCCAATATCAGAATACACGGATAGTGTCTAAAGCATTTATGAAAACGCAGAAAATGCTATTGGGAAAAAAAAAAAACACTGCAAAATTAAAAATTTTTGCAATGTTTTTCCAATATCAGAATACACGGATAGTGTCTAAAGCGTTTATGAAAACGCAGAAAATGCTATTGGGAAAAAAAAAACACAGCAAAATTTAATTATTTTGCAATGTTTTTCCAATATCAGAATACACGGATAGTGTCTAAAGCGTTTATGAAAACGCAGAAAATGCTATTGGGAAAAAAAAAAACACTGCAAAATTAAAATTTTTTGCAATGTTTTTCCAATATCAGAATACACGGATAGTGTCTAAAGCGTTTATGAAAACGCAGAAAATGCTATTGGGAAAAAAAAAAAACACAGCAAAATTGAATTATTTTGCAATGTTTTTCCAATATCAGAATACACGGATAGTGTCTAAAGCGTTTATGAAAACGCAGAAAAATGCTATTGGGAAAAAAAAACACAGCAAAATTTAATTTTTTTGCAATGTTTTTCCAATATCAGAATACACACAGAGTATGGTGTATCTGTTAGTAAAATATGCAGTGCAGTGATGGTGCACTGAGCTTGCAGGTAAAACTTATATTTTGTCTGGCACTGGCCTCATCGCACTGTTAAAAGACTGTGCACTGCACCCCAGCCAGGGTACAATTGATTTAGGAATCTCTTCAATAATTCTCTCTGCCTCTTTCTTTTCCTTAACCACCTGAGACCCAGGCCAATTCTGACATTTCTCTCCTACATGTAAAATTCCAAATTTTTTTGATAGAAAATTACATAGAACCCCCAAACATTATATATGTTTTTTTAGCAAAGACCCTAAAGAATACAATGGCGGTCATTGCAACTTTTTATCTCGCACGGTATTTGCGCAGCAATTTTTCGAACGCGTTTTTTTCAGAAAAAAAACAGTTTCCTGCTTTAAAAAAAAACAAAACAGTAAAGTTAGCCCAATTTCTTTGCATAATGTGAAAGATGAAGATACGCCGAGTAAATAGATACCAAACATGTCACGCTTCAAAATTGCATGCGCTTGTGGAATGGCGCCAAACTTTGGTATTTAAAAATCCCCATAGTCGACGCTTTAACATTTTTTACTGGTTACATATTTTGAGTTACAGAGGAGGTCTAGGGCTAGAATTATTGCTCTCGCTCTAACGTTCGCGGCGATACCTCACATGTGTGGTTTGAACACCGTTTTCATATGTGGGCCGGACTTGCGTATGCGTTCGCTTCTGCGTACGAGCTCGCGGGGACAGGGCGCTTTACATTTTTTTTTTTTTTTTTTATTGTTCATTTTACTTTATTTTTTTAGTTCAACAACTTTAAAAAAAAAAAAAAATATTTGATTACTTTTATTCCTATTACAAGGAATGTAAACATCCCTTGTAATAGGAATATTACATGATCGGACCTTTTTACAGTGAGATATGGGGTCAATAAGACCCCACATCTCACCTCTAGGCTGGGAAGCCTAAAATCAAAAAAAAAAAAAAAAACGATCACCGCTTCCCAGCGGAGGCGGCGCCGTTTTTTGAATGCAGAGGCCGGGCGTGACGTCATAACATCGCGCCCGGCCTCCGAACGATCATAGAGACTCCGGCGACCATCTGGTCCGCCGGAAATCTCTATGATCATCATCCGGTGCCGGCGGATCCCGAGTCCGACTCACCGATGGAAGCGGTGAGTCGGTAGAAGCACCGGAGGGCGGCGGGAGGGGGGGGCGTCCCCTCCCGCCGCCCGTAAGAACGATCAAGCGGCGGAACAGCCGCTATGATCATTCTTATGGTGCAGGGAATCGCCGGCTGAAACCGGCAATATCTGAATGATGTCTGTAGCTACAGGCATCATTCAGATATACCCCTGAGACCAAAAAGACGTCATATGACGTACTCTGGGTCTCAGGTGGTTAATAAAGAAACTCCCTACTCTACTCTAGCGATCTAGATCGCTCACTGATCTAACTAATTTGAAGAAAATTAAAGGAATGTGGACTGACTGACTGACTGATTTTATCACACTAACTCCTAAAATCCTCTCTCTTAGCAGCACAGGAACCTGTCTATAGCAGAATGACGCTATGTGCTGTGTGTCTGGACTATATATAGAGGCAGGGTCACATGCTGCACTGCCCAATCACAGCCATGCCATTAGTAGGCATGGCTGTGATGGCTTCTAAGGGCACACTAGTGAAACTAGCGTCGATTGGCTGCCCTGCAGCTTCTAAAAGGCGCCAATACATCGCCGAACACCGGACCCGAACTTACAGCCAATAGTTCGGGTTCGGGTCTGTGCCCCGGACACCTAAAAGTCCGGTACGGACCCGAACTTTACAGTTTGGGTTCGCTCAACCCTACATTTTAACTCAAAAGCAGAAAAGAATGGACTGGACTGAAGCAATAGAGTGACTATGTAGAAAGTACCTCTGTACGTGACCCTTTAAATGCCTGCCCGTGGGTCGCGTGCCCGCCGCCACCCGGTCGGGAGCTCCGTGACCCCGGCCGCGGGACCAGCGGACCCGATCGCCGCTGGTGTCCCGCGATTGGGTCACAGAGCTAAAGAACGGGGAGAGGTTTGTGTAAACAAACCTCCCCCCGCGCTTCCTACTCTGCCTGTCATTGATCATCTGTTTCCGGTCATCGGGAAAGCCGATCAATGACGTCAGATGTCAGCCCCGCCCCCTAATGTACAAAAACACACACACGTCACACCCCATAACCCCTCCCCTCCCCCTAGTGGTTAACTCTTTCACTACAACTGTAATTTATACAGGAATCAATGCATTTAAATAGCATTGATTGCTGTATAAATGACAATGGTCCCAAAAATGTGTCCAAAATGTCCGATGTGTCCGCCATAATGTCGCAGTAACAATAAAAATCGCTGATCGCCGCCATTACTAGTAAAAAAAATATATTAATAAAAATGCTATAAAACTATCCCCTATTTTGTAAACGCTATAACTTTTGCGCAAACCAATCAATAATCGCTAATTGCGATTTTTTTTACCAAAAATATGTAGAAGAATAGGTATCGGCCTAAACTGAGGAAAAAAAAATTTTTTTATATATTTTTGGGGATATTTATTATAGCAAAAAGCAAAAAATATTGCATTGTTTTCAAAATTGTCGCTCTACTTTTGTTTATAGCGCAAAAAATAAAAACCGCAGGGGCGATCAAGTACCACCAAAAGAAAGCTCTATTTGTTGGAAAAAAAGGACGCCAATTTTGTTTGGGAGCCACGTCGCACGAACCGCGCAATTGTCAGTTAAAGCGACGCAGTGCCGAATCGCAAAAAGGGGCCTGGTCCTTTGGCTGCCAATTGGTCCGGGCTGAAGTGGTTAAAAAAAATCAATTTTTTCTCTGAAAGTTGCTAAGCTCCTTATACCTCCATGATAAACAAAGGAAATGCTAACCATGGAACCCTCCACTGATACATGAGAGAAGTAGGCATAGCCACCCAGGGACAGAATTTTGCAAGATTACTAAATGAAAATAAGGGGGGAAACGCTTGAACAAAAGAAAACTGATGTAGTATTCACATATACAGTCTATTGATCTGCAATACATTGCATTTTTGCTTTTCAATTTAGATATGCATTTAGAAATAATAATTCTGTTTAATGTATTCATAACCAATATAGAGGATGGCATACAGTAAAAAACCCAATCTCAGTGTTTGCTGATGATACAAAGCTAAGCAGGGCAATAACTTCACAGCAGGATATAGAAACTTTACAAGAGGACCTCAATAAAATAATGGAATGGGCAACTACCTGACAAATGAGGTTTAATGTTGGAAAATGTAAAGTAATGCACTTGGGGGCCAAAAACATAAATGCTAATTACTTGCAAGGAGGAGAACCATTGGGGGATTCCAGGATGAAAATGACCTGGGGGCCCTAGAAAATCATAAGCTCAGCAATAGCATGCAATGCCAAGCTGCAGCAAACAAAGCAAGCAGACTATTAGCACATGTAAAATGGTATCTATCAAGAGATAAAGCCATAATTCTACAACTTTACAAGACTCTAGTTCAGCCATATCTTGATTTTGCCATGCAGTTCTGGTCACCAGGCTTTCAGAAAGGATGTACTGGAACTGGAGAGAGCTCAGAGAAAGCTAACAAAGCTGTAAGTGGACTGGAGGACCTCAGTTATCAGGAACAAGTACAAACACTTATCTTTTTCTTCCTGGAGAAGCAACGCTTGAGAGGAGATATGAGAGAAATATACAAATACCTAAATGGTGATTCTAGCATAGGGAGGAAACTATTCAGTTTCAGGGAGCGGTAAGGATCTGGAACTCCCTCCCACAATCAGTGGTGTCACCTGGAAGTATCGATAGTTTAACCACTACAATACAGGGCACTTTTGCCCCCTTCCTTCCCAGCCCAATTTTCAGCTTTCAGCGCTCTCGCACTTTCAATGACAAGTGCGCGGTAGTGCTACGCTGTACCCAAATAAAATTTTTATCATTTTGTTTGCACAAATAGAGCTTTAGTTTGGTGGTATTTATTCATGACTCCGTTTTTTATTTTTTGCGATATAAGCGAAAAAATAGCGGAAATTTTGAAAAAAAACTATATTGTCTCCTTTCTTTTTTAAAAGAAATCCAATAAAATCAATTTTTTTTAATAAATTTAAGCCAAAATGTATTCTGCTACATGTTTTTAGTAAAACAAATTCCGTTAAGTGTATAATAATGGGTTTGCGTGATCACGGACATATGTACGCAAATGATCATGTACAGATGTGTGCAGGTGATCACGGACATATGTGTGCAGATAATCATTGGCACATGTTATTTTTACTGGGACATATGTGGGGGACATGTGTTTTTATTATTTGGGGACATGTGTTTTTATGTTTTGGGGACATGTGTTTTGGGGACATGTATGTTTTGGGGACATGTGTGGGGACATGTGTGGTGTGTTGTGTGTTTACACTAGACTGGTGATCAGTGAGTAAAAAGCTGTAAAAAAAACAGCTAATACTCACTGATCACCAGCCGGCTGCAGCGATCCGCTCTCCTCACCGACGACTTCCGTGTGAGGAGAGGAGAGCCGATTGCCTAGCAACCGGCTGTTTGCTTACATCACATGACGGCTGTGATTGGACACGGCCGTCATGTGATCAGGAGGGCCAATTACAGAGCCCTCCTGCCGATCCAAGATGGGCCGTGTCCGGGTGACACGAGTGCATCGGGAGCGCGCCGCTGCGTGGGCACGCGCGTGCGCGATCCCGCTACTTCTGATGGACGTTCAGGAACATCTGATGAGAAGTAGATGGCTCCCACCCGGCCGTATATATACAGTGGCCGGGTGGGAAGTGGTTAAAAAAACTCTTAGGCCCCCTTTCACACGGACTTTCCGATCAGGTACGCCAGCAGTTTTTCAGGCAGACCTGATCGGACACTCCATTCACCTCTGTGGAGTGGTGGATGTCAGCGGTGACATGTCTGCTGACATCCGCAGATATCTGATCCGATCCTGTCCGTGAAAACAAGACGGATGATGACCCTATTTTCCATCCGTTTGGAGGATCGGATCAGATTAAAAACAAACAGGCAGTCCATTTTTATCCGATCTCCCCATAGAGGAGAGCGGGGCTCTGACAGGTCCATCTCAGCACAGTAAGCAGAGACGGACCTGTCGTCCACCTGCTCAGCAGGAATCAGCGGATCAATCCCCTGCTGAGCAAAGCCGAGTCCGTCGGGTGGACCGCCCGTGTGAAAGAGCCCTAAAACTGGCATCTTATACAGGGATATTGGAAAATATTTTCATATAAACACACAAACACACACACCTACACAGGTTGAACTAGATGGACTGGTGTCTTTAATCAATCTTACCAACTATGTAATTAAGGAAAGTATCTTTCAAAAAACCACATAGAAGCCAATATATGATCATTATAAATGCCATTCCTAGAATCAATAGCTCAGCAGAAAAAAGTAAACCTCATTTTTACCTTCTTGTCCAGCAAAATTATGCTCCATGGCTTAGACTGTTTCATGGAACAATTTTTCAAAATATATATTTTTTTCTATATTATAATGTCATGTACTGCTAGGAGAACCAGTTTATATAATGAATAAATGCATCCTCCTGAAATCTTCTGATAATTTTATTATTACTATTTAATCTTCAGAGGCCCAATTAGGAAGATATTCAGAAGCAGCAGGGTATTTCTTGTTGTATAATCATATTATTTTCAAACTAAACAAGTAATTTACTGACTGTAAACATATATTTTAGATATTTTAGCATCACAAAAATAAGTTTATTATGCTTGGAAACCGTAATGCCAAAATTTGTGTACCTAATGTTGTACCTTTTTTTTCAACCATTACAATGGAATATTACTGAACCTGCTATTTTTTTAATTATTTTCAAATAATATTATTTTATGGCCCCCTAAAGCAACCAGATAAATCAACAGCCTTTGAGGTTATTACTTATTAATTCTTTTGCGCCTAAGGGTAAAACAAATCTTAATTCCTAAGCCCAATTTTGCAACTTTGACATGTGTTAGTAAAACCGTACATATCAGCACAACTACTTTGTGCATTCAGGTGGATTATACCTTGATTTTTACAGGAAAAATATGGTTTTCATTTGGCGGTAAAGGATATCTCCTAATTTCTTTTATTAGCAAAGGAAAACTGGCCCAAATTAGTAAAAAAATATATATATTTTTAAACATTGTCTCCTCCCTCCAACAATCTTTTCCATTTATATGGAATGAAACCGCCATTAGTTACTTAGGTAGCTCTTTGACAGCCAAGTCGGAAGCCCTTTACACACATAATTATCCCAAACTCTTCAAGAAACTGGAGGCTGATCTTAAGCTTTGGTCCAAACATGAACTATCCTGGCTTGGTCGAATCAACTCCATAAAAATGACCCTTCTCCACAAAATACTATACTTCTTCTGCACACTTCCTATCCCGGTCAGAAAAGACCACCTACGTTCACTCCAAAGTAGCATCCTAAAGTACGTATGGGGTAATAAAGGCTACCGCATTCCACAAAACACTCTCTTCCTTCATAGACACAGGGGTGGATTAGGCCTTCCGAACTTACATAAATACTATCTAGCAGCTCGACCAGCCCAGCTTTCTACAATATATTCCAGATATGAAAAAACAGATTGGATAGCTATAGAACGTCAGGCCACCCCCACTTTCACTTTGGACTTTTTACTTTGGTGCCCCCCAAAAAACCAGGCCCCCCATTATGTCACCCACTCTATCCCACTCGTGTTCTCTTTGGGACTCCCTCCGTCCTCTGCCATCACTGGTCTCCACGGGACGTTCTCTAGCACACCTCTTCCATAACCCCGATTTCCCTCCCGGTCTGGACATCTCAGCCTTTCGATGGTGGCTTGATAAGGGGCTATACCGGATAGGGCACTATTTTACATCCAAAGGTCCACTTACCCTTCACTACTGCATCCAACATCTTGATCTCCCTGATCATGAAAGATTTCGCTTTCACCAAATCTCCCATTTTCTCAACTCAATATGGAAAGAAAAACCTCTTCCTCCCAAATTTACTGAATATGAGATGTGGTGCGGACAAGCTATGGAACAGAGGGGAGGCATTTCGGTAATATACTCAGCCCTCACTTACCCAATGGAGAAGTCCTCTTACATGACAGCTTGGGAGGCAGACTTCAAACTCAACCACAGTCTGGAGACCTGGCAATTGGCTCTCACCAAATCATTTCAGGGAATTCAAAATACATCCCTCATGGAGGCCAGTGGTAAACTACTATTCAGATGGTATCTCACCCCTACCAAACTGGCAGCTATCTACCCGTCTGCGAACCCATTATGTTTCAGGGGATGCCAACATCTGGGATCTATGGCCCACATATGGTGGGAATGTCCTAGGATTCGCTCCTTTTGGAGAAAAATTTTCATCATGATATTCAAGGTGACGAATTGCCAGGTACCCAGATCTCCAGAGGTTGCTTTACTCAACTATCCAATCCCCAACCTGCCCAAAGCATCTCAGAGACTGATCCACTTTATATTCTTAGGCACTAAAATCTCCATTGCCACTGCATGGAAAAAAACAATGCCCTCATTTCATGCTGTCAAGAGGAAGATATCTTGGATCATGTCCCAGGAAAAACTTTCCAGTATCTTAACGGACACCTCAGCTAAATTCCGAAGGGTCTAGGAACCCTGGGCCCGATATGTGGGAGTTTCCCTCATACCGGGAGTTCAAGTCCACTCCCCCTCTTGACCATGTATCCTAAACTATTCCTTTCCACATACCCCCTGGCACATCTCCAATCTCCCTAACACTCAACCCTATCCTTCTACTGCTCCTTTATCATCCCCTTTTCTCTTGTCTTCCTCTTCCTTTCCTCTCTCTTTCTGTCTCTCGTATTGTATAAGATGTATACAGGTGACTGTTTTTATTCAACATCTAATGCATCTAATGCAAGCAAACTTGGCCCTGGCGTAGAGAGCCTTTACCCTTTTATCCCTTATTTCTAACCAACCAGGGTATGGCCTGGGGGTTGTGGTGGTCTCCCTTTTCTCCTGACACAGTCAGCTCCCATTAGGGATGTCAGGGGGCAAGGGACCCCCTTGACCCCTGAGGCTATCCTGTCAGTTTGTTTTTTTTTGTACTCTATTTAGGATTTTTTCTGTTTCTTGTTGGCTCATATATTGATTTATATTCTTTGAGTCTCAGCTACGTATACACTTTTGATTGTAGTAATTGTTGACCATGGAAGGTACTTCTAATCGAAGGAGGCCTTCCCTTCTGTTTATTGTACAAATATACAGTTTTCATGTTTGTATATGACTTTCCTTAATAAAAAACAGTTTGAAAGAAAATATATATATTTTTAATTTAGCTGTATATTTCTTGCTACTACCATAACCTACCCCCAAAGAACAACCCAAAACAAATTCTCCCACTCCTGATGATCACAGCAATACCACATATGTGTTTGTTAGTTGTTGTATGTACACATAGTTTTTTTTTATCCTACCTAAATCACACTGACACTAACTGACACTGATACTAATTAAAAGCAAATCTGTCCCAAAAATACTGAACCTGACCTTTGAACATAACATTGACCTTTGGCCTTGACCTTTGACTCTGACCTTGACCCAAACACTAACCATGGCATTGACCTAGATCCAACCTTTATCTACAGTACGTATTTTTTTTACATTTTTTTTTCATTTTACCGTATTTATTTTTTATTATTATACTTTTATTTTTTTCTACGGACTTTTTTTTCTATTACTGCAAGGACAGAGAAAGATACAATGTATCTTTCTAATTCATTCACAGACACAGAGAAAACACAGGGGTGGGCTTCATAGTGACTGATCACTGTGATAGCCAATCAGAAGCTATCACAGCGATCAGGTGACCCGGAATTGGACGTTCCGGGTCCCGATGGTTAGAACGGGGCCCAGAGCTATCGGTAAGAACCTGGTCACTGTGCTGGGACGTGCTCCCAGCACAAAGGTAGATACGCAAATATGCTGCCCCACAGCAAAAAGCCCAGTGCAGTGGGGCCACATATTTGTGTTACGTCGGTGCCAAGGGGTTAACATTAATAAACAGGTAAATTATTTGCATTTATAAACATACCCAGGAATTGTTTTAACTACCTCAATACTAGGCACTTTCACCCCCTTCCTTCCCAGACCAATATTCAGCTTTCAGCGCTGTCAGACTATAAAATGACAATTGCGCGGTCATTCTACACTGTACCCAAATTAATTTTTTTTTTTTCCACACGAATAGAGCTTTCTTTTGGTGGTATTTAATAACCACTGGGGTTTTTATTTGTTACGCAACAAACGAAAAAAAAAAAAAACAGTTTTGCAAATAAGTAATTTCTCTTCATAAATTTTGACTAAAAATTGTGCTGCTACATGTCTATGGTAAAAATATCCCACATCGGTGTATATTATTTGGTCTGCGTGAAAGGTATAGAGTCCAAAAGCTATGGTGCCAGTCATTGAAAACTGATCACACCTGATGTGCTGACAGCCAATCTAACTTCTTGAGGCCCTAACAAGACTAGACAGTACAAATATTCCCAAAATTACCCCTTTTTGGAAAGTAGACAGTCCAAGGTATTTAGTAGGAAGCATGACAAGTTTTTTGAAGTTGTAATTTGTTCCCCACAATTCTTTGGAAAATGTAAAAATTATTATTATTATTTTTTTTCACAAAAATGTCATATTAACAAGTTATTTCTCACACACAGCACATGCATACTTTCAACTACACCCCAAAACACATTTTGCTACTCGTCCTGAGTATGGTGATACCACATGTGTTAGACTTTTTCACAGCCTGGCCACATAGAGAAGTGCAACAACCAAACACCTTCAGCCATTATCCACTTTAAGACCAGGCCTTCTTCTGACGTGTTTTGTTTACAAGTAAAAACCTGTATTTTTGCTAGAAAATGACTTAGAACCCCCAAACATTATATATTTTTGTATCAGATGCCCTAGAGAATAAAATGGGGGGGGTTTGCAAATTTTTATGTCACGCAGTATTTGCGCAGCAGTTTTTCGAACACAAATTTACAGACTAATGCATAAATACATTTTAACTCATTTCAATGCACACAGTGACAATATAATACCCACATTTACGGTAAAATAGGAGCTAGCCAGACAAATTTGTCTAGGGAGTTCAAATGAGATAGCCAGACAAATTTGGCTAGGGAGTTCAAGAGGATGGGAGGAGGAGACAAGGGAGCTAGAGAGCAGGAGGTCTTGAGAGGAGTGAAGAGGATGGTTTGTATGTTGTTGTTAATATTTTGAATTTTATTTGATTGGCCAATGGGAAACCAGTGGAGGTATTGGCAAAGAGGGGTGGCAGACACTGAGTGGTTGGTGAGGTGGACGAGACTGGCAGCAGCATTCATGATAGACTGAAGAGGGCATAGCCTGCAAAAAGGTAGGCCTATAAGGAGGGACTTACAATAGTCAAGGCGAGAGTGGATAAGAGAGTGGATAAGTTGCTTAATGTTTTCAACATTTAAAAACATGAAGATGTTATGGAGATGAAGTCTACAAGATTTGGATTTAGGGCTTAAAGGACAAGTCAGAATTCAGGACTGGCATGAGTGGAGGGACTGATAGTTGTATTATTTTAAAAGAGATGTCAGGGGAGGGGAGATGGGCAGGAGGTAATATTATGAGCTCAGTTTTAGAAAGATTAATGCCCCGTACACACGGTCGGAAATTCTGACGGGAAAAGTCTGATCGGATTATGTTGTTGGAAAATCCGATCGTGTGTGGGCTCTATCAGACTTTTTCCGTCGGAGAGCATGACCTTAAATTTTCCGACAACAAAATATTATCAGACTTTTTCGTACAATGTACCACGCATGCTCAGAATAAATTTGGGGACCAAAGATATTGGCTACTGGCCTCTACGTAGTCCCGTCGTACGTTTTGTACGTCACCTCGTTCGGAACGATCGGAATTTCTGACAACTTTGTCCGTCCGTGTGTATGCAACACAAGTTTCGGACAAAATCTGTTGGAGAAAATCAGACGGATTTTGTGGTCGGATTGTCCGACCGTGTGTACGGGGCATAAGGGTGAGAAAGTGGTGCAACAGCCAAGCTCATATGTCAGTTAGTAAGGTAGTAACGCGAGAGGAGACTGAAGGAGTATGGAGCAGAGAGATAGATTTAGATGTCATCAGCATAAAGATGGTACTGGAAGCCATGGGAGTTTATCAGGTGACCAAGGGAGGAGATGTAGATGGAAAAGAGGAGGGGTCTGAAGAATTGCATCAATCTTGTTTCTGAAGTGATTGGAAGCAGTGAGTGAGTTATTGGATGGAGGTGGTGTTGGAGAAAGTAGAGAGTTAAAAGTAGAAGAGAAATGACAAGGACTGGATGACAAAGTGTTAATGAGAATGATAAAGTAAACTTTAATAATATCTCCCAAGGGCCTATAGGCAGCTGAAAAAAGTTAAACTAGACCAAATATATCAAAAAAATAATTTATTGCGTACAAATATATAGTATATGGAACATGAATTAAAAGCTACATGAGCTCTGGTATGAATGATATTTAGAGAATGAGATGTCAATATTACATATGCAGATAGCAAAAAAATGCAAAGTGTATTTCTTAACACCGAATGCTACCGCTCAGAAAATACCGTTTCTATCGTATTCTGTCCTGATCTTCTTCAGGGAGGTGAAGACATCAAATATTATAAAACATATCAAAATTATAGCATTTTGTAAAAAAAATAAAAAAAAGAAGTGCACATATATGAACACATCATCCAATTGATAGTCCGATCCGACCCGCTTTTTCTTGCCCTGGTCTTCTCGTCCTGCAGCTTCTTCCACGGCGTCTCTTCTTCTTTGTGGGCTGCTCCGCGCAATGGGAGGCCCACAAAGAAGAAGAGACGCCGTGGAAGAAGATGCCGGACTAGAAGACCAGGGCAAGAAGAAGCGGATCGGAGGAAGAAGAAGAAGATGAAGAAACTGAAGGATGAAGAAAGGAAGAAGACCAGAAGAAAGAAGATGAAAGAAGACTTTAATAAAGGAATTGTCAAAGACCGTCTCCTGTCATTTTCAACATTTTTGTCAGTTTTTTGGTGAAATGGTAGGGGTACTTTTGTAACCTCTTACCATTTCACACAGGGGGGGGAGGCCGGGATCTGGGGGTCCCCTTGTTAAAGGGGGCTTCCAGATTCCGATAAGCCCCACGCCCGCAGACCCCCACAACCAACGGCCAGGGTTGTGGGGACGAGGCGCTTGTCCCCATCAACATGGGGACATGGTGCTTTGTGGGGTCACAGACCCCCAAATCATCCTCCCAATGTTGAGGGAATGTGGCCTGGTACGGTTCAGGAGGGGGGGCGCTCATGAGATATTGTCATAGCGGGTGGTCAGTAGCAGAAAAGAAAAGAGAAAGGTTAAAAGGGCAAATGTTTCTGCGGGTAATTGTTTGCTGCTTGAAGAGATAGGTGGCTGGTGAGATTGTTATCAGAGAGAGGAATTGGGGTGTTGGTGAGGCTACCAGAAGTGAAAAGATGGGAAAAACAAGGTCAAGGGTGTTAGTGAGTGAGGAGTGAGTGGAGGCCTGTGTCTATTGCATTAGGTCAAAAGATGAGGTTAAGTTGAAAATTTGAGATGTAGCTAGGCTGTTAACATTAAAGGTGATGTTAAAATCACCAATAATGATGGAGGGTATTTTAGAGAAAAGAAAGTAGGGCAGCCTGTGAGTGAAGAATGTACTACAGAAAAAGTGATGTTTAAAAAAAAACAAAAAACTAAAAAACATTTCTTGGCCAACTTTGTTTTTATAAACTTGGCTTGGAGATTACCCTCAACATCTATACCAGACCCTTACCTGGGCTAAGGGTCCGGTATGTACTTTAAGGGGGACACAATGTTAAAAAAAAAAAATCCATAAATCATGCAACCAAACTCACAAGGGAAGGAAGGGGCAGAAAGCATGTGCATCCTCTGAAACACCCTAGTCCACATGCCCTCAACATGGGGAGGGTAACTTGCTAGGGGGGCCCTGTTGATGAAGAAAAGGGTCTTTTCCCTACATGCTGGCCCATTGGTAGTGGGGTCTTCATGGGGGGGGGACTTATCAGAATCTGAAGACCTAATTATAAATAGGAGTGCCCCCATATATCTGCCCTCCACTTGTAAATAAGTAAGCGGTTACTAATACACACAAAAGTTACATAGTAAATAAACCTATGCTTTGGAAATTTTATAGATAGGCAACTCCTATTCTCATATTGATTAGTAGTTCCAAATTAGGAATAGCTACTGCCCACTCTTAGACAGACAGAACGTCAAATGCACTAGCTGGTGTAAGCTTCCTCTGTCAGTAGTAGGCAGAGTGAACCTAATTAAAATGGTATGGGCACCTCAACTTCTGTATATTTTTCACAACTCCCCTATGTGGATCTCAAATAAATGGTTCAAATGCATTGATTCCTTAATGTGAGACCTAATATGGGAAAAAAAGAAAGCTATAATTAGTCTAACCACCTTACAATACAGGAAAGACTGAGGGGGACTGGCAGTACCACACCCCAAAAATAACTTTTTGGCTGCACAAATTCAACAGCTAGCGGGGTGGGGGCAGGATGCAGATGAGGACCCTGTAGCTAAATTGGTAACTATATCTTACCCCACATTAAAGGCCACTTCCCATATGGAGATGGATCTACCAAGTGTCCCAACCCTGGCCCCAACTGGTGACCTCATTAGGAAAATATGGAAGGAATTCCTAAAAGCCTTCACTATTAGGGGCCCTTAAGGAACAATCCCAGGTATACAGAACTACTAGAATTGCAGGGATTCTCTCCCTGGAGACAGCAGGGGATATAGTCCTTCCCTCAACTTTATGAGGGGACCATTCTAAAAACATATGAACAGCTATGCTCAGAATTCCAGTTCACTTCAAGAGGCTTTTATACATATCTTCGACTTAGACACGCCCTGCGGGCATAGCAGCAAACACACTCCTTAGTTGTATCATCCTCTTTCTTGCTGATGGAAGTCCTCCAGGTGGACACCTGGAAGGGACTGATATCTAAAATATATGCAGAATTGCTGTCCTCTATTCAGGCTCACGCCTCTCTTAAATGAAGAACTAAGTGGGTGGAAGATATTGGAGATATAGATGGAGATCAGTGGGAAATGGCTTTGGAATCAATACCTGCAACCTCAGTCTCAGCCTCTCACAAAGTCTTGCAACTGTTTATTCTACATAGAGCCTACAGAACACCCATTCAATTCCATGGTTGGGGCAGAAGAGACTCTCCTCTCTTTCCAAAATGTAAAGTGCACCAGGGGGACTTTATACACCTACTTTGGATATGCCCCAAACTCCACCGATATTGGGTGGAAATATCCCAATGTATCTCTAGACTAGCTCAGATAGCGGTACCCCTGAACCCCTTGGTGTAATTACTAGGGGCAATTGACAAGGAGATGTACTGAGGGTAATGTACCACATGATAACCAGGCTGTTATACCTGGCTAGAAAACGTATAGCTAGATATTGGATGGCATCTACAGTCCCCACAGGGAAACAATGGATTACCTATGTTAACTCATTTCTTCTCGGGGAGCGACTAGCCTATAGCCGCAGGAAAGCTATGAAAAAATTTGAGCTCATTTGGCAACCATGGCTGGATGATCCCAATCTTGCACCACCACAATTGGTGATGGACAGACTTTTGCATTAAGACCCGCCATTGATCTCAGAGGGGGGGAGATGGGAGAGAGAGGAGAAAGGAGGCAGGAGAAACAAGTGAGGTCATGTGCAAGGATAAAGCACTAGAAAAAAGAATAGCTACTGCTGTAGGGAAAAGACACAAAAAGATACACTCAACTTCTTTCCAAATATCTGTATTATTTATTTTGTGCAAATGAGGTTTTCTATGCACATGATTACGTAGATATCAAACTAATATTACAATTGTACTTTTATGGTAATAAGGAGCGTAACATAGGCAGGCTCATTTCTAATTAGGACTTGAATGAATGCCAACGTAATCAAAACAATATTAGTGCCGGGTTCACACACATATGCAAAGTAAAAGTAAGTAATTAAGTACAAGTAAAATACAATACAGTGCAATTTCTTATGCAATACACAGTACATAAAATCATTTATATAAAAAAAAATGCCCCATGTCTTTCAGAAATGTGCAAAAAATATGGTTTGGGCGGTGGCTCACATACTCACTGCCTATCTCATTCCTAGCAAGTCAGGCTGCATGCTCAGATAAGAGTCTGAGATTTTGGGGGCGTTTCTTTGCTTTGTATTGTATGGGGTCCACCCTTAAAATCCATACCATGGATTTTTTTTTTTTCTTAGACGTTTTCTTTTGTTTTTCCTTAATGACAACGGTCATAAAAGAGAATGACAGATTTACTGTACATCGTATATCAATATTAGTTTTAGACAAGTACTGAAACAATAAAGAGACAAACAAAGCAGTATTCATCAGCTGATTGTAAACAAGACATTGGAGGGGTGTCAAATAACAGGGTTTCAACTCATTGTAATGATTTATGCTTAAGCTAAAGGTATGAAGGTATGAAATGAACGCCATCTCCCTTCCTTGATCCACTTAGATCAGGTTGGATTTGTCCCAAATAAGGTGCTCAACCTCCTGCATGTGGTCAGCAGGAATAAGACTCCTTGCATCTTTTTAAGCACGGACACGGAGAAGGCCTTTGACAGGGTGGATTTGAAGTTTATGAATTCGGTCTTGAGACATATAGGATTCGGAAACACGATGATGACCTGGATAAACTCAATATACACCAACCCATCAGCTCGTGTCTGGGTCAACGGGGTCCTCTCGGAACCCTTAATGATCAAGAACGGTACTCGCCAGGGGTGCCCATTGTCTCAGCTCCTCTTCACCCTGTCACTGGAACCTTTTCTGCGTACTGTGCGTGCCAACCCACACATCAGAAGATTGCTGCATATGCAGACGACATGCTATTCGTACTCACTAACCCAGCGATATCCCTCCCAAATTTACTACAAGAGTTCAGATCCTATGGTAATATCTCCAATATGAAAATAAATTTTAATAAATCTGAAGCAATGAGTGTAGGAATTCCCCCACGCCTCCTTACGACTCTACCAACTAACTTTAAATTTAATTGGACAAACACAGCACTGAAGTATCTGGGCACATACATTCTTCCCAAACTGTCCCAAATATTTGCCCTGAACTTCCCTCCGTTGCTAGTAGAGACTCACTCCCTACTCACCAAATAGCACACGGGATTACAACCCTGGTTTGGGAGATGCAACATAATCAAGATGTGTATTCTCCCAAAATATTTATACCTTTTACAAGCCCTCCCGATTCAAATCCCCTCACACTATTTTGACCAAACCAGAGCCATATTGTTCGACTTCATATGGGCGCATAAAAGACCTAGACTTGGTGAGGTGCGCATGCGCGGGGCTCTCAAGATGGCCGCGATCGCCTAGAGCTCCGCCGCCTCACGGACCACCGGCACCTGTAGCGTCCCGCTCGGTGCTCCTTTCTGCCCCAAATCGTCAGGGCAACACTATACCACCCCCGGGCACAATCCTGGATGATTGGGGGAAATTATAAAAAGGATTTACGGCCGCTATTTGACTCGGCAGGAGCGGGGGGGAAATCTAAGATGGCCGCCACAGCACAGTCTCTACCTCAGGATCTCCGCTCTGCAGGACAAGTGGACTACAGGTCAGAGCCACCCCACATCCCTGTCATCCCTGTCCCCACTACTCCAGATAACCCCAGAGGTCTCCCCCAAGCCATCACCCCCTCCCCAGCATCCACTGAATCTCTGCTGGGGAGATCCTTCAGTAATTTTGCTCTATCCCCTCTAGAGCCTCACACAGCAATCCATGCAGGATTCCCCTCACAGGATGCCCTACACAGAGATCCTATACTCCATATGGATGCTCTTTTCCACAAATTTTCTGAGCTCCTAGAAAGAGGCTTATCTCAAACAGCTTTTAAATTACAGGGGAACTTAAAGCTGATTTCATCAACCTGGGATCTCGGATCGACGCGATCAAACACAAAATGGAAGATACGATAGCTATCACCAGTCAGAATTCAAAGCACATTTATTCCATTCAGGAACAACTTGACCTGGCCATGGCTCGCATAGATGACCTCGAAAATAGGTCACGGAGATACAACATCAGAATCCGTGGACTTCCAGAGACTGTACCTAACGTTTCTAAAGCAGTTCAGGACCTCTTCAAGCAGCTCATACCCGACATTTCTGCCCCCCACTTGGAATTGGACAGGGCTCACAGAGCCCTTGGACCCCCCAGAAAAGATGGCACCCCGAGGGATGTGATTGTCAAACCCCACCACTACTCTATTAAAGAGGAAGTAATGAAACGAGCCAGATCCGCTCAAAATGTGCTCTGCCTAGGTCACCAAGTTCAGATCTTTGCGGATCTTTCCCCCTCTACGATCCAAAGAAGAAGATCATTAAAACCCCTCCTCCATGCTCTGTCCTTGAGAGACATCAAATACAGATGGGCCTTTCCCTTCGCTGTTAAAATTTCCAATAATGGGAAGCACTAGTGCACTACGCCTTTTCAACCTTTCCAGAAGGAGAAAAATTACTTCTACACCTGAGGATCATTGCCCAAGAAGCAGAGATGGACACCTCCAATGCAGGCCACAGCTCCAACAAAAGACCGACACCCACCAGCCCGCAATCCCCTTTGTGGGTGACAGGAAAAGCCAAGAAGGCCAAAGAGGGTGCTCCCACCTGAAGCTTAACTTCGTCTGAACTGCCTTTTTCTCTTCTCCCTGAACTTCCTTCCGGCATCCTGGACAGGACCGGAGGAACGCACCCCTTTTTCTAGGGGGCCGATCTCCCCACTTATCCGGGACCTTAGTTGTTTCTGGAACTTTGTTCTGTTTGATCTTGACGGTTAACCATTTTCCATGACGTTAGCTAATTGGATCTCCTTTTTGGGCTCTTTGACCCCCTCCCCCACCTTCCGAAGAAGCAGCTCTCTCATTTTGGTCTCTGACTACCTTTACCAATAGACACTGCTCTGTTAACGGGAGGGGGTCCAACAGCCCTGGGGAACAGGCTCTTGCAGGGGCTTGGTCCCCTCTTTTTTTTTTAATGTTTTTCTTCAGATTAGCTAATCTTAACACTGAGTTACCGATTTTTTTTTTTGATATTTTTTATGTTGGGGTTTTTCCCCTATTGGGGTGCCTGGTCTCGTGAGGGAACCCTTGCGTACCTCCCCTACCCTTTGACTTCCTTTGGTGTCTGAGGGTTGGGATATCTGATCTTATATGGGTCAGATACCTAATGATCGCAATACATGGGCCTCGGAGGGCTTCTCCTCCTCCGAACCCCACTTTCCTTGTTCTGGAGTACTTTTTTCTTCTTTTCTATCTCCCCCCCCTCCTCCCTCCCGACTGTTCTCTCTCGAGATGATGTGCCTAACGCTATTTTTCTTTCTAGGAATAATTCAACAAACTGAAATCTTGCACGGTCGATCTTATTCTACACAGTGGGAAGAATTACCTGATGCGGTCCTGCCTTTCAATTTCCACGGGGTAAGTGAGGGCTTCTACAGCTGTTTTGATCTCCCCCTGTTCCATGGCTGATAGTTCCACGATTAGGCTTCACGTGGCCTCTCACAATGTCCAAGGCCTAAATTCCCCAACCAAACGAAGGAAAGTACTTGATTTTTACAAATCCCTTAAATTAGATGTCCTCCTGCTACAGGAAACGCATTTTCCCTCCCGGTATAACCCGAAATTCCTACACTCACACTTCTCTCAATTTTTTTTAGCAAGCGCAGTTACCAAAACTAAAGGTGTAGCAATAGCAATCGCAAAGACCTGCCAATTTATTAAGATTTCGGACCTGGCGGACCCAGATGGAAGGTTTCTTCTGGTGAAGGGCATGGTAGGGGACCACCTCTATTCCCTGGTCTCCTACTATGCTCCGAACAAGGGACAAACCAAATTCTTTGAATCCCTCTTACGCTCCATTACCCCTCACTTAGAAGGGACGGTCATTTTTGGAGGTGACTCCAATGTGGCCTTCGATCAGGGCCTAGACAAATCCAAACCCCTGCAGTCCCGTCTTACACGACCTACTAAAGAAAGCCTTAGAATAGCTAAATTGTTACACACATATGGCCTTGCCGATGTTTGGAGGGAACTCAACCCCTCAAAGAGGGACTTCACCCACTTCTCCCCACCTCACCGATCATACGCAAGGATCGATCATATCCTAACCCCAGCATCTCTCCTACCTCATATCTCTAAGGCATATATAAAAGACACAGTCATTTCCGACCACTCCCTGGTAGTCGTGACAATCCTCACGACAACTATGGGAGGCCCTGTCAGGCATTGGAGACTTAATGAGTCTTTGCTCTCAGATCCTACTGTAGTCTGGGAAATTGAGAAGGCATTACAAGAGTACTTCAATCTTAATACATCAGTGGATATCTCCCCAGAAACACTTTGGGCAGCGCACAAAGCTTTTATTAGGGGCAAGATTATTCAGGTCGCCTCACGCATCAAACGGGAAAGACAAGCAGAAATTTTCAAGCTAGACAAGGAATATTCCCGCCTTAAGGCCTTGCACAAGAGAGATCCTACCCAAGTTCCCACCGCCCTTCTTGACAAGACCAGATTGGAACTCAACCTAGCCCTAACCACCAAAGCTGAAAAATCTATCCGCTGGTCTGGACATAAATTTTACACTCAGGCGAACAAAATGGGCTCCCTTTTAGCCACTAGACTTTCCCCCAGAGTCAGACTTCATACATTGCCCAAAATCAGAATCTCAGGTCAACCGCCCACTACGAATCCTAATAAAGTCCTCGGTGCTTTTCAGAGTTTTTACTCCTCTTTATATAGCAGTCCACCTACTCCCAACGATAACCTCATTCCTCAATTCTTGAAGAGCCTCCCAATACCTTCATTGTCTGAGACCCATAAACAAAAGATGGAAACACCTATTTCGGCTGAGGAGGTCTTGGAAGTCATCAAGGATCTCAAAAAGGGCTCAGCCCCGGGCCCTGATGGTCTTTCAATACCATACTACAAAGCATTCTCGAATACCCTAGCTCCACATTTAACTAGCTTCTGCAACTTTAAGACCAATGGTATCCCCCTGGACCCCCATCTCAATACGGCCTTCATCACAGTTCTACCCAAACCTGACAAAAATTTGGAAGATGTTAGTAATTACAGGCCAATCTCACTTCTCAACAATGATATAAAAATCCTAACCAAAATTATGGCCAATAGGCTGGCTTCCTTCATTGGCCAGTATGTCCAAAAAGATCAAGTCGGTTTCATACCCGGAAGGCAGGGACCCGATCAAATCAGACGGGCAATAGATATCATCTCAATCCTACAATCTAACTGGGAGGGGGGTCCTAAACAATCTGGTTTTCTCCTATCCCTAGACATTCAGAAGGCCTTTGATACGGTCTCCTGGCAATACATCTTTCAACTTTTTGAACATTGGGGCTTTGGGGCTCGCTTCCTTGGTCTTCTACATGCGCTTTATTCTCAACCTAAGGCCCTTCTTCGCCTCCAAGGCTTTTACTCAAAACCCATAACCATTACACGGGGCACCAGACAGGGGTGTCCTTTATCTCCTCTCATCTTCGCTATAGTCATCGAAACCCTGGCGATCGCCATACGCCATAATCCCGATATCAATGATGTGAGTATAGTCTAGGTTAATAGAAATATGATTAGTTTAAATAAGTACCATCATCCATCAGGTTTGAAGAGAGCAAGGGGTAGCAAGGTCAGGTAACGCAGGTGCTGAATCTGCGTATAGTGGACCTATAACCCACAAGAAAGGGGGGGGGGGAATTGGACTATATCGGTACTGTTAAGTGATGTAAACAGGGACTAGAATAAGGGTTTTATAGAAAAAGTAATAAATTTTAATAAACAAAACACATTACACATTACATGGTCAACACTGAAACAGTATTGAATCACATAAAAACAAACAAGCACGTTAATCCCTCCTGTACAGTTATCAAACTTGACTAAAGAATGCAGGCCTAGGCCCGTAAGCTTGACGTCTGTTTGAGCGTAGGGAGGAGATGTCTCGACCGGTTTCGCAGCGTAGGCTGCTTCTTCAGGAGATAGCTCTAAAATAGATATCATTGTTCAGTATATGATATATAAACAGCATTGGTACATAGGGATTTACAATAAGAGAAAAGAGGATGCGTCCACTCACCAGTGCGTATGGAGAGAAGTATCCAACGAGCCCAGAAATGCCTTACCCGGCAGATATGGGGGCATGAGTACATGGACTAGACAATGACAATGAGAGAGGAGGTATAATGTAAGAATAAAGGTTGGCCAGTAAGGCAGCACCACCTGTGATAGTTTTTGGGGTAATTTGTGCATGAAGGTAGTCCCCAGAGAGTAAAGGGAGAGGGAGGGGGGGGGGGGGAAATCCAGGGAGGGGGGGAAAGGGAGGGAGGGGGGGGGGGAAGGGGGAAGGGAAAGTGAGGCAAAGGGTAACATGGGGTGGGCTGAAGAAAGGGGGGGGGGGGAGGAAGGGAGGGAAAAAGGGGGGGAAAAAGAGAAGGTAGGGGTAGGTAGGATGAGTCAGGGGGAGGGGGAGGGGGGCGGTGAGGAGGGGGGGGGGGGGAAGGGGGGGGAAAAGGGGGGGGAAAGGGGGGGGGGGGGGGGGGGGGGGGGGGTGTTTGAGAGAAGTGGGTAGGGAGAACGGGGAGGACTGGGTAGGCGTATTGTGGAGGAAGAAAGTGGAGGGGGAAAGAGGGGGGGGGGGGGGAGAGGAAGGTGATGGGGCGGGGGGGGGGAGGGCTCTCATTAAAATGATAAAAGTTAAGGTAAACAGTGAGGTAAACTTAAAAAAAAAAAAGGGTACCTACCCACAAAGCTGAAACCCTGTTTTATTTCCCTCCCCCCACACAATTTGCGTCCCGTTGTCCTAAGTGTTCCAATGTGTTCCATGTGCTATTGAACCCCAATTGTGGCCGGTGAACAAACACAGCAACCCGTCACATAGGCGGCCTCATAATAGGCGCCCTCCCGCCCCCCGCCGTTCCAATCAAGTGACGGTCAAGATGTGATGGTCAATGATGTCATTGATGCAATATGTTATGGCATGTATGATGGGATGTTGAGTATGTGTCAAGGCTCATGAATGAATATGCGCGCCTCTTATGAAGCCGCGCCCGAATGGGAAATTGTATTGTGCGCGGATGAAGATGGTCATGTTTGGATGATGAAAATATGATATGGATGTGATATCATGATTGCATGGGATGGGGTATGTGTGTGGTATTATGTGATTATGCATGCGCGTCTCCCACGCCACAGGTGGAAGGCGCGATGCACCGGCGTCACTGATCAAGCCCATCTAAACCTACTACAGATCCTTCTCTCCTCCTTCCTATCTTCCTCTATCCCTCCCCCACCCTCCTCCGCCCGGATTCCGAGAAGGGAGGGTGGACCCGACGACCGGGAACGGGAAGACCCCCCCCCCCCTCCCCCCATCCCCCCCCCCCCGTCAGGCAAGAAAAGGCCGTGACTATGCAGATCGCACCATGAAGAGCGCAACATACCGCCTGATTGTTGGCTATGGGCGGTGGGTGCCCGGCCTGATGTGGACGCAGAGTGCTAAGAAAAGCGCCGGTCTTTTTTTTTATTTATTCTTGTCGCCAATATGCGATATATTGGAATCAAACCAGTGCGCATTTTGTTTTTAATTTAGTGCGTGTAGGTCCTGCGAGTGGTGGTGTGCGTCGAAAGGTGGCCGGGAGAGTTAGTAACCATGGCGTTGATGTTACTTAAAAAAAAAGAAAGAAAAAAAGAAAGCCTGGGACAAATGCGCTATGGTAAAATTAAATTATTTCATGCGCTAGCCAACTGAAAATAACAACGCACGCACAAGGAAGTGAGGTGTCCCCTCTCAATGGGCATCCCAAAAAAACCAACACAAGGATGTGTGTTGGGTGGATCACTAACACCTTTGTCTCGCTTGGTCCAAGACTCGTGTCGGTTGGGAGGTGTGTCAGTAAGGGGGATGAATGTGCATTTTCCCAAAAAATGAGCTGCTCTTACTCCTGGAGCTTCTCAAAATCTTTGGTTGAGGTGTTTGATTTTTGTGTTTTTTTGTGGTTGTTTATTTCGTTGTTTTTTCACATGTGTTTGATGGTATGTATAATTTTTGTTTGTTTATTCTGTGTTGTGGGTTTTTTGAAATTTGTTTGTTGGCGTGTGGTTGTTTTTCTGTGTATCTGGGGGTGGGGTTTGAGTGTTTGTGTTTTTTTTGGGTTGTTTGGTTTGGTTTTTTTTGTTTTTTTTTAGTTTACTGTATTTTATTTTTTAATGTGTCTGGTTAGGTCTGTCTTGGTGCGAGTGGTATTTTTGTTTTTTGTGGGAGAGGTGTGTGTGTATTTGGTTTGTTTAATTTGGTGGTGTGTTAGTTTTGTTTTTTTCTTATACCTCCCTTCCCCCCTGTTTTTATTGTCTTTTGCGTGTCTTCTTTCGTTTTTGGTTTTTTTGTTATTCGTCTGGTTATTTTTGTGACGGGTTATATTTTGCGTTTATTGTTTTTTTTTGGGGTTTTTTCTTTCGTTTTTTTTTTTGTAGAGGATTTTTGGTGAGTGGTTGTGTGGTATGGTCTTCCGCCAGGTCGGTTTAGTTAGTTTTTGTGGTTTTTCTATTTGGTTGTTGTATTATCCCGGTGCCGCGGTACCTGTGTATTGCCTTGTTGAGTACCTGTGGTATAGTGCTTGAGTTCTAGTGTCAGGGAAAGCTAGTTGTTAGGTAATTTGACAGGTATAATCCCCAATCCTCATTAAATTTAATAGGTACGATGCCCCGGCGTTGAGGAGAGGCGATTTGTTGTACATCTTTGCTGCATTTATCGTTTCCTTGATCATCCGTATCGAGGTGAATACTGCTGTGCACAATGTAAGCGCATTGTTTCCTTGGAAGACCCAGGTTCTGAATCTGGGGAAGCAACTGTCAGCACTGAGATGTCCCTCCATACAAATGAGATCCAGGAATGGTACCCGGCAAGGTGCCGGCAGTGGGCCACACAGAGTCAGTGGAAGACAAATAGGTGCAGGACTTTCAAAGAAGTACCTGGAATGTACAGTCAGGAAGGGTAGAGAAGGAAGTGTCATGAAGTCCGATCCAGGGCTGGAGCATCCCAATAAGACGCTCCATTAGATGACATTGGTGGAACCATTCCACGGACCAGCACTCTTGAGCTGAGGGACTCTCCCCTAACCTGCTGGGGGAAGAACTCCCCCATGAGAGATGGGGGGAAGCGAAAGGAAAAGGACAAGAAGACAGTATGGTGGTGGGTAGGACTCAAATTCTTAGAAGGACAGAGAGGCCAAAATTCGTTTTTAACAAAGAACCTGAACGTCCGAACAGTATGTTGTCTACCAGGCGCTTCGGTTCGGCGACATCACTATCTGGTGGACAGATTACTGGGAGGGGCTGGGGGAAGACCCAGCTGTCATGGTGCAGTTGGCACCAATGACGAAGTCAGAGCAGATGGAACGTCCTAAAAAACGATTTTAGACTTAGGACTAAATGGAGGAAAAGGACCTCGCAAGGTAGTATGCCTTCATGAATACTACAGGTACATCGAGCCACACCAGAAAGGCAGAGGGAGAATAGGGAAGTAAACAATGGGCTGAAGAGCTGGTTTGTAAGGAGGGTTTGGTTCCTGAAGGACTGGCCGCTTCTCAGTCGATAACCGATACTATAGAAGGGACGGACTGCAACCTAACTGAGGAGGCGGCAGATCAGCTGGGAATGTAGATGCTGCCAAAAGTTATAGGGTTTTTAAACTAGGTGATGGTGGAGGGTCCAGAGAGTAGAGATAGTCAGTGCAATGGACATATACCAGAGGGTAGTATGGGGGCATTATTGTAGGTTGACCAAAGCACAAAAACCCACGGTAATTAGTAATATCCTAGTTGCTATCCACATATCCTATTGCAATCTCCGAACAAACCCAATAAATGATAATATGCGACCCGTCCTCAAACGACGTGGCATGGTTCACCAATCCTCGAGCTATGGCGGACAAAGATGGGTGAACTAGAGATAACTATCGTACGGGAAGATTTGGATTTTGCTGGTAATTTCAGAGACCTGGTGTCAACAAGCTCCTCATAATGGTCTGGCAAACCATTCAAGGGTAACCCTTTAATCGCAAGATAGAGAGGAAAAAAAAAGGGGAGGGGGTATGCCTATATATCAAGAAATGTCAAATGAATGTGAGAGATGACATCACTAATGGAGCTAGGGAGTGGGTGAATCCTTATGGGTAGAGCGCCAAAGGGATGAAGCCTAATGTAAAATAAATACTGAAGTATGCAATAGCCCCCTATACCTGAGGAGGAAGGGAGAACAGAATCTCCTATACACAATTTGGGATAACAGCCAAGGATGAGGTGTTATCATAAATGGTGAAATTAAATCCAGATATAGACTGGGTGGAGGGAATCACGCATTCATCTAAGCACGCCAGTTCCTAAATGCTCTGCAGACAATTTTTATTATGGGTCAAAGTTAGATGCACCAACTAGAAATAAAGCGTTATACAGGATCCTAATGATTACCAACAATAAAGACCTGATCACGGATTGTGGAAATACGGGCAATTTCGTAATAGCGATCACAGGTCAATAGGACTTCCTTATAAATCACACAAAATAGGAAACAGAAGGGGAATACTAAAGACCCTAAATTTCAAAGAGTAGCAACTTCTCTAAACTAAGAACATTACTAGAAGGCATAAAATTGAGATAAACATCTAGGAACAAAGAACTACGGAGGATAGATGGGTTTTGCTTTAAAGACATATTAAATAAGGGCATTAGCCCAATGCATCCCATTGAGTCTAATAATTTAAAAAGAGCAAATAAAAGTCCTGGATGGCGTAAACTCCCAATGTACAAAAGCATATAAAAGCAAAGAAGAAGGCCTTCCAAAAAATACAAAGGGGAGGATTCATCATCAGCATTTCAAAACTTTATAATGAATGCAACAAAAATGTAAGGTGCAATAAAATGGCTAAGATAGACATCGAAAGACACATAGCGAAGGAGAAAGCTTAAAAAACCCAAAATTCTTAAGTATAATTCTTTAAGAATTAAACATAACACCATTTGGCCCCATAAAGGAATGAGGAAGGGCAAACTGGTGTACCAAAGGATGGGGAGATGGTGACATGTATTGAATTTATTCTTCTCCCTCAGTCCTTTCAACGAGGGAATCGTGGGCTTCCAGTAACCAAAACTGCAGTGTTTTATCCTCAAGGACACATCACAGGAAGCTCCTCTCATGTTAACAGATTAGCAGAAATTAAAAATTCGACGTGGGAAACTTAAACATTAATAAATCAATCGGGACTAGATGGCTTGCTCCCGAGGTAACTTAGGGAACTTTAGTAAAGTAATTGCCAGAACCATTGTTCCTAATTTTTACTGACACCTACGATTGGAATGGTAACCAGCTGATTTGAGTAAAAGGTCAATGTAAGCACCAATATTTAAAAAGGGCCCCAAAATACAATCCCTGGAATAACAGACCAGTTAGCCTAACATCAATAGTATGATAAACTCTTGGAGGGAAGAAAAGAGGACTATATTACAAGATTTTAGTAATTTAAATGGTAACAGTAGCAGCCAATCAGCCCTGGATTTCATGAAGAATCGTACTTGCCCAAACAAATCTACTAACCTTCTATGATAGAGGTAGATTGCCAGCCTAGAATCAAGGAAGGCCGTAGAACGTGATGTAATCTGGATTTTTTGCTAAAAGCATTATTTGACACAGTTTTCCCCATAAATGTTTACTGTACAAAAATAAAGGTCTGTTGGCGTGGGACCCATAGGTGAGTACTTGAATTAAAAATAACTAGCTAACAAGGGGCGATTCAGTATGGGTGGATGATAATGGGGATACTCGGAATGGTCAGGGGTATGTGGTCCCCCAGGGTTCTGTGCTTGGGACCTCAATCTGTTTAATTGTTCATAAATGACCAGGAGGATGGTGCAAACAGTCAAACTCCTGTATTGTGATGACATACTAAGCTAAGCAGGGCAATAACTTTCCGGCAGATGGGAAACCTTGCAAAAATATCGAACAAATAATGGGATTTGCCAACGACAGGTAAATGAGGTTCAAAGTAGAAAAATGTAAAAATAATGCATTTGGGTGGCAAAAAATGAATGCTATCTATACACGGAGGTAGAACCTCTGGGGAATCTAGGATGGAAAGGGGCACCTGGGGTCCTATAGATGATAGGCGCAGCAATGGCATGCAATGCCAAGGTGCTACTAACAAAGCAAACAGAATATTGCGACAGGCATTAAAGGGATCAACTTCATAATAAAATGATAATCTCTAGCCACAAGACTACTGCCTGCCTGCACCTATGCTGTAGAGTTTTCTGGGCACCAGTCCTCAGAAGGATGTACTGGAAATGGAGCGAGACAAAGATTGCAGCCAAGCTAAATAAAGGGTCAGGAGGATATTATTTATGAGGCAAGGTTCGAACACTGCACTTATTAGACCCACACTAGCCTCCCAACCTTACTAAGATATCCCTACATGGCTTCCCACTTCTTTCACAGAACCTATAATTCTCCCTTTTAACAGTGAAGACAGGCCCTCAGATACAGAAAAATGTTACCCCAGTTTATTTTTTCCTTTATTTTTTTGGATGATCTCAAAATAACTTTGTGGAGCAGTGGGTAATCTGTCCCCATAAGTAATTGCCACAAAATTAACTTCTCATATGCTCAAGCCACACATGTGGGAAACCCCTCACCGTGAGGAATTAAACCCTGAATATTGGACTGACAAAAAAAAATTAGCTCCATGCCACTGGCTAGCCCAACCTAGACATTATACAGTACACACAAAAGTAGTACACCCCTCACATTTTTTTAAATATTTTATTCTATCTTTTCATGTGACAACACTGAAGAAATGACACTGTGCTACAATGTAAAGTAGTGAGTGTACAGCTTGTATAACATGTACATTTGCTTCCCTCAAAATAAACAAAACACACAACCATTTAATGTCTAAACCACTGGCAACAAAAGTGAGTACACCCCTAATTGAAAATGTCAAATTTTGGGCCCAATTAGCCATTTCTCTCCCTCGGTGGTCATGTAAATCCTTTAGTGTTTACCAGGTCCAGGTGTGAATGGGGAGTAGTATGTTACATTTTGGTGTTATCACTCTCACTCTCTCATACTGGGTCACTGAAGTTCAACAGTCCCCACATGGCAAAGAACTCTCTGAGGATCTGAAAAAAAAAAATGTTTTGCTTGTGCCAAGACCATACAGCAGTTTTAACAGGACCGGTTTCCACTCAGAACAGGCATTGCCACGGTCAACCAAAGAAGTTGAGTGCACCGTGCTCAGCATCATACCAGAGATTGTTTTGGAAAGAGACGTATGAGTGCTGCCAAGCATTTGCTTCATGAGGTGGAAGGGGTTGGGGATTCAGGACTGTCAGTGCTGAACATACGCAGCACACTGCATCAAATTGTCTACATGACTGTTTGCCCAGAGGGAACCTCTTCTAAGGATGATACACAAGAAAGACCACAACAAGTTTTGCTTAGACAAGCAGTCTAAGAGCTGCATTAAAAAACCCAATCTTTGGCCCTTCCTAAAACCAAGCGCTTAATGGAATAAAATAAGCACATAAAGAAAAAATGTAAATGAATCCCCATAAAATGAGTGTGTGAAAGAGATCAACACTGCCCCCTCCTTCTCGCTATTAAGAAACAGTGCCAGTCTAGCAAAGTTGCTACCATTCACCTATCAGCTAATATGGTATATATAATGCATCAATACCCAACTAGGCAGAGCTATAACAATGAAATCATATAGCGTTATATAGTGTTCATCAGCAATAGGTTATAAAAACATGTGATTAGTCCCAACAAGTACAAATATAAAATAAATGGATAAAGTCCCAATTACAGAAGCTCTTAATCCATACCCGCGGCGATCCACCACCAACACCTCCACCTCGTGGAACAATGCGGGGGGGGTTGAGCCACCCCTATAATAAATGCTCTTACCAGATTACACTGATAATAAACCGTCAAACAGTAACCACTGGATATGTCTTTACAAACAATTCTCACTGACAATCTTGTACAAGGAGCTGGATATCACACTATTTGCTCTTCCAGGCAAAAGAAATAAAATCCATAGTGTATACTATTTTATAATGCGTAATCCCTATTCTAAAACAAGCCCCCCCCTTTAAGAAATGCACTTACATGTGACCCACAGTAAATAAGGCAATTTTATTATCCAATACACGTCTGAACGGAGCGAGTTACCAGGCGCGTCTCTACTCGTTCTAAAAACCCTGACCCTCGCGGGTTTCCTGCTTCTTACATTGATCCGCGTGATCACGTCACTTTACTGGCAGTCGCTAGGTTCAAAGCGGATGCGTTTTGTCATACTGACATCATCAAGGTCATGAGTCAGTAATGTCAGCAGTGTTACGGTCCTACTTGCCCAGCAGGAATCACTGTTTGGTATAAAAAAGTGCCCATTTACTTGTTTCAGGTAAGCCCTTTCAAGTTTGTATGTTATCTTTTCCAAGTGCACACAAAGATCCTATCCTATCTATAATATCAAGAGACATTATTATAGACCTTCTCATCTGCATGCCATGGCCCCGGAACAAATTCACTCCGATTCATTGACTTCATAAAAGACACTTCCCGATATCCTCCCCCTTACCCAAACGCCGCAAACCCCCCAAATATGTTTGTAATGTACAAGTAGAAGAATTTGCCTTGACACCCAATACTACTGTCCCCAATGTCCCCTCCAGCCAGGCCCTATGTATTTGAGATCTTCCAGATCTTTCACCCAATCACTACACTATTATTGCAGTATATGTGAAGTGAAGATATATTTAAAGTCCTGAAATAACATCAGCTTTCTGTGTAGGTCCCAGACTGTTTATGGGCTCTGAAGTTGAATATATTTTTCCCAGTTTTCCGCTATCTGCTAATTTCTAGTAGACCCCGCACATGTTTTATCGACTATTCCACTGTCACTTCAGACTATCAACCACGTTTTCTTCCTGCCTACAACACATGAATGACCCTAGGCCTGTTAAATGACCATGCTTTGTTGCCTGCCCCCTGAACTGATCTTTTGCCCGGCCACTGTATTAGTGGGATTCAAGACAACACAGGGTCCCTCACATATGTAGGGGCTCCATAATAGGTTTTCTGAGCAGAAGAACACTTTTTTTGCTTCTCTTTTGATATTCTCAGATTAGTTCAGGAGACAATAGCTTTGAAAAAGATTGGTTTGGAAGAAGCCTCTACCTCTGTGTGTCTTACCATCAAACGTCAAAGCCTAAGCCTTAAGTTCTGCCTGCTGCAACTGTCCCGGATTGCCTCTGCCTTGCCATCTAACTGGCCATGTGCCGCCTGCCTGCTACCTGTAACTGCCTGCATATGAACCATTTCTGCCTACTGTCAGAACCAATACTTTGGCATTTCTCTGCCCAGCAGCCTAGACAATTCTAGGACAATTCATTGGGCTGTTCTGATCACATCTCTGACTGCTGTCTGAACCAATGCTTTGCCTGTCTGGAAACAGTAATTCCTGCCCTGCTGCCTGACGAGTGCACTCCTTGTGGACAACTGCATCTACTAAAACCCACACGTAATCCTTTTTTTTTACCCTTTGCTCAGCAGAATGTATTTGGGGTGTAGTTCTGGGTATGGTACTTGCTATGTGTTAGAAGCCTTAAGGTGCTACTTTTGAATGTGGGCCTCAGGCTGTGGAAAGTCACACACAAGTAGTATCCACCATGCTCATGATGAGTATCCAAATGTATTTAAAGTGTATTATTTTTGGTCTGTACATGCTATGAGTTAGGAATATCACAACTTTGTGTAAAAAAGTAGTTTTCATTTTCTTTCCACATTTTCCAAAAAACGTTGTGGAACAAATACCATGTCAAAAGACTCATAAGCCTCAAAGAATATACAATGGGGTTTTTCCTTCCAAAATGGGGTCATTTTTGATGGAATTTCAATTGTCCTTGAACTCCGGGGCTTTAAAAATGTAAAGGTAGCAGGAATTAGATGTGTAATTTATGCTTTTAGAACACCTGACGGTGCTACCTGATGTTGGCCACTGTATTGTTTCAACGATCTCAGGAAGTAGCATAATGTTATTTTCGAGGTTAATATTGGTATATACATGCTATGTGTTAGAACTATCTTAAAATTTGACAACTTTGTGTAAAAAAAATCTAATCAAATATTATTGATATATTAGTGGCTCTAAAATAAATTTTTTTGGATGGACATCTACTAAATATTTGGTTTTGTTTTTGCAAGTATCATTATACCCAGCTGTTTTGAATATCATCGTAATTTGGCCTCTGAAGATTATAGGCAAAAATAAAATTATCAGAAGATGGTCAGAGGATGCATTTGTTCTTAAAAAACAATCCTCTTAGCAGTACATACATTATACATAAAAAAAAAATATCTTTGGTTAAATTTGCTTCAAGAGACAGTCTCAGTCATAGACCATAATTTTGTTTTTGGATCCCGAAGGTAAAAATGATGTTACTTTATATTTTCTTTTAGCATGTCATTTAAAAATTAAGGTATGAGTTATTTTTTTTGTATTTAATTGCGTTCTTTCCCCTTGTTATTTTTTTGGGTACATTGACATATAAATTAGTTCATAAATGTAACACAGAGAAATTGGTATCTAGATTGGCACTATTTGGTGATTGTTTTATTTGATTTTTTTAATATTTTCCAGAAAGATTCATTCACTTTTTTAATTTTTTTTTATTGTTGCGTAATTTTTACCTTGTAACCAGATGAATAGCACGATCCTGTCCCTGGGTGCAAGCTCACCCTTGGCAGAGGTTACATGGTGGCATCTATGCTAGGGCATCAAACAGTGAGTCTAGGTTTAATATCAATGACAAGAAGGTAATAGGGATTTAGTAGCTTCAGGGGCAAATACAATTTTTTTAAGCTTCCATTAAGCACACATCTAAAGACAAGGATACTGCATTTACTGGCAAGGTATTTTATGTACATTGCAGTAACACCACACTAGGCCAGTCCATCCTTCCTGTTTTACTAAAATTAAAATTATTTTTTTGTACATGCCAAAAATCACTTGACATAAGAAGAAACTAATGCAGCCAACACACATAAAACTGTTTTACGGCAGAAATTATTATAACATTTCAGTTTATTGGGTTTCGTCTATCGTAAGGACAAAATTTCAAAAGCTATACAGTGATACTATACTGTATATGTCCCCTTCTGGTATAAAAAAAGCCCACTTATCATTAAAACATTTTATACCATCCTTACCCCTCCCTCTAACCCTCCTACTAGGCATGTTCCCCCCTTACATTGTGAAACCAGCTATACTCAACCTAAGCACCCCCACCATGTCCGTCTACTTTTGGTTCCCGGTTGGGTTGACTGTTTGATCCAGTGCTGAGAATCCAACTGACTAACAGCTACCCTGTGCGGACATCATTCTTTTCGATCCTGAGAGGGGACCCCACTACTGAACATCTTTTAAGGAAGTGTCCTGTCATGCAGTTACTGACTTTGGATACCCAAAGAAGGACCCTTCCAGAAGGAAACAAAAAAAGAAGAAGGCTTTGGGGTTGCAAGCACCAGTTAAGGTAAGTAAAAAAGGAAATTTTCGATTTTTATTTCTTTCCAGAAAATCATCTAGAGGGAGGATGTGGGGGCAGGCAGAAAATATCACCAGAGTAAGGAATAAAATATCCATCATTTCCAGGTTTTTAATTAGGTCCCCCAATTCACGGCAGTGTATGTGAATAGATCCAATATATAAGTAGACATTTCTTCATTCTTAGTAATCAGTCACATATTTTAGATGATTTGTGTTAGCACACACACTATTTATATGCTACAATAGTTTCCCAAACACTGAGGGCCAAGTCCACGAAACCTATGTTGCACAACAATAAGACTCTAAGGACATCTGTAACAAGAATTGAAATGCAGGCATGTAGATCCTCCATGAGCAACATAAAACTGATATACGTTTTCCCAGACAACTCTAGTTAACTAAACTTTAATGGCCACAATTAAAACAAGTAGGCAGTCCTCTGAAGATATGTCATTGACTTACTATAGAGGACATTTGTCAGGCAGTTTAGGAGGTTGTATACTTCCAGCTATATAGCCGCCTTGCAGTGGGGGGGTTATCATTGGCGGTTGGTAAAAACAATCTCCACTGCTTGTTTACTAACTGACCCCCTCAACCAAATGTCAACTACCCTTAACAGAATAGTTTATGATCAAATAATACTAATATACATTTTATGTATTTCAGTTTTCTTTTTGTTTTAAAGGCCAGTATGAAAACAACCAAGCCATTTTAACTGAAATCATCCTCTTGGGAATACCAAAGCTCCAAAGAACCAGCATTGTTCTTTTCATTTTTCTCCTCATTGTTGTATATTTTTGACACTTTTTGGAAACTCTTGATTATCACCGACTGGTCTACTACAAAAAAACCCTCCACATTTCCAATGTACATTTATCCTCATCCAGCTCTCCATATCTGATATTTCTTCAACCACAGATTATTGGCCCCCAACTTGCTTCACATGTGTACACGATAAGAGTGGGATAAAAATCACTTTTCCACAGGCTGCAGTTACCAGCAAGATATTTTGATGTGATGGAATGTACTGAGTGCCCTTCAGACTGTAAGTCTTATGACTGATATTTGGTGCCATCTGTAACCCTTTGCATTACACTTCTATCATGAATGAGTTTTTTGCATCACCTTATCATATTACTTGGTTAGTTGAGCATTGTGCCATGATGATTAGCTCAAATACAATCTCCTTATCTTGATTTTTGTGTCCAATATAATTTACCATTTCTTCTGTGATGGTCTCACCAGTGTTTAAAACTTTCTTGTTCATATACATTCTTGGCTAAATTGGCTCAATATGAAATATTATTGTATAGTGTTCCTTTTATTTTAAACCATTCATAACCATTATAATATCTTATAGTTATATTATTTTTATAGCATCTTTAAATTCCCCATCCAACACTGGACAAAAAGAAGGCTTCCCTCCCACCTGCAGCTCTCACTTGGACAGAGGTTTTGTATATTTTAGTGACACTTATGTTATTTATCCTTCCAGCAAGTTGACAGTCATTGACTAAACGCATATTAAGTATCACTGATCTATCAGAGGGACACCACTGATGAATCCGATTCATAGACAGCTTGAGAAACGAGATATAAAGATAGCTATTTTCTAAGTAAGAATGGTTTAGTTAATCTTTTAGCAGATTTTTTTTAATTTAGGTAAAACCATTTTTTGGCTAACTAAATAGATCTTTTGAAACATTTTTAAATATCGTGGGCTCTTCTTCACGACAATACCTGATTTATAAACGTGTATAGCACTCCTGTTGCCGCTGACTAGTGGACTTCAAACTTCATATAACTTCGTTTTTGATTGCCATAAGTTGACAGTTTTTGGCTCTGATTTACTAAAACTCTTTTTGCATATGCCTGTGCAATGAGTTAGTATGAGCACAACCAGTCCAGTCTTTCACAGTATTTAGTATGCCTGTGATAGTTAGAGTTAGTTGCTACATATTTCCAAAATCAAACATTTCATCGCATGATAAACTAGTGAATTTTGATGGTGAGTCATGACCCTTGGGGAGCTGCAAGGCAAGCTAATGGCATGGAAAAACCAGCATAGCTTTGCCAACTGAATAAAGAAAAATATTGTATTATTCATTATAATGATAATGACAACATTAAGTTATTATACTTTTTGATCTTACTAAAACAAAGTATTGTTGCACCCCCATCTCGAATGGCTTGTTTTACAAATATAGAGAAACAGTTAAAATTGATTAAATGTTTTGTTTTTCTTTTTTTGTTTTTGAAATAATCAAAATTGTTATACTTACCTGCTCTGTTGCAGAGATTATGCACAAGTGCAGCCTGTACCCCCTCTATCAGGTGCCTCTTAGACTTGCTCCTGGCCCCTCCCTCATGTTGATGTCCCCATGGCAACCGCTTGCTATGGGGAACACGAGCTGAGCTGCAGCAGCACACCGACAGTAAAGGACTGTATCTCATCCATTTCAGGAGGAAAGACCCAGAAGGCCGAGGACTCGTGAAATTCTGGATAGAGATGGGCTCAAGTATATTAGGGGTGGCTGAGGGAGGCTGCCACACACAAGAGGGCTTTGTATCTTAATGTATAAAATCCATAAGATAAAAAAAATGCCTTTTGCCTTTACAACTTCTTTTAACATCCTGTCGGTAAGATAATTTCCAGATTTAAGGTGCTGAAAGTGAGTACAATTTATTTTGGCATGAAAGTTTGCCATTTTATATTGTAGGGATCTGCAATTCTTAGAAACTCACATAAAATCTGTCCCAAACAAGAGTCTATAGACACCCGGGGTTTAATAAAGTATGAAACACAAATCAAAAATTTAAATAAATAAATAACTCGAAATATTATTAACAAATAAGTAATAAAATAAATAATAAAATGTATTCAGTAATGTAATCAAATCAAAAACAACTGAAATTTGCCTCAGTTGCAGAATTGTTGCAGAATTGTTGTGCATTTAGAATTGAGTGATTTTGATGACGACTTTCCCCCCAAACCACTATCGCTCATCTGCAAGTGGATTCTAATTTATTTATCGATGTTTTCCCCACTTTTGACATAAAGGGAACACTTTTTGGTTGCAAGGACAATATCAGTTTCAGGCAAAAACAACTGTATTTATAATTATAAAAGTCCATGCAGGCACTGGACAGACCACTAGGGACATAGGGATGTATATATTTTTTGTTTTTTTTTTTAATACAGTACTGTAATCTGCAATATTACAGTGGTACAGTATGTGTACTGTGTTTCTACTTTTTTGAATTTGGCACCAACTCCACTCCCGGGGTTATAAACATCGCAGGGAACAGATCTACCAGCGCACTTGGCACTGTGTGAATTGAGAGGGGAGGGGGGCGAGGAGACAGTTTGCACACACAGCGAGGAGACATCGCAGGATCCAGTGACAAGGTAAGTTACTTTCCCTCTATCCTGTAATGCGAACCCGAGTCTGGCCGGGTGTTACGCTAATGGTACTGGAATTCCATCCCCGAGCCAGACTCAGAATTACCGCCAGGGCGGTTAATAATCCATGTGAGATATTTGAGAGTCAAAGTAAAGCTGCAAAGGTGTTCCAAAAATAACAGATAAAATGTCTCTTGAATAATTAATTATTATTCCTCATATGCAAATTCTTAAGCAAACTTATAAATGTGTTAAAGTGTTTTATGTTTGGAAGACTACATGTAAGATAAAAAAACCTTCTTGCCTTTACAACTTCTTTAATATCCATGTGAGTATTGAGGACCATAGAGGAAAGCTGAGTAAGAGGTGTTTCCAAAATTGCAGAAAAATTCACAACAATACCTTTTAGGAAATAACAAATATCCAAACAGAACAGAAATAACATGTTATCTTTTCATAATGAATATTTTTCTTATGAAAATTCTTAAGCAACTTATATAATGTGTAAGTGTTACGTTTTGGAAGGTCCTACATGACATCTGGAAAGTCTCATCATGGGGGGGTAGGTGCTCCAATGAATATCCAAACAAGAAGACTCGCTGGCTCCAGGTGAGATTTTTTAAAGCCTGATGATCGGACCGTCTCGCCCCGCATGTAGACAATACTGAAGAAATGGTCGCACCTCCAACCGATCAAAATTCTTTATTCAGAACATACCCAAAGTGTTTTGACAGAAGCTGGTAATGCTTTTCACACACTCCAAGTGCGCTTAATCATATGGAAAAAATTAAGCTCCACAATAGGCGCCACACTACGAATGGTTCAGCCTGCTCCTCCTCGGAGAGCAATCCTAAACTTTTCCTGCTATACGCAGCTTTCACTATATAACACCACTGTCTCCTATAGATATCTGCATACAACTTTGGAGTACCCCCCTTTAAGTATAATAACCTACAAAAACAAAATTCTCCTCACATCTGTACCATTGTATAAATGCCCGACCCGCAAGTTATAGTCCTTAAAAATCTTTATTTGTGTTAATTTTTTTCTATCGGTTCCTATTGCATTAAAGGCCCCACTTTTAAGCTACCAATGGGATTAATTTACACAAGCTGAACGTGCCATATCTGGCTCATTTTGGCATAGAAACCATGAGCATTCCATGTTTTATTATCAAAGCTTAAATTGGAACAAACTGGGGTTATGCAGCTCATTGATTTCTATGCCGAAGTGAGCCAGATTTTTCACTCTCCCAGCTTTAGTAAATAAACACCATTGCGTACTTAAAAGGGGTAGCCCTGTATTGTTTTTTACGATACTTAAATCCAGTTGCCATCATTGTAAACCAGGTATTGTGATCCAAACCTGTAAACCTTCTTCATGTTGTATTATAATCGTCTGGTTTAATTTAAACCTCCAATAAAAATTGATTGAAAGAAAAAAAAAAAAACTATATACTTTGCAACTAGTAAAAATCCATATGCTTCTTGATCTCTCCTTGACCCCAGAAAATGTTATGAAGATTTGGGGTGGTATTTACTCATTATATAAGCTGTGGTCCTAGTACATAGCATTATATATCATGTCACAAGAATAGCAATCCTGATTTATAAAAAACAAATCAACTCAATCAACTATCCCAACAATACCCATTCAGGAAAATGGTTACAGCTAAACCTAAACCTATTTTGCTTGATAGCCTTGGAACTCTTTAACTTTCTATCTCTTCTTCTAAACACTCGAATGATGGGAAAAAAAATATCTCTTCAGAGTCAAAAGCTGCTTTAACTTACTGCAGGACAACAACCTTTCCCAAAGCGGTCGCCATTTCCAGTTGGGTTTGGAGGCAACCACCTTTATGCCCCGACACGCGAGCGGATATTTCCGCCGTAAAAACATTATTAAAACACTGCGCCCGTAAAAAAACGTCAGTTTTTTAAAAAACTTTTTTTGCATTGATACAGTCCCCTGGAGCAGGCCCAGGTCCCCAACCACTTTTTTTTTGACGATAAGCCCGTTAAAATTAGCACTTTAGGTTTTCATTTTAGTGTCCCCATAGACTTTAACGGGATTCCCGCGGCTTTCGAATTGCCGCAAACACCACATAATTGTTCGTTGTTTCCGAAGGTCCAACAATCAAAGTTCAGCCGAGCGTAATTTCGGCCGAACCCATTCCGCTCATCCCTAAAGGGTGTATATAAAGGGGGGAGATGGGGTGAATCTACATTATTGCAATCATTTTTATTTATTTTATAGAATACTTTTTTTTACACATTAATTAATTATTGAATATTTCTATAAATGCTATTGCTCCACAAATGTGTCGAATAAGCACCCATGTGATCAGGTGACAGGTACACTTTATGAGGCCATTGAATTTTTTTAGACCCAAAGTGTCTCCCTTGCTATCCAATTCAGATATTCAAGCATGGATGGAAATCCCGGTTATTTCCAATGCTTCGGGGATGACATACTCCAACCTTCCTCCCTTCCTGGAAAAGCTATAATAAATAACCCCAAAATTTTGTTAAATGTTGCCAAATACATTTGGTCATCTAAGTGCTGTATAAACAGACCTGCAGATACCTGCAAAAAAAGCGTAGTTTCTTCACCCTAACAAGAGATTATACGTGTGGATGGTAATCGGAATCTCACATTTAGCCTCAGAGCTCAAGAAAATAATGGAATTAGAAAATAAGGAATTAGCAGACCTGGTTTCCTAACCATTCTATTTAGGTTTTGAGGTCAGGACTCTGTTGCAGGCCTTTTAAGTTCCTCTAACTACCCCAAACTCGCTCATCCGTCTTTATGGACCTTGTTTTGTGCATTGGATGTGGCAGTCATGTTGAACAGGAAGGGGCATCCCCAAACTGTTAGCCACAAAGTTGGGACATGAACTTGTCCCAAAATGTCTTGGTATTCTGACCGCCTAAAGATTCTCTGGAAAACAAAACCCCAGGACACCATAAGAAGCCCCCTACCACCCAAATGATTTGGATCATGTGCACAAACCAAGATCCATAAAGACATGGATACAAAGGGTTTGGGGGAGAAGGAACCTTGACTGGCCTGCACCTTACCTCAACATCCATAGAACCCCTTTGGGAGAATAAGAGGGAACTTCGAGCCAGTGCCTCTCTCCGTCCACATCAGTGCCTGCCTTTACAAATGCCATTCAGTGAAGAGTTTCAAACATCCCATAGACTCTCCTAAACCTTGTGATAGCCTACCCAGAAGAAGTGTAGCTCTGGTATAGCTGCAACGGGTGGGCCAACTCAATAATGAACCCTACAGACCAAGACTGGGATGCAATGAAGTTCATGTGCAAGTGAATGCAGGTGCCCCGTTACTTTGGTTAATATAGTGTATATATACACACGTGGAGTTCTTTAAATGTCATATCTGTATACTATAAACAATGTGAATAGTGACCACATACATTGATTGTGACTAAACATTAAAAAAATGAAATACAAAAATGGGTGAAACAATAAAAATACTCAA